>JAPEUY010000003.1:1800000-2202191 GCA_027946455.1 Neocucurbitaria cava | reverse complement strand
GGTCGGGTTTGCCAAGCCAAATTTTGGTGTTCCTCACGTGAGGTCGGCGTGTCGGCGTTCTACCCTTACCCCACCCAAGGTTGCAGCCAATCAACGGCTATATCCCACTGCTCAAATCCCACTTGCTCTCCAGCCTGTCGGTACCTAGCAAAACGACCTAATTCCCAGTGGGAATTGGGGCTGCCTCGAGGCGAGGGGCGCGCTAGTATTAATTAGTACGCGCTTAGTTATAACGCGTATTACTAGGTAGCAGTACTTAAATTATACTATCTACTAATACCTACGATCCCTAGCAGCAAACCTATCGTAGGCTACTATTATATTACCTCTACTACTTCTTAATATTTAACTAAATAATATAAGTAAAGGGTAGGATATACCTAAGGTAGTATAGGTAGTATATAACGCCCTTACTATAGTAGACGCTACTATCTATAGAAAACTACTAGATAACTATAAGCTAATAGAAGTATTTATAGTATACTTACTATATTATGCGTTATAGTAGATATACTATTAAATAAGTAGGCCTTAGTTATTTAAGGTTATATAATATATATACGATTTTCTAGAAAACGTAGTATTAGTAGCTCCTTCTCCTTAGTAAATAGGGGGAAGATAAGGAGGAGGTTACGTAATCTATGGATAACGTCTAGTAAGGCACTAAGAGGAAGCGGACCCTAAGGAGAAGACTACTAGGTAGGCGAATAAAAGTATAGTAGATAAGATAAATATAGCGTTAGTGTAGACTATAGCTAGTACGTAAGACTAGAACTAGGCTAAGGACTCTATAACCCTATTAGACGAATAATTATAATATTAAACTTTTACGTCTAAGTTACCTAGTATAGGTATTAAGACTATTACTATAATAATTAATAATATAGTAGCCGTAGGTTTAATAGAGGTTATTAAAGATTAGAGGGCTATCCTAACTATATAGAAACACTAATATAAGAATAATAAAAATCTATTTAAGCCTATTATAATACTAAGGCTACTTCTAGCTACTATAACTCAAAATAGTAGGGGTAATAGGTAGGATACCCTACTAGATAGGAGGATTATTAACTTATAAGGGCTAGACTTAGGTAAGCTAGATAAGGTTAGGCTTCTTCTATCTAAGATAGAAGCCTTTATTAACTATTTTAAGGACGCGTAGAAGACGTAGGTTAATAGTATCACTAATAAGATAATATACTACTAGAAAATAGACTACTTCTATAAGCTATATAAAGACTTAGAGAAGAAGGTCTAGAAAAGAGTAGGGGGTCTAGGTAGAGGGAAAAAGCTATAGTAATATAGTAAGGGAATATCTTTTACGCTAACGTACTAGAGTACTCTAGGCTGTAAAGCTTTTAAGGGGAAGGATACTACCTATTAGAAGTTATTTTCGTAGTAGTTAGACTAGGGGAAATAGTAGAATAAGATAAAGAAGTGATTTAGGTTAGTTAGGATATTTACGCTACTACCTTAAAGTTATATTTCTAATATATTTGTTAAGTCCTATTTAACTTAGCGTTATATAGGATAGTAGATTAAAATAATAGTAGAGTATAATCCTAACGTAGTGGACTTAGCTATAAGGATAGAGCCCCTATTCTTAGCTTATATAGAAGGGAGTACGCCTCTTCTAGTATTCTCCTTCTTAGAAACTATAGATAATACTTACGCAGAGTTACTAAGGGCTCTCTTATCTATAATTAATACGTATTTAATATAAGGTATAGATAGATTAAGTATAGTTCTATTATCTATACAAGTATAACTTATCTAGGATAGTAATAATAGTAGTAAGGACCTAATAGAAGAATAAACCTATTTCTCTTTTCTAGTCTAGTTAATTATATTTTAATAATATATTATATATAGATAGTAATAATACCTACTTATATATATACGCTTTATATCTTATACGCTATATATAATCTACTATATATTATCCTCTACTAGAATAAGATATATAGCTTATGTAGTATAACTAATAATATATTAAGTCTAAAGAGTATAACTTCTTTATGTAGTAAATATCTTAGTACGTCCTATATAATAGACGTTAAATAGCTATTATTTAGTTTTACTATTATATATAATCTTTAGAAGGTAATAAGTAGTATAGATTATTTAGTCTAGGAAGTATAATATAATACTTATAATTTATAGATCTACTACTACTAGGTTAGATTATATATTTTAATTTAAGTCCGTCTAAAATATTAAAATAGTTTATAGTAACTACTACCCTAATTCTTATCCTTAGTTTTTTAATTCCTATCCTTAGTTTTTTAATTCTTATCTTTAGTTTTTTAATTCTTATCCTTAGTTTTTCAATTCCTATCCTTAGTTTTTTAATTCCTATCCTTAGTTTTTCGATTCTCGTCTTTAGTTTTTTAATTCTCGTCTTTAGTTTTTCGATTCCTATCTTTAGTTTTTTAATTCTTATCTTTAGTTTTTTAATTCTTATCTTTAGTTTTTCGATTCCTGTCTTTAGTTTTTTAATTCCTATCCTCGCTTTTTCAATTCTTGTCTTATCTATTACTTAGTAATATCCTATACTAGTATCTAATTAGTTAGTATTACTATATATAGGCTATATTTTTTTAATTCCTGTTAGAATTAATACTCTAAATATATATAGGTGCTTAACTAGTTCTACTTAACTACTACTAGCCTATTAGTACCTAGTTAATCTAAGGTGGCCGAGTCGAGCACCCCTATACCTTAAGGTGAGGTACTTAACTAGTTCTGCTTAACTACTACTAGCCTATTAGTACTATACTAAATCTAAGGTAGCTAAGTTAAGTACCTATATACCTCTTAGATAGGAGTCCTAGTAGTAACTAATAATAGTACTATTACTAGTACTACTATAAGGGTTACCTATAGTCCCAGAGTAGCTATAATAGGCTATAATAGTATTACTAGAGTAGGCGCTAATATATTAGGAATAGTAATACTACTAATAGTATTAGGAGTAGGTATAGCTACTTACTCTATAGCTACCTTAATAGTATTCTAGTACCTACGCTTCTTAGCTAGTAAATAGCTAGTATAAAGCGTAGTAATAAGCTACTAAGTAGGCTTAACTACTCTAGCTATAAGCTAGGTATAATAGTAGCTAGAGGCGTACTAAGTATACTAAGTACTACCTCCTAAGGCGTTATAGTAAGCCTTATTAAACTTACTAGTAAGTATACTTTATATATACCTTTTATAGGGTATAGTATAAAGTAGGCTAAGCTCTTTTATAGGAGTCTTATCCCTTTAGGTACCTATTAGGGTAGTAAAAGTAGAAGTCTCTATAATAGTAGTAGTATACTTTACCTACTATATAGCTAATACTTTTATCTATACTACCTCTTTCTTCTTCTTCTTCTCTACTATAACGCGTATAGAGGGCTTTATAACCTATAAAGGGCTAGGAGTAGAAGTAGGTAGTAGTAGTAGGCTTATAGGGGTAGTAGGAGTAGCCTTCCTCTTTACTACGTGCTTACGCGTAGTAGCCTTTATCTTTAACTATATATATATTAGTATTATATAAGTAGTATAAGGTCTAGAAGGTATAAGGGGCTATTATAGCTAAGCTATATAGGGTAATATATATAAGGGCTATATTATATTTTAGTTAGATTAGAATTACCTCTATAGGATATATTTAGATAATAATAAGCTTAGTAATACTAGTACTTACGTAAGTATATACTAAAAATAGTAAGCCTAAGCTTATATATAATATAATAGATAGGATAGATACTATAATAATAATTTAGGAGCTTATAAGTAAATAATTAATATAGTAACTACTACTTAATTAGGGGGTATATTATAATACAATCTCCTATACCTATATAGTATAGTTAAGTACGTATAGTATACGTACGTACGCTTAGAGTAGTTAAATGTTAGTTTAAGCCTAGTATATATATTGTCTAAACTTCTGTATAGTAAATATAATAATCTATCTCCTAATTATTCCTAAGCTTATTTTCCTACTATAGTACGTTATAAGGTAAATATAAAAGGTACTAAGGAATATAGATTCTACTTAAGGAGGGGTAGAATTTAGTAGAGCGTAATAGCATCCTAGATAAAATGCGGGCTATCTTCGACTACATACTATGGCTACTAAGCCCTTTCCGCAGTTGATGGTATTGGACCAAGTAGCGGTCGATCCCGAGCCCAACAAGACAAGGGCGAATCCAATGATGCAGACGCGCAACGCCGCCACAAAGAAGAGGATAGACATGTTCTTCCGACGTGTGCAGAATGGACATAAGGATAGTAAGTGGGAGACGCGTAGCGAACAGACACGGGATGCCAAAAGGCGAATGGGAGAGAGATGAAATAAACCCAGGTAAATACAATGATATTGTTTTCCTCGAGTCGCGTGTTGAGGATTGTACAATGCGTTGCAAAACCCCCTAGCCCGTAGAAGGATATACCTTATCCAAACAAGCACACGTCTCGTCTCTCTGTAGCCAGTAAAAGGAACCTATTTCGACGCCACCTATCCAGTATTTATTTGTAAAGTCCCTAGCGCGTATTGAATACTAAATCAGAGGCCTCTCAATATGCTGCGTCTGCTGCTTCTCCTCTTTGAAATGGAGACCGGCTTCTTCAAGCGTTTCGGCAACCTCGTCACCAAAGAGTGCACCGATTTCTTCCAACGTCTTCGACTTTGTCTCCGGGTAAAACGTGTACAAAATGCCCACAAACGCGACGTTTGCAACCAGAAAGATGAGGAAGAAGCGCCAGGAGATTGCTTCAAGCGCTAGTGGCGCGACCTGCACAATAACGATCATGACAGTATGCATTACCACGTAGGCGGTTGCGACGCCAGCGCTGCGGATGCAGGTCGGCATAATCTCTGCCGGGTACTATTAAGCAGATCAGATTCACTTGCAATGTCCAATAGCGCATTAGAACACATACCGTAGCAATAAAGGCATTCATGGGCCCCGAAAAGCCTAGGCACACGAGGTACATCGTGCCAATTACACCTTTGCCCATTGATGAATTCATCGAGTTTCCAGCTTCGTAGCGTGCCCACAAAATAACGACTAGTAAGCAACCAGTGATTTGGAACCCGTAAGAAATGTACTATGCAAAGTCAGCGTTCGTTAGCTGACAGAACCAAGTCGTACTTACGATTACAGGCTTACGTCCCAGTTTATCAAAGTACAGTGTTGTCGCAAGAGCAGAAAATGTGGCAAGAGTGCCCCATACAGCGGTAAGAGTGAGAGACATCGTGTTGGTCATACCAAGGTTGGTGTACAACAACACTTGATAGTTTTGGATCGCAATAATGCCAGTCATCCTAGGGGAAACAGATTAGTACGTTGTATTGGGATCGCAAAAGTCCAAGGAGATCTCACATCATGAAGAATGCCAATGTGGCTACTAAATATAGACGCTTGCGGTAGGATGGTCGACGGACAACATCCTTCAATCCGAGCTTTTCTTCCTTTTCAAACTCAATCTGCGACTTGATCTGATGGTATTCTGCAAGATAAAACTCGTCGTCTTGTTCGGAGCCGTGCATTCTCTTCAGGACTTGGAGAGCTTCCTCATAACGGCCTTTGAGGGCAAGCCAACGTGGCGAAAAAGGCATGAAGAATGAGCCAACCAACATGCCCACACTGGGAACAAGTTGAAGGCCAAGGAGTAGACGCCATGCAGCATCTCCAGGGACAAATGATAGGCCAAGGCCGCTGCCTTCATGTCAGTACTCGCTTCCAGCAGCCAGGCTTCCCCTACTCACATCCACTCCGTGATCATGTAGGAGGCGTTGACCATGATTCTAAAGCAATTAGAATAAAAATTTGTTGGCAGTGTTTTACTCACGAAAACATTCCTCCGACTCGTCCTCGCCACTCGGGTGGGGAGATTTCACTGGCATAAGTAGGAGCCAGAGAGAAGATGACACCGCTGGCATAGCCTCCAATTATTCGCCCAGTACAAAACACTGCAAAGCTAGATGCACCGGTCTGCATGGCGATGCCGATTATCCCAATGACACACGCGATTTGAATGGATCGGAGTCTTCCAATTCTGTCGGGAAGAAACCAGTTGGAAGCCATGCCAATGACAGCACCGCCGTAGTACGCAGATCCAAAGGCACCGATGAGGGTCGAGTCGAGATGGTAGTATTCAATAAAGGCAGGGTAGCCCAGAATCGAGGTTGTGCACCCTGAACGCTAAGGTCAGTCGTTGATGTGCGCAACACATTGTGTCAAGCCCTTACCAGAATCATAGCCATAGAATATGGACCCACAGGTCACGTAAAGTAGACAGAGAAAGTTGTACCTGTTCATTGTTGATTTCTGGTTGTGATTGAAAAAGAGGGCCCACAGTTGGTCTCATGTACAAGTGTTTTATCCCCGGGCATCTTCGTAGTAGCGAGATGAGTGACCAAGCTAGCAGGGTGGTCCGTATGCTTGGAACACTGCTCAGTCACCAAAAGGTGATTCACAGCGCCTCGTCGTGGGACTAGACCCCGGATCTTGGCGAAGCTAGCTGCGCCACCAAGTTCGATGCCTCCGACACCACCTACTCTATTCTGCTTACTCGTCTCTCAAATTGAGGCTGGAAAGTGGAATACTGAGCACTGGCGAAGTACCATGCATTCTATAATTGTCTTTGGAGGCCGGATGTTCTTTGCCGAGTAGCCCTATCTGGAAAACCCCCTAACTGAACAGAGGCTAGTTGCCTTTCTACCCCACAACTGACTGGTCACGACCATCCCCAGCGAAGTCCGTGACCTTCCCCGCAAATCCCGACGAAACCGGATTTGTTTGGCCGAGAGTCCTCTAGTCATTCACGTCACCCAGTACCCCCTTTTCATTCTGCACGACTTGACACTGGAAGCACAAGGGGAATAGACAATGCCTCCCCACAAAACTGCAAGTAAGGGTTCAGTGGAGAATACAGATTCTTGGCGCGTTAAACAGAGGTACGCGCCTAGTAATGCTGACTCTATTTCGACGTGCATGTTGACCATTTATAAGGCGACTACGAAATAGGCTTTCGCAAAAGGCTGTTCGCGAGCGGAAAGCTGCACGTATACAGCAACTAGAGCAGCAACTCGCTACTGTGACCAAGGATGACGATGGTGCCAGAATCAATGAGCTATTGGATACGAATACCAGGCTCCGACATGCGCTTCTTGATACGCGCAAGAAGCTCACCAGCCTCTCTGCCACGGCCAGTCAATTGAGTCAACGAATAAAGGACGAGCTAGATCAGCGCGGTACGAGACTTACTCACCTCCTTTGTTGTAATTTACTGACCGTCATAGATCAAGACTCTGACGATGTTGCCAACCACGTAGACTTTTCGGACGACCCAGCACATCAACTTTGGAGGGACAATCTACAAACATGCTCCCAATCGCCTCCGACTGACTCTACCGAGTCGGTTTCCAGACATTTTGAACGTGAACATTTCAATGATGCCGACTTGCCGTTCATCGATCAATGTGCCAGCGTCGACGTGGAAACTCCATTGCACAATCATTTGGATAAGATCCTATTATCCATGGATGACATGTTCACCAGTGGTAAGCCTCAAAAAGCAATGCCCGACCTTTTTCTCAATCCCCATCTTGGTCCCAAACTCCGTGTTTACTCTGGCTCAACTTTTTCCGAGCATCTCGATCACATACATGGGCTCCTCCGCCTGGGTGGGGCACTTCAAGGCGGCTCAAGGTCAGCGACCCAACGCTTCAATGTTTCAATATTGGAAGATCTAGAGCCATTAACGCCTTGCAGTATGCCGCAGGTTGTGGAGGGCATGCTAGGCGCGTTTCTCCAGCACGGCTGGCCCTCAATGAAGACTTGGTTCGACACCACCCAGTCACACCTGCTCGGCGCCCGCGTGCTCTGGTGGCAGACTAGCAGTAGCCACGAAGCCGCCACTCAAGTACCACCTGGGAATTCGCCTACTATCATTCAGCTTTCGCAACCCAAATACCCTTCTATCCTCGACTGGGTACCGCATCCAGGCCTAAGGGATCTATTGATTCTCAATTACCAGTCCTATGACATTGACCAAGTTGTATGCGACATGACGAACGCATTCGTGGTTGAAATTGAAGAAAGCATACCCATTCTTGACACATCGGACCCCGCAGTCAATCTACCGAGCATAAGCGCAGGCTACAGCTACAACCTCATGGAGCTGGTAGAACGGGCGTCGGCTTTTGGGCCCATGGAGAATCCGAATCCACAAGAGCTTGCGGTGATGAGCTTGTTACAGAGTACCGAATCGACCAAGTATTCGTCCATGCAACACCCAATCCATCGCTTCAAGCTCGACCCTCGCTTCTTCGACAAGTATCCCGCTCTCTATGACACCAATGCCGAGAGCAAATACCGACCGAGACATCCGCCCTTTGTGCAAAAGTCGCAATTGCCGCTGCCGTTCACAACGGATAGTGTAAAGGAATATATGAACGCGGTGTTGCACGCAAAGAGAAGCATGGTTTCGGCCTGATGATCTACACCATGGGGTTTCTCATCCACCAGCTCAAGCGGGCTACCCAAAGTGACTGAATCATTGGACATCCAGCAGGAACCCTGGTGGCGCGACGTTTCCGCGAATGACGGTGCCACAGTCATCTGCTGTAGGTGCTTCCTGATAACCCAAGCGGCGGTAATTACTAGTACATTGTGGTACTGTAGACAGGCATATAGCAGGCTACAGGGCAGCCAGCAGCATGCCACCTCTAACCCCACCCGATACATACTCGGCATGTACTCCTTCAATCCATGTCTACTCATCCGATCGCGCGTTTAACTTCGACTTCCTGACGCCCGAGCAATTGCGGGAGCTGGGCGCGTTTTCTGGCATACTACCATCGTGCATACGCCGGGGGGTTTTGGACTCACGATGAATTGCTGCTCAATGTCACGGAGAAGGAAATGCTCTTCGTTCCTTTGAAACTACATAGTTTGGATGGATCTCATGGGCACTGCTGCGGGGCTTTCGAAAATTGGGGCTGCATCTCTCCACTGTCTCTCGTACGTAAAGGAAGCTCGGCAATAAACCTAGGTCCTGAGGAACTTCAATACTGCGAACCATCAACTTCAAAGAGCAATATCTCAACAACAACAACATAAAAACTGGGAAGCAGCATCAAGCAAATCCATAGGCTATACTCACAGTTGTTCTAGTTGTCGCGATTGAATGAGAGGGTGTTGTTGAGCTTCAAGCTTATTGCCGACTTTCAACTACGTACGAGAGATTGTAGTTACCTAGAGTTTGACGATAAGCCAAGCGCTTCCGAGACTTGCGACCCTCTTGCTGCCATCCCCCATCCCCAACCCCCCGTAGAAGCTTTGCCACCTGAAGACTTTGACACGAAGCCCTACACCCATATACCCATTTGTTGCCTTTGCTCGACAAATCCCTCATGACCACAAACGACCTGCTCACCGTTGACGCTGCTGATGTCGGGATGTAGACTTTGAATCATGTTGCAAATATAAGATCAGTACAGAGTTAGTCGCTCTCCGGGTAGTGGGGGAAACGTGGGGAACTGTGGCAAAATACTCGCTAGTTCCTCTCCGCACTTTAGCTAGACTAGTCCCTAAACTAGTAGAGCCTAGGCATACCGTTATAGGAGGGAGTCACTCTTCTCTGACTACTATGCTTGTCTTGACGCTTTCCATGCACGCACACATGCTGACGGGGTAGGGTCATGCGCCGTTGCAGCGTCCGTTGCAGCGAGAGTCACCCTTTCATGACTTCTACATCTGTACATCTTTCTTGATTCGCTTCAAGCTACATACACTGAGGAGCTTGCGAACGCCGCATTTTCATAAGATAGCAGCCTAGGAAAATAACTTCCGTAGTGTAGATCTAACAGCTTTTCCCGCGATCATTTCACGCGATTAAGAAACTCAAGGACACATCGTCTGTATCAACGCTTTCCTCGGCCACGTTTTGGTTGTGTTTTCAAGTCGTAGAAAATCTATACCTAGTCATCGAAAATGGGATCCTGGGCCCCATCTCCCGACGACCGACCACCGTACAGTGTACCAGAGCAGTGGCATTCTCAGCCGGGGTACCTGCGTGTTATTTGCGCTGGCGCAGGCGCTGCTGGTCTCTGTATTGCATACAAGATGAAGCACATGAAGTTTACCAACTACGATCTGGTGTGCTACGACAAGTGAGAATACTACCGTTAAGACCGAGTATATATTGAGCTTGGCTGATGGTTTGTAACATGTCAGGAATCCAGAAGTTGGTGGCACATGGTACGAGAATCGGTACCCGGGATGTGCATGCGATGTGTAAGTCGAGTGATCGGTCAGCCCCGCTTCACCGTTGACAGCTATTGACATATCTGATTAGCCCCGCACACGCATACACGTACAGCTTCGAGCCGAACCCAAACTGGTCCAGCTTCTATGCTTACGCTCCCGAGATTCGTCAATACTTTGAAGATTTTGCGCAGAAGCATGGATTAATGCCGAATGTGAAGCTCAATTCCCGCATCTTGAGTGCTAGATGGGGGGGGAGGAGAAGGGAACCTGTGAGTTGTGCCTCTGTCGCGTCAAATTCCCTAACTTGGAGCTCAAGTCGCTAATGTATATGATACGCAAGATGATGTTGAAGTCGAGTCAAATGGACGCATTATCCACGATTGGTGTCATGTCTTTATCAACGGGACTGGATTTTTGAATAGCTGGAAATGTAAGCACTGCAGACAAGGAAACTGATGAGAAATTACAGATGTTTACGAGTTATCCAGGGCCCAATATTGAGGGTGTTCATAGCTTCAAGGGCACGTTGATGCACAGTGCAAATTGGAATCCAGGTTTGCTATCCTCCTTGGTTGGGTTTCGTCCTCTAATCCGGGTTGGCTGACTGGCTTGAAGACATCGACTGGACTGGCAAGAGAGTTGCTGTCATCGGAACAGGGTCGTCAGCAATTCAAATGGTACCTCAGATCCAGAACAGTGAGTCGCTCCAGACCCTTAGCAGAAGCCTCAAACCGACAATACTCTTAGCTGCATCGCATTTGACATGCTTTATGCGTTCGGTCACTTGGCAAGTCACCTTCCCGCAATTACGGTCCCACGTCGTGCTAATAGAGACGTAGGATATCGCCCTCGGTTGGTGGCAGCGTCCTTGAGGAAGACCGCAAAAAGACCGACGACGAACACTCGGCCAACGTTCCCCACGGCCAGCATTTCTATTCAGAAGAAGAAAAGGACAAATTTCGTACCGACCCAGAATACCATCTCGAGTACCGCCGCAACCTTGAAGGTACCGTCAACAAACTATTCGACATGTTTCTCGCAGGCTCGAAGGACTCGCTAGAGGCGCAAAAGACCATGAAGGCCGAAATGCTTAGACGTATTGGCTCAGGCCACGAAGATTTGAAAAAGCGTCTTGTCCCAAACTGGCCCCCAGGATGTCGCCGCATCACTCCTGGTGACGGCTACCTCGAAGCCCTCGTCAAATCTAACGTGACTACCGTGCACAAGGAAATCTCCCGAATCGTACCGGAGGGTATCATTGACGATAGTGGACAACTGCATGAAGTCGACATTTTGGCGTGCGCCACGGGCTTCAACCTTGCATTCAACCCGTCTTTTGACGTCCGCGGCGTCAACAACGTAAAAATGGCAGACGAGTTCAACCCAGAGCCTCGCGTATACCTATCCGTCACGGTTCCCAAATTTCCTAATTACTTCATCGTAAACGGCGTACGAGGGCAATGGGCGTCTGGAACTGCATTGCCAGCACACGAGATTGCAGTCGAGTACATACTCAAGTGTGCCAAGAAAATGCAGGCCGATGGTATACGCGCGCTCGAGGTCAAGGAGGAGCCTGTAAATCATTTGTACGAGCACATTGATACCTGGCATCAGCGTTCGGTCTGGAACGCAAACTGCAAGTCGTGGTACAAGAATAACATTAGTGGAGGAAAGTTGTGGATCTGGGGTGGCTCTGCACTGCATTATGTCAAGACAATGATGGAGCCCAGATTCGAGCATTATAATATCCGGTATTGGAACCCGAACATGTTTGCGTTTCTGGGTAATGGAAGGGTCGAGGCAGAGTATCTAGCGCAGGTTGGGGCCTTGTCAGGACGCGAAATGAATGCAAGGCTAGCTCCATATCTCAGGAACGAGGATGTACCTTTTGAGGTTTAGCATTTTGATAAAGGCATAATCACCATAGTGTATACTATGCACGTACAGTCACCACACGCATTGTCTCGTTCATCACCTTGTGGCAGCCTGGCCACACTTAGCTTAGCCATGGCGAGTTTTGCATGCGCGAGCCTCTTGACAGTGAGCTTGAGCAGAGAGGTCTCTCTTCCCTAGTCTTGAATGAATGTCTCGTATGTCTATTCCGTAGATGTCCATTGTGGCTTTATACTTGTCATGCTGTAACAGCCTAGCACCTTTTCAGACTTGTTATCTCCGTATTGCATTTCGATAAACAAGGAGGGGCGAAGCGAAAGGCGTAATTCATACATAAGCAATTGGCGACGTGCGAGAACCAGTCTGATTCTTCTTCGAACCAATAGACGCTGCGCTCCAAAATGACTTAAGAGATTTGAATGATATAAGGAATCGATTGACAATGTTAGAGGGTGTGGCCTTGGAGACGTTAAACTCTTTAACGGACAATTCGCCAATGCCACATTGCCAGCTATCAACTTAGGCTTAACTGGCGCGGAGAAACGAAGCAAAGCAACTTCAAGACCGCAGCAAAGAATCCAAACCTAACCATTGGAGGCGAAGCAGCAGGAGAATGGGCGACATGTTGGCAAGAGTCGAGTATTGAAACAGGATGATGAGCTCGATGGGATTTTCAGACGAGGGCGTCAAGGGAACCCAATCAGATGCCCGCACTACGGCTTGGAAAAAGTGAGGGCTGGCGTGCATGGAGCTGTCTTCCTAATGAATCTTGCGAATTTGAATGTCTGAATGGTAACGAGGCTCACGAGGCCATTAGCTCCTCCATGAACATCGAAGCCGGACATTTAATGTGAGGCATCTCCTTTGGCGCGCGTCTTGAAGGCCGACATCAAGTCCAAACCGGTCTATGAGAACAATAAGTTCCTCCTCACTAGCTACACTCATCACGACACGGTGCGGCGTCCCTGCCATCGTTCCAGGACGCTAGGGTGTCCCGCAATTGTCACTTCTGCGTCTCCACCAGGATAGCTTATGAGAACATCAACTTCTTCATCGTGACCAACTCCGGCATCTCTAATACTCTTGTCGAGGCTTGCAAACCGGATTTGCAGACGTTTCACATTAACTCTGCGGGTATTTTTCGACTAAATGTCTTCAGGTGATCCATCTCACATGCGTCTAATACAGCTCGAAGGACCGTCCTGAGCCAGTGTTCAAGGCCTCTCGTGCGATGTACAACAGGTATTATTTGCTGAACGGTGTCCGAGGTAAATATATAGTAAGCACAAGGCAGCCGATCAACGCACTAACTTAACTTGGTGATGGTTGGCGCCAATCGGCTGCTCGGTATGTCACCATTCAATGACTGTACTTCCCCGCCAAAACATTACCGATCCCACTGCACCGCGCAATATGTGCAGTCCAAACTATAAGTGTAGCGGGTCGCTCCATCTGTTGTATATCAAACTCTATACGATACAGGGTTTGGTTTCAAAGGCGAAACCCTTTTACGCAGCGCTCAACGCAACACATTTCCTCAAAGTTTATGCGAACGCGCCAGGCTTAAAGTCAAAATCTCGATATGAAGGCAGCCCGGTTCCATGGTGCGCGAGACATCCGTATCTCGGCAGTACCTGCGCCTGAACCCACCACTAGCCAAGTGCTTGTGGACATTGAATGGTGTGGAATTTGTGGCTCCGATCTACACGAATATCTCAAAGGACCGCTTGTTATACCAGCAGAGGGAAAGCCACACCAGCACACTGGAGAGACCCTGCCAGTTACTCTTGGCCATGAGTTTTGCGGGAGAATCAGCTGGGTTCCTGATGGCTCAATACTCAAAGTTGGTCAGCCTGTAATGGTTGACCCACGATTATACTGCACAAGCTGCCTGCAGTGCACGGATAGTCGAACCAACATGTGTCGGCAATGGGGATTTCTGGGCTTGAGCGGTTCGGGAGGAGGCCTGTCAGAGACGGTGGCCGTTGATGCCAAAGCATGTCATGTATTACCCGAAGGTGTAGATTTGCGGTTCGCAGCACTGATTGAACCACTGACGGTAGCAAGACATGCTTTGAAGTCGGCGGGACACCAAAGCTTCAAGCCGCTAAACATTCTCATTCTGGGAGGCGGTCCTGTAGGTTTGGCAGTGACGCTAGACCTCAAGCTACACGGAGCAAAACAGATTATCGTCTCTGAGCCCTCGCCGATTCGACGAAAGCAAGTCGCAAAACACTGCCATGTAGCTTTGGATCCCATGGAGACTCGCATTCCAGACGAATGCCGAAGAAGGACCGGAGGAGCTGGCGTTGATGTCGTCTTTGACTGCGCAGGCGTCATGCCAGCGTTGAAAAGTGGATTTGACGCACTAAGAAACCGTGGCACATATGTCAATGTTGCCGGTTGGGAGTCACCAGTATGTACCGCGCGAGTCCGTACAAATATATATTAACAACTCTCAGCTCACCGTCCCAATGGAGTTTTTCCACCTAAAGGAAATAGTGTTTCGGGCTTCCATGTCTTATGATGAAGAGGATTTTGCCGAGGTTGTCAATGACTTTTCAACGGGTAAGTTGTGTACTTTAGACAATCGCTTTTAAACGCTAATTTGAGTGTAGCCAAATTCCAGGGCATCGAAGAGATGGTGACTTCACGCATAAAATTGGATGATGTGATTCAACAAGGGTTCGAGGAGCTTGTACAGAACAAGGACCATCATATCAAGATTTTGGTAACGCCAAAGCTAGGTCTTTTAGCTCAGAACTAGGCATGTACAATTTCATATACCACATTTTAGTACGATATATCAAAATCTTCATGACGAAACCTTATCACGATCTTCCCATCTGGATAGTTTCCAGGGTTGTGTTCATCGTTGTACCGATATGGTGTTGACCCGAGACGGTGTCATTGGTTCTTGTCACACCTCTTTCAGAACTTTAATTATCGTACTTCATTTTTGGTCATTGGATTACTAGGGAAATTATCATGAATCATATGAGTACTAGCTTGGCTCAAAACAGCATCCACCTCATGTTTTGAGGGCGAGGATTCGTTCTGCTGCACGTTCTGCAACCGGAATAATGGCGCCGGATGGATTGCCAGTAGTCATGCCAGGAAATATCGAAGCATCAACAACAAACAAGTTGTCGGTTCCATACACCTTGGTGTCAAGATCGACTACAGCTTTGCCGCCAGTTCGTCCGTCGTCAGATCCAATCGTACAAGAGCCAATCCAATGATTCGATCCTCGCGATCCTGTAGTAGCTGGAATCTAGAAGAGTGTGTCAGATTCAACAAGCGTAATAGCGGAAATGGCATGTCATGCTCGGATATGCCTTACCAAATTGACAAATGTAGTCGTATTCTGGTTAGCGGTCGGTACAACCCAGGTCAGATTGCTGATTTGACTCAAAACGCCCTTGACAAAGTCGATGCCCTGTATCACGGCTTCCTTGTCATGCTGGTCGCGCAAGTACGGCGCAGTCGAAACCCGGGTATTCATGGTGGGAAGAATGGTCATTCGACCGCGCGAGGTCGTGCCCATGCCGAGGTACTGCGTGATTGTCATTGTAGCTAATAGTTTGTGAGCATCGTGGCTACGAACATGGGCTAAAGGCTTTTGGGGTACGTACTATTGGTTCTGCCTTCAATCCGCGCTTGATACTGTATGTGCCGAACTACATTATCTGAGCCCCGAATTTGTTGCCAAAACTGGTCCCATGTTAGACAGCACTTTTTTTTACTTGCATGAGACTTTACCATTGGACCTAGGTTAGGCGCGACTTGCGCTAGGATACCCGACCTATTCGCTACGATTCATGTCAGCGACAACCTACACAATCCAGAAACGAGCATGACTGGGGTTCTTACTAAGATATGCTTCTGCGTCGCTCCGGATTGGATTATTATAAGCTCCGTAAAAGTCGTAAAACACAATGCTTGGATGCGAAATCTGGATATCCGTCTACAGCAAAAGAGTCAGCCAGCGCGAGCAAAGGAATGAGACTCCAAACAAGTCACTTACACCAACGTGGTCGTTTAGATTGTAGCCGACGGGAAGGTTGATCCATTGGTCAGAAGATATCATCGTCGCACCGTCAATGGCCGAGTTCTTGACCACGTCCAACTGGTCAGTTGGCCCTATACCACCTGCGATAGTTTAGCAATGTAGCTGATGTTTCACCTCGGCCGACTCACTGCGCAAGAGCACTCTTGCAGACCCAAAGGTACCTGCCGATAAGATGACTCGGCCAGTGCCAGGAGTAACCCTGACAGTGCCTGCGCGACCAGGACCAACAACGCCGCCTTTGGAGCATTCCATTTCAACACCTGTAATGTGGCTGCCGTTCCTAACAAGTCTTCTCGCAACAGTGTTTGTCCATAGCGCAAAGTTCTTTCGCTCCATGGCCGTTGCCAAATAGGTCCTAAGTGGACCCTGACGCTCGGCGTTTTCAATGAAAAAGGTGCTGTGGCCGTAGGTGAGATTCTTTTGGTCCGGATGATCGTTTGGTACTACATATTTGAAACCCCCTGCCTCCAAACCTTTTCCGACTGTATCAAAGCCTTGTTGCAAATAAAGTTTACCGTCTTTAGAAGGGGTGTACGTCTGCAAATGAGTATCTTGTTATCCTTGATTCTCGCTACGAGTTTTCAAAGGTTGGAATACATACCCCTGGAATACGGTTCCATACCGTCGCCACGTGCTTTTGCATATCAGTAGACTTCCAGCCCGTTGGAAAGTTGACGTCAAAGTCACTCGGATGAGGCTTCCACCAAAGTGCAGAGTTGACAGCCGCGCCGCCACCTAGCACACTATTGCAAATTCAGCTCTTCGTTTCTAAGCAAAGCTTTGTCGAGGACGCTCTCACCAGCCAGCCATGACATCAACATCATCGCAAGCGACACCGGTCGGATCTGCCCATATCTCATTGAATAGTCCTGGCACGTCGAAGCGTGTCAAGTTGGTACCCTGAAGCCATGCAGGCTTCATTGTGCCATTCCATTTTCCACTAGAAGGCGGGCCCTTTTCAATGAGCAAAACAGAGTGTCCGGCTTCGCTCAAACGGTCGGCAACGGGAATGCCACCAGCACCAGAGCCGATTACAATGTAGTCGTAAGTTTGCGCCGAGTCGACAGTGGTGCAGTTTGGGTTCGTGGTGCCTTGGCCATGGACAAGGTGCTGAAATAGAGCCACCAATGCGACTAGAGAAACGGCTCGTCCCATGTTGACTGACGCTCGAGCAACTTGACACTGTAGTGTATTGCTGGCTTGGACAAATCCCCTTTCTTTTTTGACGATGCTACCGGTTTCTTAAGAAGCAACTAGATCCCATGCACCCCAGATTCCAAATTCCGGCACTTGTGGGGTCAAAACAAGGATCGAACTGCAAATGCCGACACGTTCGCGTGGCAGAAATGAAGCTGCAAGCACCCAGATCGTTTAACATAGTACTTTGTGTGACTTGCTTGGCTATTTAGGCGAACTATTTTTGCCGCCACATTTACCGCCAACGTTCGGGTAGCTCAATTTTGCTTGACACCAGTGGATTGTTTCAAAACATGCCAATCGACCACGAAACCTTGCGGTGCGGAAAAGATAATATTCGGCAATATCGCCTTCGCTTGGCTTTTCTCGTTGCCAAAAAGCTGCATATGAACTCATGTCAGAGTCGAGCAGGTCAAGATTTTGTGTATCACGCTTTTGAGAAACTGATCACGGCACCCCGAGTAAAGAGCGATTGATTGTATATACTAAAAAACAATCAAAGCTTATGCTCCTAACCTAGCGTATCATCCTCGTGGAACACTAGCGCCCTTACCTCGATACTCTCCCTTCCTTCCTTGTCCTCAGTGCCGGGAATATGAAAAGCGGTATGGGGAACACGCCTCGCCCTACCGTCGAGCTTGGAATCAAAACACTTGATGAGAATAACCTCATCAGGCGTCAACCCTGATTTGTAGAACCACCTAAGCCACTACGTTAGCAGTCCACTCCTTTGGCTTTTGCGAGAGGTTTCGGCAGCTAGGATTTTACATACCGATGGCCGGCATCATGCTTGACGGCGTACGTCTCACCCCTGCGATTCGGATAAATCAATTCGGTAACAACCAAACTACCATCATCTACGCTATTCGCCTCTGCCACAGCGAGTGGATCACGCTGCACCGTCTTGATTGGGCGCCACACGTTGATAATTTGAACGCGACCTCGTGTTAGCTTTTCAGCCTCTTCAGGAAGGTGATGAGGCACGCGCGAAAGAGCAGCCTTGTAAGATTGGTCAATATGCACACGTTGCACAGGACCACGAAGATTGCGACTCAAGGCCTTTTCGCCAGGAGCTTGGCGGCGAATCGTATGATCAAAGATGAAGATGCGCGAAGCGCCAGTCCTGTACAGCATTAATCCATGCGTACTCTGGCATAAAAAGAGGGTTGCTTGGTCACGTACGCATCTTTTAGCAACTGCTCAGTTTCAGCATAGTACCCGGCCTTGATCTTCTCGTCATCCAAAAATTCTTTTTCCTGAGCAGTGTGGCGGTAGAATTGAAAGCCGTTGCCGTCAAGAGTATACCTGTCCTCGCTGCCTCGAACATCCCGGATTGTTGCTGGGTGCACTTCAGTAGCCCTGTCATATGTCTCTGGTCGATCAGTATAGGTTGGGTGCGGTGGAGAGCCGTCCTCGTTGGGCTTGTAGTAGTGTAAAACAGTCTGAACGTCTTGGGGACCAGAGTAGGTTGAAGGTGCTGTTGACTGCAGGGTTTGTGGAGTATGGACTGGTGTAGACGATGGCGGAATAACTGCTGCGGTGGCCATGTTGGGTAGTTTTAGGTAATGGGACTTCGCTACAATTAAAAACAACGACTGAAGAAAGTAAACATTGGCAGCGATTTTCGATTTCTTATATCCGCATCGAGCGAGGTTGACGTTTCGCACTGGATATGTCAGCTATCTCGCTTCCCCGCAGCACGCAATTCGGTCAGAACACTGGGTGATTGGATTTGAAATGTTTGCCAATTAGTTTCAACGCTTCAAGACGGTCTACTCGAGCGCTACAGCAAAGGCCATGACTCCCATTGGCTTTGGCTAGTGTATGCTGATAAGCATGTGTTGGGAGATGTGCGCGTGAGATGTCACGTCACTTGCCCATAATCACTAAACATGACATTTGCACGATGGGCGAAGCCAATTCTGACATGAGACATATGAGTATCTAATCTATGTCGTGACGTGAACAAGCGTAGAGACTGTTGTACCGTCGTCGAGAATACTAGTCTCTTCTTCCAGACGGTACCCTTTCCACCCTGGAATGAGCCTGATCCAAACGTACCAATACAACAAGCCAAAGATGATGACTGATATCCCGACAAATGCATACGTCGCGTACCAGATTCCCCCCTTCTTTTGCCCGTCCTTGGGTGGGAAGAACGGAGCAGCCAAGAGTGCGAGACTCAAGATTACACGCAGAATCACAGCCACACTCCATGCCTTGAATGGGCGTTTTAGGTCAGGCCTCTTGTACCGAAGCCAGAGTAATCCAGCAGATGTCGCAAGTGCAAAAACTTGCCCAGGGTAACCCTCCACTTCGAGTATGAAGGAATATACCTCACTAGAAGGTGGAAGTGCAATGACTAGGAGCGACGGTATATAATGCACAATAAGACCACCAAGTGGTGCATTGAAGGGCCTTGAGGAGGCGAGGAGTTTGGAAAAGGGGAGGAAGCCCTGGCGCGCGACTTCTTGATTGAGGCGTGCCTGACTGCAGTTAGCCTGGGAAGTTCATGTTTGGGATTCGTAAATGTACTAATGCAAATGTTACTACCATGACATTACCAGCACCTGATAACGCAACGGCAAGAGGTAAAAACGTCTTTCCCACTCTTGGTCCAAAACATCTTTCAAAAAAGAGCGCGGCAATGAGCTCTCCACTATTCTTCACTTCTTCCAGAGGGACCACCGTAAAGTATGCAACGTTGATGAGCAGGTACACAATACATGCCGTCACTAGCGCCGTAATGGAAACCGACTTTAGTGTTCGCACGGGGTTCCGTACTTCATTGAGAACGTTGTTGACGTTATTCAAGCCGGCAAACGAGTAAAAGACCTTGAAGAGCGAAGACGAAATGATGCCCCAACTCCAGTCGGTATCTTTCCAAAGGTCCGAGCGGGTGGGGAAATGACTTTTTCCCCCGTCCTCTCCTTGGGACCGAAACGCAACAGCGAAAAGGCCAGCAAAAATCATAAAGACGACGAGCGCGACTTTGATCCATCCGAGAAAGTTTTGGATCCTGATTCCAGTCGTCCTAAAGCATCCGTGCACAATCGTAATGGCAGTAAGGAGGCCCACAGCCAGACTCTTGCGCAAAAAGTCTGTGGCCTCGATGTCAAATGCGTAGAGCGTATATTGCGCAAAGACGATGCAGTTGCTTGCCGTGAAGCCCAATAGCACCGCCTGTGTTGCAACCATTGTGCTCGCTAGAAACCGCGGCTTCCGATATGTAAATTCCAAATATACCTTTTCACCTCCAGAACGAGGGAGCATGCATCCGTATTCCAGTCCTACTGCGAGTCCGCAAGCTGCGATAATGGCACCGATGACCCATAGTAAGAGCGAGAGACCAACGCTTCCGACACCCTTGACAATGACGCCTGGTGTAGCAAAGATGCCGCTTCCAATGACACGCGAAATGACGAGAATGTACGCGCTAGGCCAGGTTATAGTCCGTCCAACTGTGGGTGTTTCTGGGAGCACATCGTCTTCGATGGATCGTGTTGTTCCTTCACCGACTGTGGTATTCGACTCGTCGCCGGATAACAATGTCTTGTTGCTGTCGGTTGGCGAGACGGACCGCGACAATAAAGGTTCTTGTTCTTCCAAAGACATGATTATCCAGAGTGTATGTGTGGATTCGAGTCAAACGCGGTGTATTGTTTGCATTCCATGGTCAAAGACGGTGCAACGTGTAATCCGCGGCGAGACATACAATTGTCAGCAAAAGGCATCATCTGCATCAGAATGTCGCAGGTTTCAGGGTTTAGATAACGGTGTCGCGTCCGTGTTGGCGTACGCGTCTTGATTGGTCTTGAGACATGGTTGTGTGACAGCACGCCATTGTTGGCCAAATTGACGAGTTCTCGGGTGATTTCCAACGCTGCGACCGCAACACCACCTCCCCCCCATCTAGACGACTCGCAACAACGGCATGTAAAAAGTACGGTTCTGACTGGGAGGTTCATCATGGCGGCGACAAAGGTCCTTGCACCGCCTCACAACTTGCTCGAGAATCGAGTTATGAGCACGGATACAAAATGTGTAGGTACAAAATAGCTTGTTCTCACTGCTCTACTTTTACTCTGGCCTTGAAGTATGGCGTGCAAGATCCAGGTCTGAATAATTTCGCTCAGGGAGGCAACCAATCTCTGGCAGCGCCCTCTCTTCACCTCCAGGGCTATTCTTCACTGGCCCCCGGACGGCTTCACTCGCTCGCATCTCACGTAGCTCCACGGCTTCTTGTGCAGGTCTTGTGGCTGCCGTGGAGCTGGACTCGCTATGGTTGCTCATCCTCGATCCAAGTCTACGTACACTACTCTGCGCATCCGAATTGCGGCGCGTCCATAGCCCGCCAAAATAACTCTTCCTCGGCCCAGTCGCGACTTCGCCCTCATCATCGCCGTGCGATATATTGATCCAGTCAGACGGCATCTTCCAACTTGCTTGCTGCGGCGTCGTTGATTGTTTCTGCCGCGAATTGCCCTTGCTCGATGAATGTGTAATCTGCGAAAAGAACTTTTTGAAGCTTTTGGGAAGAATCTTGACCACTAGTATGCGAATTGATGGAAGGCATGCGCAAACAAAGCCCGCCGCAAGCTCCACCTCGGTCCATATGGTGACGGGAACATAGTCCCATGTAGGATCAATGGAGACTTTGAAGGCGAGTAGGGCTTGCAGTCGAACAATTGTCGCAATACATCCAAAAGTCCCAATGGCAAACATGAGACCTACCGCTAGCTTCCTATACCGCTTCATTTGCAGGTTCCGAATGAACACTAGCGGCAAGGTCAACAACATTATGTCCTGAAAGATTGCACTCGCCGAGTTTGCATAGCCCAAGCTTTGTTGGTCCATGCACTTTCCCTTGATATCCCGGTTCCAAAAGGAATTGATAGGTCTGCACATGAAGAGTGTCATGAGAAATATAATGAGAGAGTTGATGATAATGTACCCCAGCAAGACGTAGGCTGAAATGACAAAGCGGCGCGTTTTGAAGATTTCGAGGTAAAAGAGAATGAGCGAGACTTTGATCAGTCCCAGGACAAGGACATAGGTGGACGATGCTACAAGGACTGTAGAAAGGTTAGCGAGATTCGACCAAATCGAATCGTTGAGCTTACAAAAGCGCAAAATGGGCAACAGCATTTGATCTTGAAGATTCCACAAATGCTCACCGAACCCAAGTCGAGTCACTATACCCGATTTAGCTTGTGCTATTTTAGTACCTTGATGGTCAACATACTTGCGAGAACGCATCCAAGCGGCAAGGCTGCTAGAATCAAGGCAGCAACGACAATATAGTCGTCCAGCGATAGCCTTTTCGACACTAGCTTGCCCGCAATTCTCAAAAACACAAAGAGGCTGGTTATTCCATACACGATGCCCGTGTACAAGAACACTTCGACCCGTTTAGACTCTTTGGAGAGATGGCAAAGGTCTGCTTGAACCCTTGCTGTACCGGCCGTATCCGCCATGGTGCAATTGGCAAGCATGCACGCGGAAAGTTTGTACGTGAGGTCTTCATTGTGGCAGACGCAGTCGAGATCGGTAAAGGAACAACCAGTAGCAGGTATCGTCGACAACATGCAACGAAGCTGAGCATCATTCAGTAACACAGACTAGGAATCGTCAATTGATCCACTTACTCCGCATGTTGGAATGTCGGCAAGACCAAGCTCTCTCACATGCAAACTCGGGCCAGCAGCCGTGCTCTGACCACAGACAAGTACCACAGAATACAGGAGAATGGCAGCGATGAGTGCACGAATACCCATGGTAGCGGTAGCGAAGGATACCCCTTCAGTCAAAGGGCGGGAGAAGCATGTCGTGAATAGATCGCAGCAGAGACGATGTGTTGATTAATTAAGGCACCATCTCCCAGACGCTCCGTCGGGTGACAGTGACCTTCTTCAGGACTAAGTAGATGGTGGCTGATCTTAGAAGCCGGAGCGTGTCGCAACTATTTTGGTGTCCGATATGTCCACCAATCACAAAGCCCGGCAATCATGCCTTGGTAAATCCACGGTGGGGTCTCCATCTCATCGTCACGCTTCGTCTTGCGCTCTGATTTGCTCATTTTCGACGCAGGAGATCAATTGTGGATTTTGGTGCGGTCGGTATCTGTGATTGCCATGCGCGCAATCCAGTTCCTGTGCGCGGAGCCCTGCAAGCTGGAGGGCCACAGCGGAGACGACCGAAACTGTGGTTCGAGCGACGGAGCTCGTGTATAAGGTTTGACGGTCAGACAAACGGTGCACCGACAAGCTCAGCCTACAAAAGACAGATTGGAGCCTTCTTCGGGCGTGTTTTCTGTTTGCGACTTGGCGTATATGCGACCCGAGCCTAGATGTCCCTTGAGACCGCCATTAGGCTTCCCATCTCCTGATTGTCATCGCTTTTCGACCTTTTGAATCAGCGCGACGCTATGCTGTGGTACACTACATGCCCATGTGCTCACAAGTTTGGTACCTTTGCCACATAAATGACGTTGTTTGACAAATGTGCAAGAACTGCGCACACGCAGTCAAAATGTAGAGGGACGCATGTTTTCGGCGAGTGTGACTGCTCAACCAGCGCTGCATTAGTATGCAGTTCAAGCAGCATGTCGCCCCCTAAAGTTTCAGTGGGACTTGACTCGACCAAAGGTTTTCAACAAGATCGTCTGCCTCTTTGTCAATCTTGGGTTACTGGAGTGGACATTTCCCAGGGCACATGACGATACATCCGAGGAGATTTGCCTGGAGTTTCCACGTATGGACAACATAATGCATGGAAAGCTTTCGTCCTTGAGGCAAGATTTCGCGCCTTGACAGCGAATAATGTTCAAAAGATTGAATCACGCGCGTGCGCAACGACGACGATACAAGTTTGGTATATATAATCCACCTCACGTGGAACCAAAGATCGCGAAACACTAAGCAATCACGGCAATTAAACTGCATCGCCCTCTCTCTCGTGACCCTCGCCTTGCATCTTGGCATCCAACTTTTGCAGCCTCTTGGCTACATTCATACTGAGGTACTTTTCAAAGTTGGGGCTCAACGCACAGAAGATGATGAGAATCACACCAAATGGAATGGTGACGTAAAAGACAATTTTGAACGACGCAATATAAGCTTCCTTGACTGCTGCGCTGACAGCTGCAATGATTTCGGGTGTGATTCCAGGAACGGCGGAGAAGTCGCCCGCAGTAATACCAGCAAAGAGTGCGGTGAGCGAAGAAGCAGGAAGGCCAGCAGCGGTAGCTGCAGGAATGACCTTCTCGGGCAGGTATGTGGCGACCTTGTTGGTGAAGATGGAGACGTAGACTGTCTGCGCAATGGCGCCACCAATCGCACGGATGGAACCAAGAACACCAGTGGCAAGACCAATGTCTTGGGCCTCAAAGAGTAGGGTAACACCAGGGAAGGAAATGTTGTCGATCCAGCCAATGACTGCAGGGAGAAATGTTAGTGGTCTAAAAGACATGGCATGCAGGGCTGGGGACACTTACCAAAAGTTGCCAAAACACCAAGCGTGATAAAGGTCGCGTATCCGTCAGCCTTCATTCCTGCTTGCGCTGCAAGGAAAGAGGTTCCAAGTATAGAAAGGACAATGAGCTGCCACTTAACCTTGGGCAGATAGCTTAGCGCAAATCCACCACACATTTGGCCAAGCAGGATGCCTCCACCAACCACCGAGGACGCCCAACCAATCTTGACTACATCAGTCGTGTAGACGGTACCGAGAATCGTGGGCCACAAGACTGTCAGCGCATAGTAGACTGCGGCACCAATGGCTGCTACCATGACAATGGCGACAAACTCGAGCCTCTGAAAGAGGCGGGGCGGCATAATGGCTTGCCCTTTGAAGACAAATTTCTCATAGAGACCAAAGGCGACTAGCGTAAAGGCACCAATGAGAATGGTGGCAAGGACGGCAGCAGACTTCCATGGGTAGGTTGTTCCGCCCCACGAAAGGCCAATGAGGAAAAGGACAGTGCCAGCAATGAATAAAAAGATGCCGACAAAGTCCAGTTCCTTGAACTGCTGCCACTTGGTCTTGCCTCCCACGTGGAGCTGGTTGTACGACGGTGGATGGTAGAAGAATTGGTAGAGGATGAGCGTGATGCCGGAGAAGATGATGCCAAGATAGTATGACCAACGCCAGCCGGCTGCCGTCTTGAGAATAAAGGTACGCGCAATAATGGGCCCAAAAACTATGGTTGTGTTAGCTTTGACTCTAGTTAATCTGTTGTAGGGAAATATACCAGCAAACGGTAGCGAGGATGCAAAGACTAGCGTGACAATGGGTCCTCTGTGCTTGTTGGGGACGAGCTCTCCCAAGACGATGCCAAAAGACAGCTGGCCTGCAGCCGCGATGCCATTCATCAAGTTGGCTCCCACGAGGGTATCAATATTCTTGGCTGTTCCTCCTAC
Organism: Neocucurbitaria cava; assembly: GCA_027946455.1. NCBI lineage: Eukaryota > Fungi > Ascomycota > Dothideomycetes > Pleosporales > Cucurbitariaceae > Neocucurbitaria > Neocucurbitaria cava. The sequence continues at coordinate 2,176,341 of JAPEUY010000003.1, read as the reverse complement.
TATACAGCCGAGCAGCGAGAGCACGTTGCAACCCATGACCATCCATTTGCGGCCAAAAATGTCAGACAGTCGACCGACTAAGAGGAAACCAATGGCCGATCCAATCGTCCAAATGGTGGCAACCCAGTTTAGATCAGTCGATGGTCCAATGTCGGCATTGATTAGAGCACTGCAAGAGGTGTCAGATGCGGGTTAGACATGTCGACGTTCAAGTACGTACAGTGTGTTTGCGGGCAGAACCCAGCCCAAGTAGGCGCATATACTCGCGGTGCACGTGGCCACGACAGTTCCGATGAATTGAGGCGTCCAAAAGTACCCGCTGGGCATGTCTTCAATGTTGCCGCCAATGGCGTGGGCGTCGACGAGATCCACGTGACCGTCGGCGTGGACCTTTTTGACCACATGAAGGTCCTTGTCTTCGGCATGGATTGTGCTGGGCGCATCGGACTTCTCAACAGACTCTGACATGATGGCTGCGGGCTTGTCGCTGGCCATGCGTAATGACAAGTCGACGGTGTAGGTGTGTATTGTGCGTAGAAACTAGGTATGCGAACTGTCCGCGGAGGAAAATTCGAGGAGAAGAAGGAATTGTCGGAAGATGAGCGCTGGTACCTGCTGCCTGTCTACCAGATCCCCGGATTCAATCTCAAGTTATACAGACGCAGGGTGGCAGGCACAGGGACCGTGGTCGGGAGACGTCTACCGCAAGCGCAGGATTGCAGTGAGCAGCCCGTTCCAGATTGCAGGCTTTTAAGTCCGTGGATTTGTTTGCAACTGGTCTCGGAAGCTGGGGAAGCTGGGGAGCTGGGGTAAGCTCGGTGGGGGTGGGGGCGCTAGTGGGTCTGGGCTCCGCTGGGCGCTCGTCGCATGATACCCATTCCGGCCATACGCGACAAAGGGATCACGTATGCACAACGGTGTTTATTTCAAACACGTAGGCTGTCTGGTACATACCACAGTACCTAGGTGACTGCGTGGTGTTGCTGCGATGCAAGATGGCCATTACATAGACGCGCGTCAAACATCGCAGGATCTTGCAGCCTGCATCCCCACACGGACGCCAGTCTCCCGTCCCGCTATACCAAGAGCAAGCAGTTGCTTGCGCAGTTTTTACATGTCCAGGTCAAACCTGCAGCTTATCATGTACCTTTCTGCATATGTAAATCTCCGTTGTTCTTTGTACATAGCAAGCTGATACTGAGCTCCACCCTAGTCGAAGATGAGAAAAATGTCACTTGGCTTTTGTGCGGGTAAGCTTAAGCGGTCAACTCGAGAGGATAGAGCCTCAGACGTGTTTGACTCAGGTAGCCCTTGTCCCCCTCGAGTATACGATTCGGGCGCATGAATGATGATACGGGCTTACCAAGTAGCCGGACGAGTAGCGGCAATCCCAACCATGCGGGTGTGCTTGTTGGGCTACGGCTTGCCATCTCGATAGATTGTGACGGCCCAATGGAGCAGTGGTTTTTTCTTATGAAGCATACACGGGACATGGAATATACTCCGGAGATCTCATCGTCGTCTCCCTTTTGATGGGAGCCGTGGAGCCGCGTATTGAGCCTGGGGCTATCGATTTCCTACACATGACATCTCTTGCGCAAATGGCCAGTCCACCTCGTCATCAAGAAAAGATTACTCTCCACTCGTACTGGTCCTCAACGCCGAGTACCGCTTCAACGAGCCATCATTCACAAGGAGCCATGGCACGCAAAGCTTTTGGGGCACACGCAAAATCGTCACGCGTATACCACTAGAGTACAAGTCGGGTAGGCTGATTAAAATGGAGGCATGGCTTGACGTTCTGGATCCAGGTCTCTCCTTTTGCAAAGGCGCCAATGGATGCAGAGTCTTCAAAAACTGTCAGAGAGGTTCCTGTTTAGACGAGCATCGAGAATACTACCTGTCGTGAGACAGTGACTCGAATTATTCTAATAGTCTCTCGACTTGCATCACAAGACTCGATAAGCTCTATATTCTCAGTTCATCGTCCTTGAAGATTTCTACCTTTTTCATACTGGATATAGATTGCCGCATGGAATACAAATCCCCGAAGCGCCACTCTACACTAGGGGAAGCGCAGAGACATCAGCTGCCCTTTATTGTGTCTCGACTTTGCCTCCTGAAGAGCTGACATTGGTGTCGAATACTATTCGTCTACTCGCCCAATGGCGATGATTCGATGTGAAAGGTTGCCGATTCACCATCTCGTCAATTTGTGAGAAAAAAGACCACGTCGAAATGTCAATGTACGACTGACGACTCGCTTTCAGCCTCGACACCTTACCTCGCTAGTGGCTAAGCTCACTCACCATAACACAGTTACACCGCATGAACCCTAGTCTAAGCTCAAATCCACATCCTACAAATCGACCAAAGATTCTACCCTATCTGTCACTTCACCATGACGCGCTCCAATGTACTCTCACGTACGGAACCCTGAAATTTTCCAATGTCTTTCGTCGTGCAAGATCTGCCCCTTCAACGCCATATTCTGAGGTTGAGTACCTTACAAGTCATTACGAGTTTCGTTTCGCGATTCACTGCCTTCCACAAAACCCTTCCACGTCTCCGCCACCATATCCTTCCAGAAGAAAGTCAACTTCTACAAGAATCAGGCCTACTGTCGTGGAAATTCTGGACGCAACCTCTCATGACATTGCTCCGAGAATCACAGCAAGAAGCTGGCAGCAAGAGTAGATGATATGGGAAGAGCAGGCCGTCACATCACACCATGACTGTGCCTAAAGAGGTGCTTTACCCGGAAGAATCGCATCATTAAAGTGGTCAAACAACTTCCCGTCAGGTAATGCACCAAGCAGGGATTGCCAACTAGGTAGAGCGCATCGCTGATTACTCCACAAGGATGCACAACGACAACAGCGATCCACGCCGTGTGGGAGACGACGACTATGATGCACCACGATAACTGAAACAATCAAATCATACTGCAATGGGACTGCCTGAAGCCCGACGACAGACAACGACTGGCCCACCCCGAGGCAGTGAACATGATCACGATGTTCTGGCATACGACGACTACAGCTGAGTCTGTTTTCTTGAATGATAAACTCGAGAACGCTAGCAACGTGTACGGGTATCGATACCATATTATATTGATCGAGTGGGTATGAACCGCTTCAGACAGATGTGATGATGCCAGGTAGGCAGCAGGCGATGTAAAAGTGGTCGTTAGTTGCGACTGCCGTGCGCAACTAGGAGCATATATCAGCGTATGTCAAGATCATGTTTGTGGATAATGAAGGAACTTGGAGAGATTGCTTCGTCAGTGGTCGCCGGTCAGGCTGCAGCCGTGATGTGCATGCATCGCCCCCCGTTGTGGCGGCCTCAGCCTGCTCAATGGCGGCCTCTCATAAACCATGATAAAAAGCCGGCATCCACCAGTCGCCAATCCAATTCATCTGGCCCGCCCCATAACAGTAAAGACGACATTATTCATCCGTAATTGGATCTTAAGCTTCTCGTTTCCGCTCTCATCGTAACATGGCTACATTAGGTGTAGGTGAGGCATTAGCCATCGTCTCCCTTGTCCATCCGGCCTTGCATGCAGTTCGCATCCTCGTCAATGATATCAAAGGCATTCACGATGCGCCATCTGAGATTTTAAATATGACGACTGAGATCGGCAACGTCGAAGGCATTCTCGAAACCCTAGAAAAGGCCTTAGGATCTGGGCTAAACATTGACGATGATTTCAAAGAGCTCGTCGCTACCAAAAACATTGAAAAAGGCAGTCCAGGCGTGTCAGCGTGCATGCTCGAGTTTCCGTATGAGGCTGCAAAAGTGGCTCAAACATTCTACAGATGCAGAGATGCATTGGTGGGATCGAGCCAAGGTTGGTTCCTTCGGGGAGAAGAAGATTTAGACGCTCATGACGGATCTCAACACGTCCAAGGTCACCATCAGTCTGGCGCTCAATAGTGCCAATTTGGACGTTTAGTTCTATTCTCTCCAACACCACAAGTCAAAAAGCCAAGCAAGATTCTAACATCTCTCTAACAGTATATAGCCTTGCAGCTGCAGCCCAGCACCACGAGACCAAGGAGCTAGTGTTGAGACAGCGGGAAAACGAGACGCGCGAGGAGGGCGCCTTGGTACTGAAGAAGACCAACTCGGCTCTGAGCGACTTGACGCAGTCTCGCGAAGACGAAGACGAGGAAGTTGATGTGGAGAGCTGGCGAGACCTACGGAAAGATGTCAAGGAGGCGCGCGCCAATATGCAAGAGTACAAGGAGGTTCTGGTCACTGTGCTGATAAGCTTCGAGGCGCGACGGACCGGTCTAAAGATTAAAAATATGAAGATTCAAGGAAACGGCAAGGCGCTCGTTAGCATACAAAACATGGACGGGACAGAGGGCGAGTTGAACGTGAGCATCGAAGACGTGCTCGTGGACGGCAACGCAATGGCGCTGGTTGGTATCCAAAAGGGCGTCGACATTTATGCCTTTTTCAGCAAGTAACGTCTCGTACATCCTTGCTAGCAGTGTTCACACGTACTGCACACCGATTGACGCGGAAAATATTGTGTGTCTGTGTCGCGTTGCGCGTCTGTGTCAAAGGAAGTCGAGGAAGTCGTCGTAGTTTATGGAACACGCGCTTTCCTGGCGATGTAAGCTCTAACCGGGGCAATCTCGCATACTCGAAACCTTGAGGAAGTGTAAATGATTACTAGTGTCAATGGCGGCCAAGTGGAAGAAGAAGGACCGAAAGGGCAGGAGGAGCTGAGGTTGTTTACGCAGGGCAGCACGGGTGCGGCTCCTTCCCTCTTTGAACCTCATCCCCGCGCGGTGATTGGAAACACCACAACCATACCAAACCCTCGTGGAAGCTTGGCGAAGCAGTACATGGCGTACTCGATCCCAATCACTCGAATTCCCATGTTTTGAAAAAGTGCGGCATCTAAATGACATGTTTGGGGCTTCCCTGTTTAGGCTAGGGCGGATGGAACCTGGCCGGGTAACTGGGCAGTGGCAGGGGCTGAATGAGATTGGTGACATCATGCAGAGTGCGCCTAGATGGTTAGCTGCCGTTCCTGCAGCACAAGCACCAACACCAGGTAATCTCGCGTGAATGCAAACCTGCTGGCGGGAATCATCACGAAACACTTGGCGCTTCTCCTCCTCCCTGCTGTGGTGCTCTCTGCCTCTTCTCAAGCAACGCCGTCTTGTGTCTTCTTTCCTTTAGTCAGTCGCTTCGCCTTGAATTAGGCTCCACTCACGCACCTCGCGACGAGCACGCGACGAGCCCTCCTTTCTCCGGCAGCACACGACTACCGCACAGCTAGAATGGTGTCTACACGCTCGCAACAGCGCGCATTGCTCCTTGCTGCGACGCTCCGTCTTGCCCATGCCGCCGCGTTGCCAGACCCCACGGCCGCACCCGCTCCAGTCCAAGTTGCCGCGCCCATTATTACTCCCGCCGCGATCCGCTTCGACAGCCGCCACAGCTACCTTCAAAAACGAAACCTTTTGGATGACATCAAGAGCGGCGTAGACGATATTGCGCATTCATGGGCGAGCGTGCTAGGAACCGACCTCCCTAGCCTGTTTACAGATGGTGAGTTGTGCTCGCGCTTCCGAAGCTTTCTCTGGGCAAAGCTTGTGCTAACATGATGTTTTCTTAGGCATTCCCGGTTGGTTCGACGGCCTCCCCACTGGTACACAGGTGCTGTCTAGTCTGGGCATTGGCGACGACGACTTGGCTGCGAAGCCCACCGAAGTCCTCAACGTCCCACCATACGCCAACTGGACCGACCAGGGCTGGAATGTTCGCTTTCACGGCAATGTTTACAAGATCCCAGACATTTCGCAGTCCAAGATTGATGATCTTGCCAATGTCTTTTTAATCGACACGAGCGTGGACAAGCTACCTGCAGACGAGCAGGCCAATGCACGCAACCTTACACGATCCATTTTTATTGTTCAGCAAGGCCACGAAAATGTCTCCATGTCGCTCGAGCCAGCACCGTCGCAGGGTGGAGATGGTGAGCCTGGTGGTGGCAACGCCGTTACAGCTCCTGGTGGCACTCAGAACCTCACTCTCCCATATGAGACGACGATAGAAGGCGACTTTGACGTCTTTGTACCCATTAAGCAAAATGGCCTACTTGCCGGCAACGAGACCAAGAATGTGCAACGGCTAAACGTCTACACCAATGGTACCTTGTCTGGCAATGCTACTGCCTTCCTCGTCCCTACCGAGGGCATCACATTCATCTCCGACATTGACGACATTTTGCGCGTCACCAAGATTTACGACCCCAAAGAAGGCCTACTGAACTCTTTTGCCCGAAACTTTACGCCATGGATGAACATGCCCGAAATTTATGCCAACTGGTCGCGCACCCTTCCCAACAATACGCATTTCCACTACCTGACCACGACTCCCGAACAAGCCACACGCAACTACATGGATTTCATCTACAAGACCTACCCCGGCGGTTCCTTTGACACTCGTCCCCTCAACTTTTCCAACGGCAACGCAACACTTTCTATCCGTCTATTCCTCCTCAACAAAATCTTCGAGACCTTTCCCCAGCGCAAGTTTGTGCTAGTCGCCGACACATCCAATAGCGACGTCATGACGGATTATCCCCAACTCGCGCACGACTACCCCAACCAAGTCCAGTGCATTTTCCTCCGCAACACTTCGGCCACTGACAGTAGCGATTGGTTCCCGTACAATACTGCGGGCTTTGAGGGTCTAAACAACAAGAGCTACATGTTTTTCCGCGAGCCCAATGACTTGGCGGGCCTGGATATCTACAATGGCCAGTGTTTGAATGAGACTATTCCGCAAAACGTCACCTTTTCACGCCAGGACGAGGTTCTGGGCATCCATGGTGACAGTGCAGGTCGCAAGCTCCAGAGTAGCGCTACTCTTGGGTTCGTTGTGGCGCTCGTTGTCGCCATGGTGATGACGCTGTAGGATCACATATTATTGCGACTGTGAACTAGTCTTGTGGGTTTATTGGCAAATCGAAGCAGGAGTTGAGATGCTGCTTGACAGTGATGATTTGTACATGATGCATAATGCATGGTGCTTTGGCGAACTTGATGGCGTTGGTTTTTGGATATTCGCATTCAGCGGCATGGTCACCTGTTCTTCTCCCTCTAATAGCATTGTTTGCGCTGGTAATGAATACTGTTTTGCCAAGGTGGAAAGTGTGACCTGCTGGAAGTTTTGATACCTGTGCCAGCCTCTCTACCGTCCACATCCATCTGGTCCATTTCCGGTCGGAGAAACTGCGCGGATACGGCGCACTTACTTGACAAGCGGGGGAAGAGTATTGTTTCAGAAAGCCAGACATGTGAAAAAATTGCACGCCGAGAAAAAGACCACGAACAAGGCTACGCACGAGACTATGGACAGCAAGGTGAAAGCTACGGTCGTACTAAACTCTTCTTGTCGACACCACATATATACGACCATGACCTATTGGGAAAGTTAGAGGTGTCTCGAAGAACAGATATTCACGGTGAGGGCAAGTCCATCTCTCGAATTTACTGAGCAACTACCAGTCTAGCCAACAGTCAGACTCTCTAGAGAAGCTCGTCCTGGCTTGCAGCGGGTCTGGTGCGTCCATGGCTCACCCTGATGAGCAAGCATTCTCCCGCTGAATACTGAAGCCCGAAAGTCGGTAGGGTCTATCCGAGTGGTTCGGAAGTGGACAAGACACGAAGCCCCGCATACTCCGTCCAGGTCCAGATCCCAAGGAGCAAGTGCACTGCATTCAAACCTAGTTTGGAAAAGTTCTAGGATGGAAGAGGTTACAAAGCAATTGAAGCGGATGCCACCCACCCCACGTGTTCCTACAACGAGACGGCCAAGAAAGTCGATCAAACAACTATTACCAAAAGACCACACACATCCAGACTAGAGCCATGGCTCCATTCGATGGAGCGGACAATTACAATAGCTATTCGTGTGGCTGTCTCAAGTGTACAGACGGGGACGGGGACTGAAGCGGCTTGAGACATGTTATTCTGCAAACGTCGACACGCTGCAGAGACAAACCATGCTACTAGTAAGCCCTTCTAGGCCGAACCACGAATCCAGAACGGATACTTCCTCGGAAGCACGCCGCCGAGCCGCAGTCTATTCTCTACTGGGAGGCACTTGCCCAAATTCTACTTTGTTTTCCTCGGAAGCATCTCGGGGATTTAGAGTGGGTGAATGCGACATGTTTTATTATCGGTGCCGAAGCTCCGTTATCCAATTTCTTCAGTCGGCTCGTTGAGATAACTATAAAATCCTATGCATCTGCTCCAGAGGCGGTGATTACAATCGGCAGCTTCTTTGGCAATCTGCACACTCAATATCCCCCGACACCATTGCAAGCAGATTTACTACATGTTGTGCCTCGACTGGTCCCTCATCTTGATGGCTAGCCTAGACGAAGATCAAGCAGACTCTTGCTCCATGACACGCAGTCTCCACAGCATAAAAGACAACAACCATTGCCTACAGAGCACGACCAATGCTATGGATTCACAATACCATTTGAGCGACACGCAGCTTGACGGTGCCTTGGATAGCGCCACCAAGTACACCTCTACGTCAAGGGCCTCACTCCACCAAATCAAAGACGGCCCAATCAACAGTCTCAACAACAGCTACCCAGCTGCCCCAACCAATACCCCAGACTCTCCTCCTCCGTCCCCTCTCAGACGCCGCTCGTCCTCTTCCTCAAAATGCTCAACACTAGAAGACTGCCGCGACTACGACGCCTACCATCCCTCTGAGCTCTCCCTCTTCCACTCACCCTACTCGGAACGATGGCCATCCTGTCCCAGCCCACCAATGACGCGAAGGCGATCGTCGGAAAATAGTCTTGTCAGAGACTTGGGGCGGCTTGCACCTATCAAGGAGAATGAGGCGCTTGTTGCACAGACGAGCGTGGGTGTCGCGTTTCTTTGTCGGTACACTATGGTCATGAGGGCCTGTGGTGGGGAGAGGGCGGTAGTGATTGGGAGGTAGGGGTCAATGGTATGTAATTGAGATTGGAAAAAGTGAATTGTGCTCCATGAAAATGTCGATTTGTAATGAATGATTGTATATAATGATCTCAAAATGCAATAAGTGTGTGAACTGGATGCTTGTGGTGACGTTGCAATGCTCGTGGTTTGATTGGCTCACAGCCGGCATTTTATGCCCCACGTGAACACCCGTTACCCTCTGCGCGTCGCGTCTTCTTCCACTCCACCTGCCATGGATCACGACAATGGAGAACGGAATTTTCACCATCCCTACGAGCCATATGAGATTCAAAAAGAGTTTATGAATGCCGTCTACGACTGCCTTGAAGATGGTAAAGTGGGCATTTTCGAATCGCCAACCGGCACTGGCAAATCGCTTAGCCTCATTTGCAGCTCATTGACCTGGTTGCGCGACCACAAGAGACGTACGTTTGAAGAGGTGTTTTCAGTCGGCGCAGAAGACAGTAATGAGCCGGCTTGGATGCTAGAGCACGTGCAGCAGCAAAAGAGACAAGAAGCGCTCCGCCGCAAGCAAGAGTTTAACGACCGCATCGCCAAGATCAAGGCAAAGGAGAAGCGCACCAAGGAGCGCTACGAGAATGGGGTGCCGCGCTTCAAAAGGCAAAAGGTCGCGCCGGGTGATGCCAACGAGGACGGCGACGAAGCACAATTCGCATTAGACGACTACGAAAGCGATGTAGAGTCCAACAAGCGAGCGGCAACGGGCACCTTTGACGAGTCTGGATTTTCAGCAGAAACTCAAGCGCTCATGGAGAAGCTGGGATTTTCCATCGGAGCTCCCAAAGAAGAAGTGGAAGCCGCGGACGAGACCAAAATTTTCTTTTGCTCTCGAACCCACTCGCAATTGACGCAATTCTCTAGCGAGCTGGGACGAGTCAAGATGCGCATGGCAATCACACCAGACGATAGCGCTGACAAAACTGACGAGAATAATTTGGTAGAAGATGTCAAGTACCTGACGCTAGGTTCGCGAAAGAATCTTTGCATCAATGACAAGGTCAAGAGGCTCGGAAACGCCACTGCAATCAATGAGAGGTGTCTTGAGCTGCAATCAAGTACCAGCACAGAGAGCCGCTGTCCCCACATGCCGACCAAAGAAAGCGAAACCCTCATCAATGAATTTAGAGACTATGCACTTGCAAAGATCCGAGACATTGAGGACCTTGGCTCGCTGGGCAAGAAGATGGGTTTGTGTCCGTATTATGCTTCGCGACCTGCGACAAAGTATTGCGAGGTGAGTGATCCATCCCGCCCTTTCATTATCTATTTGCTAATGTTTTAAGATTGTGACCCTTCCATATCCACTTCTTCTCCAACGATCATCCCGCGAAGCGCTCGGTCTTTCGCTCAAAAACCATGTAGTCATTATTGACGAGGCCCATAATCTCATGGACGCGATAGCTGGCATTTATTCCGTCTCGGTGACCTTAGAGCAGGTGCAACAAGCGCGCGCACAACTCACCGTCTACTTGCACAAGTTTCGCAACAAGCTCAAGGGCAAGAACCGAGTCTACGTTGCTCAAGCTGTGCGTATTCTGGATTCCATCATTGGCTACTTGCAATCTATTGAGGGCAACGCAAAGACAACTGATGGCATGGTTGATATGCTGTCTATAATGGCTGGCAAAGGCGTGGACCAAATCAACATTTTCAAGCTCAATGCATACCTGCAAGAGAGTAGACTTGCACGCAAGGTCGACGGGTACACGGCATATTCATCGAGCGCAACAGATGAGAGTGTTAGTAATGGTACCAAGACCCCAGCAAAGCAGGGTGAGAAGATGCGTCAAGTTCCAGTAATGTTGCACGTCCAGGCATTTCTCCTCTCCTTGATGAACCCATCCGCAGAAGGCCGCTTCTTTTACTCCAAAGAGGACGGGACTGGCCTCGTCTTGCGATACATGTTGCTGGATCCAACTTTTCACTTTAGAGATATTGTCGAGGAAGCGAGAGCCGTCGTACTGGCGGGTGGCACAATGTCTCCAATGAGCGATTACGAGCAGCATTTATTGTCATACCTCGATTCATCCAAAATTACCACCCTATCCTGCGGCCATGTCATTCCGCCTACCAACCTTCTCGCTGTGCCCGTGGTCAAGACTACAAGTGGAGCCGACTTCAACTTTACCTTTGAAAATCGCAACAAGGAAGAAACAATTGCCGAGCTCGGTCAAGCCATGCTTGCATTTGCGCAGCATATACCAGACGGCGTCGTCGTTTTCTTCCCAAGCTACTCATACCTCGACACGTGCATTGCAGCCTGGAAACGTCTCTCTCCTCGCACCTCCAACTTCTCATTCTGGGACAGCTTTACCAATATCAAACCCATCTTTCTCGAGCAGCGCAGCCAACAGCAGCCATCCAACCAGCCCTCGAGCTCCAAAGAAGCAGCCGTAGACTCTGTCCTCTCCGCTTACAGTACTGGGATTGCAAACAACACTGGCCGTGGTGCCCTCTTATTCGCCGTAATCGGCGGCACACTCTCCGAGGGCATCAACTTTTCCGATGCCCTCGGTCGCGGGGTCGTCGTCGTGGGCTTACCCTTTCCCAATCCCCATTCTGCAGAGTGGAAAGCCAAGATGCAGTACATTTCGTCCAAGGAGGCAAAGAGTGGGGGCGATGGTAAAGCGGCAGCGAGGGAGTTTTATGAAAATGCGTGCATGAGGGCGGTGAATCAATGTGTTGGCAGGGCTATTAGGCACAAGGGAGATTACGCGGCGATTTTGATGTTGGATGCGAGGTACGGAACCAAGAGGATCCAAGACAAGCTGCCAAAGTGGATTCGAGGGAGTCTGGTAGGCGGAAAGGGTGTGGATGAGGTCAAGGGGTTGTTGGATGGGTTCTTTGCTGGAAAGAAGTGACACGCGCGAGTCGTACAACAGCAGTCCACCTCTGAGATCTCAACGAAAAGAGAAGGATATTACATCTGAGTATGCTCTTACTGTACCTACAAGTAGTTGTCTCGCAAATGCTCAGTGTGGCGTGTGTGGCTAGCACATGTGGCGCGGCTATTCAAATCCTAATTCGGCCTAGACTGAAGCGGACACGGTCTCACCTCTGTTCAACGCGCATCGTGTCCTCGATACAACAAGACAACATCAACTGCGCTCAGCTATAAAACCTTGTGGTGACAATTGTTTTTCCATCCCGTGGAGTAGATTCTTGGTCACGCCGGCAATGAGCCCCATCGAGGCCATAGCCGCCAGCAACCCATTTTCCTTTTCGCAAAGCAGGTCATGATAAGGCGTGGGAACGTGAGATAGACCGCATCTCGTCCGCTATCAAGAGTTGGAATTCCAAGAAGAATGCCTGCACCATGGCGTTCCCAACAGAGCGAAGAAAGAGGCGCATACACAACCGTCGCGCAAACCGAGGACTCTAGCGCGGAATTGACTGCCCACGGCAAAGAAGCAGCGCATGAAGACGACCACGAAGAGCGACACGTCGCACTCCCAGTCTACATTGGCTCCGTGCCCACACCAGAAGACCTCCTATTTTTGCCCCACGTGTCCGACACGCTCCCGCCAGGCGCCTTTCTCGTCGCCATTGTCGAGCTATGCGAGCGTTTCGCCTACTATGGTCTTTCAGGCCCATTTCAAAATTACATTGCCAATTCGCACCACGACGCCAACGGCCTTCCCGGCGCCCTAGGACTCAAGCAAGCGCGCGCAACTGCCATGACCAACTTGTTCCAGTTTTGGTGCTACGTCACGCCCATCTTGGGCGCCGTGGTGGCAGACCAATATCTGGGCAAGTATGTGACGATTAAGTGGTTTAGCGTCGTGTACATGGTTGGTATTGCGATTTTATTCGTGACGAGTTTGCCAGCGAGTATCGAGCGCGGGATTGCGTTTCCGGGCTTGATTGTTGCCATGGTTATCATTGGCTTGGGCACGGGTGGGATCAAGAGTAATGTCTCACCCATGATTGCTGAGCAGGTGAGGAGCACGAAACCATTTGTCAAGACTTTGAAGAATGGGAAGCAGGTTTTCGTTGATCCAGAGGTTACAGTGCAGAGGATTTACATGGTGTTTTACATGTGCATCAATATCGGGTCCGTTTCGGCGATTGCGACGACCATGTTGGAGTTGCATGTGGGGTTTTGGAGCGCGTATATGCTGCCGCTTGTCATGTTTTGTGTGGGGTATTTGGTCCTGGTGACGGGAAAGAAGAGGTACGTGATTAAGTCGCCGCAAGGTGGAGTCATTGGAGACTGTTTTCGCGCGCTGTGGATTGCGGCGAGGAATGGAGGAGACTTGAACAAGGCCAAGGCGTCGGCGCAAGAGCATGGACGAGGCAGGTCGAGAGTCACGTGGGACGATGACTTTATCGAAGAGCTCAAGACGGCACTGGTGGCGTGCAAAGTCTTTCTCTTCTTTCCAATTTATTGGGTCACGTTTTCGCAAATGATGAACAACTTCATCTCACAGGGTGAGTTCGTGCAGATATGTATGTCCGTTTCAACGACTGACTTTGTACTAGCCGGCCAAATGCAACTCCACTCGCTACCCAACGACATTCTTCCCAACATTGACCCCATCACCATTATCATCCTCATCCCCATCATGGACCGCCTCATCTACCCTTTCATCCGCACGCGTCTCCACCTGGCTTTTACACCCATAACCCGCATCACACTTGGCTTCGTCTTCGCTTCTCTCGGCATGCTCTACGCCGGTATTCTCCAAGGCGCCATTTACGCCGCACCACCCTGCTACTCCAGCCCGCTCAACTGCAACGCAGGCAAGATTGCTGGCAACGACGGCCGATACAAACCTAATCAAGTCCATGTAGCATGGCAAGCACCAGCATACGTGCTCGTTGCTGTAAGCGAAGTCTTGGCTAGCATCACAGGCCTGGAATTAGCTTATGCCAAAGCACCCGCCAACATGAAGAGCTTCATCATGAGTCTTTTCCTGCTCACGTCGGCGGGCGGTAGCGCGTTAGGTATATTGATTGCACCATTGGCCAAAGATCCGTATTTGCAGTGGTTGTATTTTGGATTGGCGGCTGCGGCGGCGGGCACGGGCTGGGTGTTTTGGAGAATGTTTAGGGGTGGAGATGATGGGACTGGGAAGACTGTAGGGACTGCACAAGAGTTTGAGTTGGCGGATCGCGATCGTCGGGATGATGACGGGTATTATAGTGGTGATGAGGAAACAAGGACTGTTTAAAGCGAATTTTGAAGGTTTTATTATAGCGGTCTGGTGTATCAACAGACGTGAATAGTATCGCACTGTGATGTAGTGAGCCTCGCGTGTCGGGCCGCGCCGCACTCGTACGAATTCAGCTGGGGTGGCAGCTCGGCTACCGACCTCAGCTAGCCACCTCCACGCCATTTGGACACATGATGATTGCTCCCCACCTAGACCTCTGCTGATATAGACTCCACTCAACCCTTTTTCAGTGTATTCAATACTTGCATGCATTACAATTTGCATTTCAGCTGCTCCAGCTACACGGCTTTAGCTGCGTTGGCCCCACGCAGCAAGATTTTAGAACGTCTGGAGCCTATGAAGAGTCCAATATTGACGCATGTGGACGGGGTTTCCGTCTTGGAGCTTCTACAGAAGCAAAGCAAGGTACTCGAGAAATGCCTCGGATGTCGCACCGTAAAACCCACGCATGTCACACACCTAGCCCTCCGCACAATCTTCTGTCCGCTGTTTCGTGAGCTTGATATCACTACTTTTCGTATCTTTGTCGGGTTTCAGTACGTACAGCCATGGCAGACGCAACCGTCTCAGCACTTGTCAATATCGTTGGGCAAATTCTCGCCAATCCAGCCAAGGTCAATGTTACTAATTACGCGTCTGAACTAAAGGGAGGCTGGGAGATTTGGATACAGGTCGAAATGGCTTGTGCACTAGCCGATAACAACGTCGTCGCCTATCGAGAGGAGCATGTCTACCGCAATAACACCAATCTTAAAACCGACGTGAAAGTCCTAGTTCCAGGAACGAACGAATGCATCTCCGTGGAGCTCAAAGTGCAGTCTAAAGGCCAAACTGATTTTATCAAAGTCATCTTCAACACCGACACCCCCAAACTCCTACACGGCTTCAACGGCGACATTGTCAAGGCATGTGGCATGATTGTCTTGACCATTCTTACCACGATAGCCGAATTCAACAAGTTGTTAATGGATGGACCGAATCGCTTTCAGCGATTTCCAACGCAGGTGGGGACGACATTGGTTGCGAATGATGTGAACACGACCAATGCGGTGTATTGGTGGGCGTTGGACGTGGATACTACAAGCGGGAAGCCCATTGTCAAGTCTGATTCGCCAGAAGTGTTTGTGGAATGGGTGGATGTGCAACCAGAGCTTTTTATCGACCGTCGTAACACGCATTAGAGTATTATTGGTTGATAGTTCTCCATATCTTGAGGTAAATGTGTTCTTGTTGTAGCGGTACATACGAAGGAGCTTGTATCTATTGAGATGTAGCCTCGCCACGAAAGCATCGTGTAGCAATACTCCACAACACTAAAGTTATACTAAACGTGGCGCTGGATACACACAGATAATTTAGACCTACACATTGTTACTGTGATACGTAGCTAAGTCACAAAGTACTTGAATAAACCGGTGACAGTGACGTAAAGATTAGGAAACAGGCACAACTCAAGAGATACGAGCCGGTTGAGTGACGATAGTGCATCCTTCAAATGTGACGCGGTCCATAACCTACGCAATCGATATAAATCAGTGCGCCATACACTTGTCGCATGGCATATGATATATCGCCTCCACCTTGTCTTGCACGCGATTGACCAATTTCATTGCTTGTTCTACTCTGGCGCACATGCAGCCGCGACGCAATTAGCAAGGCTACCAAAGTAGAAGCGTTTACCAGTAAGGCCCGGCCCATAATGAGCATACTTTGCTGAATTCGTCATGATGACCTTGGCTGCGCGTGGGATTATAGGCTCGTCAATCATACACCAGCAGGTATCGGTGATGAAGTCGACTCCAAATTGTTCGAGCTCTGCAATCAGGCCAGCTTGGCTGGCAAGCCCAAAGATGGATCGGCCACATGTGACTACGATTGCTGTTCCCTCTTGCTTTGTTTTTCCGCGGCAAAGATGGGCGAGATTTCGGATCTCTGCAAAGGAAAAGTGCGGGTTGCCGAGGGAGACAAGGTCAACGTGTTGGCCGGCTTCTGCGCTGTTTAGAATGTTTGAGCAGAGTTGGAGCGATGCTAGGTCGAGGTCGATGGAGGTCATTTCACGCTTAGGATCCGTCACTGCTTCGACGCTGGTCGCTTCGGGTGTTATACCTAGCATGTGGAACATTGGGGCACTAGACACCGTGGCAAAGGCGGCTCCAAAAGCTTTCAAGTCCTCAGTCTGGGGTTGAAATCGATCAAGCCCTGTGACCAAAGGAATTCGTGGTCCCGACAGTCGGCCCACGTGGTATCCTAGTAAAGGGTAAAAAGCGTCGTCGACATCCTTGACATCTATGCTTGATGATACTATTACACAAAAGGAGGCCCGGCGATTCGAGTCAATATGCAGCCCTCCTTCTGGGGCGCGACCAGTCAAGGCAATGGCAATGTCGAGAAAGTCGGGATACTTCATCGTCTTGGCCCCCAAAACACTATTCGCAAACACGACGGCATTGGATTCGGCCCATGCTATCTGCTCGCCGCGCTTTGGAGCAGTATCGAGCAAATACGGAGCGCATGTAAAAGTCGGTCGAGCCCCCATGTCAACATAGGCAGCTGCAAGCTTTTCTGCTGCTTGGCCAAACGAAGACTCGACTCCTTGTGCACGCCATCGTCTCTGGTCGACGGAAATGGAGTTGAGAGATGTAGGGACGACGGTCTTGCCGCCCAGGTCGCGCAGCTTTTCTGCAAAGGCCAAGGAGGCGGGGCCGGTGTATACACATCCGTCAATGTGGACTTGTGTAACGTCTAGTAGTCTTCGTGCTCCTTGTAGCTCTGCCATGCGTAGAATGATTCGCATGGCGAGACGGGCTGCCTCGCCATGTGACCCGTCAAGAAAACCCGTGTCAACTTCCGAAAGCTCAATGCTGTCGGGGATTAATCCAGTCCCAGTTTCAATGGCATCTGAATCCGCCTCCATCTCACGCACGTCTATCCCTTCGGTCGTCCAGACTTGAGTTCCTTTTATGCAAACATGACTTGCAGTTGAGATGCTAGCAAAGTTTACCGGATCCAAAACCACCACGGGGATCGATTTTTGAAATATTTCCTCTGCCATCATCACACCAAGCGTAAGGATATCTTCTCTCCGCTCGAACAAAATGGCCAACGGGCCGTTGCCGTTGAGCAAGAGTTCCAGTATCACGCCACTACCAGAACACGAACCACGCCCACCGGGGATGGCCAGTATGCATCCTTGGAGGCATTTCCCGCTTAGCGTATGGTGACGGTCAATGACTTGTCCAGTTCGAGGGTCGACTCCACCCCAAAAGCTCAATTCGAGGTTGCTGGCTATGAGGTTGCCTGAAGCTCTCCCCTGGACGTAAGCGGTACCAATGTAGCACGGTGGCTTTGCAGAGCCTGATGTAGCCATTCTGGTATAGTGGTTGCGTGGTTCGTCTACTTTGACAAGGCGTACTGACCATGCAGCTAAATATGTAGTGGATCACGTGACGAGAGGGACTTTGGTTTCTCGTCGTGCCGGTGACTCACTGGCAGCCTCTCAATATCCCATCGAGAAGTGCGCATGTGGCCCTGACGAGAGGTGATGCGAATCAAGTCCCGATGATAAGCTCGGCGTTTGTGATACCGTAGCGCATTAGGCGATTCTGGGGTGGATCAAAGTGGACATCGGGAAGCCTTAACTTGATTCGTAACCCCGCCATTGTGCAAACACCATCAACCAGCGTGTGGACAAAATGAAAGGGTCTCGAAAGGTTTTTCACCTGCATTGAGATTATGCTGAGTCAGGCCACTGATGCGACTCCAGGAAAGCGGAGCGCAATCTTGCAATGAACGGTGTACGTTTTTTTATGAAGTTCTACGTTGGAGGAAATTGCCAAAGACTACAATGACCCGAGAGAAACTTGCAAGTTGACATGTTATTTCATGGTATAGTTCTGGTTAAGAATCTTAGCTGAACAAAGCAATACATGGACATGCGAAGCGCATAGAAACAAGAGTTCCTCAGAATTACAAACAGGTGAAGTAGATACGATACAGAATGAGCTAGACCCAATTAGTCGAGCCACTAGCGCAACAAGCTCGCCCGAACTCGGAGCACGCTCAAATTCGTCGGGCAGTGCTTCATAGGTCGATCACTGGTCACCCTTTGTCCGGGACATCTTCCACTTGGCGCCCTAGCTATTTACATATTCTGCGCATGAGTACTGTTCCCAGCTAGCTGTTCCTTCTAGCTGATCTATCCACTGAGTGGGCGCCCAGCTGCTGCACCGTGAGTATGGCGATATCTCGCAATGTGCTACTCTAAGGCTGTAGGATTCGCCAGCAAACAAGCAGTCACATAATACGTCAGAGCATGTAGAACGAACCATTGCGTTACTCAGATATTTGATCTGACATTATGCTATATTAAATCGATACTATCAAATTGGAGTGAGATGAATTTCGTCAATGTCGACTTCTTTCGCCTGCCCAGTGCCAGCCGTAAACGTGGCTTCGATGTAGAGCAGTGCAGAGGTGCTCGTCGCCGTAAAGGTACCCGAGTTGACGAGGGGCATCGCAGTCCAGCTGACCGCAGTAACAACACCTCCTGCGAGTTGAGTTAAACCGGCGCTTGTAACGACGTAAGCAATGACAGAAATGCTACCAGCGGTAGTAGCACGCTTATTCTGTCCACTGAATTGATATGTCGTTCCTGGGCATACCGAAATGGCCTGGACGATGCGTTGTGGGAGATTGGCATTCGTTGCAGCAATGCGCACTCGTAGTACTTTTGCGGTTCCTGATGCGCCCCCTGTGGCACCATTATCTATCGTCGCATCCGAAGAGCTGGCAAACACGGTCCATGAGCCTGCCAAGGCATTTTCAAAGCTGGGGTTGGCCACTACATCACCCGTTGGGCATGAAGCTCCGGCGCTTGCACTCGCGCTAATCGTCGCCGTGGTGGTAGTGGTTGTAGTCTCTGTGACGGCTGGCAAGGGTGTTGCAGAAAGCGTAAGGGTCGATATCTCGGTCGAGGCTGGAATTGGTGTCGCCGAGACGGTAACAGTAGATATCTCGGTCGAGGCAGGCAAAGGTGTCGCCGAGACGGTAAGAGTGGATATTTCCGTCGAAGCCGGCAAAGGTGTCGCAGAGATTGTCAGGGTTGAAACTTCGGTTGACGCTGGTAGGAGCGAGGCGGAAATGGTCAAAGTGGAAATTACTGTCGAAGCTGGCAAAGCCGAGGCAGAAATTGTAACAGTAGATGTCTGAGTTACGGCCGGCAGCGGTGTTGCAGAGACGGTCAAGGTTGAAATTTGAACGGAGGCGGGCAAAGCAGAGGCCGAGATCGTAAGCGTGGAGATCTGAATTAATGTCGAGGCTGGTATAGGTGTAGCGGAGATGGTAAGCGTTGTCGTCGATGCGGAGAAGAGGGTGACGGATGAGCAGATGCCCGCAGCAGGAGTAAGAGTCGTAGTAACTGTGACCACCGATGCACTGCTTTGTCCTAGAGACGGGCTGCTCTGAGCGCTCGACGGTTTAATCACTGAGCTCAAGGTCGACCCTTGGACAGAAGATGCGGCCCCGCCAATGCAAGATCCGTACTCTGCCTGGCAGTTTGTGGCAGCACAGTAATCGTTTGTGCTCCCGCAGTACCTGTGGAATATTGTTAGATGTAGTCAACTAATGTCTAGCAGGGTATGTACCCATAGGTTGAGCAGCAATTTCCATAGCGACTGCCTTGACAGGTTTGAAAGTTGAAGGCAGAACCACAACGAGCATTCTTGGAGACTGGTTTGCTCGCCGCATCAACACTAGCCAGGAGCGACATCAAAACAAGCAATGGAAGGTGAATCATGGTAGCAAACGTTGCTCACGAAGAGCTGTAAAGAACGAATGTGCAGCCGACGACGACGCCATGGTGGTGGCGCTTGAGCTCATATATGGGTTCACAAGAGCTCACCAGGGGCTAGAAAGATAGAAAATCATAGGTCCATTTGTTTCTGACCTTCAGGGTAAAGCTCCAGCCACCATGAGTGACTACACCATCTTTAGAACGCCACTTCAGCCTCAGAATGAAGCGACGGCCTAGGTAGGTAGTTAGGATCGTCAGTCGCCGAAGTCTTCAATATGTCGAGATCCTGATCCCAACAGTGGCACCTTTTTTCACTTGACATGTTAGGTTTTGCTTCCACGTAGTCAAAAGAGAGTATTCCTCCTTGGAGAATTTGAAGTGGTCCTGAGTCGAGGGATGATTGACACCGGCAGCCCCGTGTCAAAGTATGCACGGCTTCCATGACGATCAGAGCTAGACGCCACGCTTAGCGTTTTTCGGTGGGAGGCTTTATCGTACCGGGATTAGCCAATACAGATCGGGAAATTAGTGCTCCAGACGATCGACTGATTTTGACAACCGAGGCAGACCTGACTCTGATAATGTCCATCACACTGGTGATGTGCACATTTGGACGACTACTGTTAGGTAGTGGGGATGCGCAACAGTGAATTTCATTCGAGTAACTGAACTTACAGCCCCGTCTCGCAGTACGGATGATTCACAACTAGAATGTATGCTCCGCGTGATTTGCGTTTGTAATGGGCATTTTCCTTGTGACATGCATCGCAGAGTTTGAAGCGCTAGGAGGGCAAAGTCGGGCTTGCCGAAATCACCAAAGGTGTAGACTGCAAATGATGGCCGCGAAAAATTCATCATGTAACAACATCTACTCCCGGCATTTGAAACGGTTGTAGACCATTACTCAAACATGAGAGAAGACGCGATCATCTCTGCGGATAGATTTCCTGATTTAGAGCATCAACTTTGCACCTCTCCTTCCTTATATCTCATGTTTTATGAGCACGATGCCTTTTGAAGATTGTAAACCGATCCTTGGCTAATCACCTACCAACGAATGATGACTATTGTAGGCCTTTGTTCCTGATTGAAAATCGAGGTAGTGCCGATTATCCTTTTTTAACACATGTCAGGTACGGTCATGTGTTTCCGGCGGTCAAGCTTCATCTCGGATCTATCTCAACTACGGGTCTATTGAAAGACTCACCAGTCGACGAAGCGGATTGCAAACGCATTCAGCGCATCAAAGTGCACTTTTGTGGCTCAATCACTTGCCGCTTTCCGCGCGGCATTCGTGAGCATACAATGAGGTTCACCAAGAGGTGTCCTCAGTCAAGCGTCCGTGTCATTTGTAGTATAGTCGTGTAAAAGTCAGAGTTGGGATCTTATAGGGAATGCTTTGGAGGGGGATGATGTCCAGGTCATGAGACGTATCAAACGAAGATGGCTATTAACTGAGCGATTATCCCTCTGCGCGCTTCGGTGCCAAATCCCCCGAGATCAAAATGGTTAGTGGCCATGACTCTCTTG
The DNA here is from genome assembly GCA_027946455.1 of Neocucurbitaria cava. Lineage (NCBI taxonomy): Eukaryota > Fungi > Ascomycota > Dothideomycetes > Pleosporales > Cucurbitariaceae > Neocucurbitaria > Neocucurbitaria cava. The sequence continues at coordinate 2,154,826 of JAPEUY010000003.1, read as the reverse complement.
TGATTAAACTCTTTTGGTGCAAATACCCGAAGAAGATTCAAGAATATTGAGCTCGAAGCAGACGTTATTTGATGGATAGACGAGTCGTTTCGTGTGGGACGTAGAATTGGCTTGTAAGCTTCGTAGCGACCGCAACCGCATTCGCGGGCAACTTGGCATAGGAAATTGGCACGGCGGATTGGTACCCCGTTAAACATTGTTGGTGCCGCAGTTTGAGCGTGACATTTTAGGAGACAATGAGCTGCAAATTTAAAATCTCCACATCATTCAACCACAAGCATTATGTGAGCCGATTGATTACATGAGTAAAAGTGACGGAGTGAAGGGATATGTAATAGTCCTGCGTAGCTTTGAGCAACTGCGTAGCAAGAAGTTTGCAGTTGCCCTCTCGTCCATACTCATCTTCGGAAGTTTGAGCACTAGACCGAGGCGAGGGCAGATGCCATCGACGCCTCGCGGTCATGGCCAAAGCTCGTCTTAGACCACTCGACCAGCCTTTCAAGTGCCCTACGCAATGTTACATTTCAAATGTTGGCGTAACTGCGCATAGATGAATGTCACTCGCCAGTGTTTGCACGTGATGTAGTACAAAATCGAGTGAGGTTGGGCGGCCTCACGAAATACTCGGTGGCAAACGCTCCATTCCAGTGCCCAAATTCTTCACCATGCCATAGATCTTCCGTGTACGGATAGGAGAATCTAAACAATCGCAAATCGGCTACTGCTCTCACCGTCGAGTAATCTAAAGAATCTCTCAATGACATCTTTGTTGTTTGCACTGCACCCGCTCTCATGTACTCTACAGGAACCCTTAATGATGTGTTCCAACGAATCCTACAGCTGTCACTGCCCCTACTATCGCCCTCCAAAGGTCAAATACGATGATATATCCCAACACATCCTAGACGGAGGTTCTGTCTTGTAGTGGTACCTAACAACCTTGGTGTAGACTAGAAGCTGGCATCTGCATGACGGTGGCCAAGAGATGGCAATGTCACTTACTCGTCGTGTGTAACCCTACAATGAGGCTGCCAAGTCACGCACGTGCCCGCTTTAAGTGCTCGCGAGTGCGCCAAGCTTAGGTCTTCACAACCCCACAATTAGCCCGCAGACTATGACTAACAAATGCCATCAATCTCGTTCAAAAAGCGCATTGTGATTGAGAAATCAGGGAGGGAACCAGCATACAAACTCTACGAGCGATCAATGGACTGATGCAATCTCAAAGCCATTGAAAGCATTTCTTGAGAGTTGCTTGTTCAGCGGGACTACTAGGGTCATGTGCTTGGCAAGCTGGTTCTGAAACTGGATACCCAGCGATCTTCATTTCGTTCACACGTCGGCGCTTCTTGTTCGGCCCCCGACCGTTGAGTCCGCAGCACCTGGTCGAAACAGACATGGCGCCACTTACGTTGATGATGGATTTACACTTCACTCTGGTCAGGTACGGGAGGTTGCAAAACTTGGTGGTTTATCATAGCCATGGTTTCATGCTTGGGCGTGCTACCTCCTGACGCTTTTTACTTTACAGCACAACTTTGCATGGCAAGGACACTTTGCGTGGATGGAGTACCTATACTGATCGCCATCCCTGGTAGGAACCATGCCTGGTAGTGTAAACTTCCGCTCCACACAGCTTGGCATTCTAGACTTGGCATGAGGCGGAGTTTTGGTGGCCTTACTAGACTCATCACACCTCATTGGTTGGATACTTTTAGAAAACAGCCTCGTCTTTGGACAGCACCAAAAACTTCCCGTGCGATTCTAAAATCGGGAACAAGAACCCATACAGGTACCCGCCCTAGCATCACAGCCTCTCACGATGGTGGTGTAGAGACCGTGCTGGATGACCTGATTTAGATTGCAGACGACATCATCAGGCCCTCTACCACCTAGGTAGTAGCATTCTATCAAGATGGAGCAGTATAAAGGAACATCGACCCAGCGCGATTATGATACATCATCCAGCAAAGAATCAACAAGCCTCTTCACCACAATCATCATTATTGGACAACAGAGGAGCCACTATCTGATATACTTGACTTTTTTCAACCTTTACAATCATGCATCTACCTCAGCTCAGGACCACTCTCGCAGTGCCTGCCATGGCAGCACTGCTCCTTTCAGCACCCGGAACAGAAGCAATGCCTACGGCTATAACTTCTGCAGTCTCGGGACTCAAGACCAATTTGGCTCGTTCCCTCGAGTCCAGAGGGTTCAATGGCATGGGCCCTGTCATGCTCTACCTGGCCGTCAAGGACTATCTCAAGGACAGGAATGCCTATGTGAGTTCAGTCTTTAGTCCAGCGCCGAGTGTATGCAATTGGAATTGTTGACTGACTTGCTGTTCTTCAGGACCCCAGTGTCGAGAACAAATGCGCCCTGCGAATGAGCACTACAGACGGTGGTGGTTGTGTCACATCAATCAACTGCAAGAATGACGACAAGAGTTATGTTCGTCTGCCCGATTGGAATGTTTGCTATATAAACGGCAACCAATTCTTTACGCATCCAGACATTGGTGACTGTAAGCGCCCCTCCCTGCTACGGCTATAACCTGCATTATCCGCCCCTTTGTTTTATGAAGTGAAGCTAATTTGAGACAGTCTCCATCCAATACACAAAGGCTGGCGGCGTCGACGGCAACTCAGAAGACGGTCTTCACAACCCAATCCTCAAGTTTGCCAACCTCAATAATTGGGAAGCCATGGATGTGCAAGCCTTCATCGACAACTCTGCAGGAGAGCACGGCAACTTGTGCAAAAAGACAAAAGCCAACCTAGGCCGCAGCATCGTGTACGAATGCGGCATCCCAAAACTTGGCACTTCTGCCTTTGGTCTGTCCATCTATAAGCCAGTGGATGAAAGCCCCGGTTTCACCTCCGGCTGGTGCACCATGCATGTCGTCCAGCATCAACGCAACGAGTATGGTATTGGCGGAGAATATGCCTTTGACGTCATCATCTACGATGCCGCAGGCAAAGTCATTGGATCTACGCAGGCCGCACCCATTGATGGCAGTTCCAAGTCGCTCAGTGTCTCTAGCCACTTGCCCTACACTGTCGATCTGATTGCCAGCGGTGGTGACGCTGATCCAGTCGTGTTCAAGTATGGTGACCAGACCTGGCAGAATGGCGATGGATCTCACCAAAACACGCTTGGCAACGGCCCAGAGAATGGCTACGAGTATGGAGATCGTGAGGGCGACATGGGATTCAACTGCTAGATGGGGGGTCCTTGTATTATAGTGCCGCATCAGTGTTGACAGTATTTTCGATTTGTAAATAGTTTTCTTTTAGCAAGGGTCAGTTTCAACTGGATCGTATTTCAACAAGGGTTTTGCTTGTGTCCTTGTTTCCCAGGCATTTTTTTCACCTGGTTCCTCTCAAGCAACGACCTCCTGCTAGTCCGGGTCATCTCAGCCTAGTCAAATTAATTTGTTTCAGAGTGACCATCGATGACAAACATATGACCGTGATCTCGATGAGTCCTCTAGCCAAATCTCCTATGGAGCGCGTTCTTGCCAGGCTGACACTTGCCGGGTTCACGTGCCATTGCCAAGAGGAGGGTCAAGTAAGACCCGACACCCTATTGCCCAGGAAAAATATCTCATGAATTTTCGGAGTCTTCTAAAAGTAACCGTAAATGCCATCAGCCAGTCTGAACCCTGAGCAACACGCAATTCATCATGCTCAAAGCATGCAATCTTCCACCACAGTAGGTTGACCGAAAATGATATGGGTAGATGTGGGTTTGAGGAGCAATTCATACTATATTTTAGCTCTTGTTCGCTATCGTGATATTTCTTCTCTGGTTTTGTGTAACTATGGCATTTTCATTCTTACATGACCACCTGCTGTAGCGGTTCATGGCAAGTGAGCCTGAGTAAGGAAACAAGTGGAGGATTGCGGTGATTGGTACTGCTGCATTGCGGACAAGCGATTGAGGGCAATGAATGAGGGGTACGGAAAGGAGTCTGGAATGTTCAACTACAGGACAGCTTCATCGCAGCAATAGCCATGAATTAATTCCAATTTCTACAATGGACGGTTCGCAAATGAGATACTTTTCCTGTCTGCATCAAAAACACTGTGAAGCCCGTTCAAGAAAGGCGCTCCTAGAATGATGAATCCTTTATCCCCATATTCCTGAAGACCCCAGAAGCCAGATACGCACTTCAACTGTTTGTAGACCTTGTCATATGTTTCAATGAGATAATCCCAGGGCGTCAACGTGATTGTCTGCCCATCCGGTCCGAATGTAATCGTCCAATCCGGCAAATGCGCACGCGTGTCGCACTCGATCCAATCAAAGACGTGCCTGATACCAATGGCCTTGTGGATCTTCTCTGCCACCTTGTTTGGTAAACCAATCCATGGAAATGATGACGCGACGACTGCAATTTGCGGCATCTTCAAAACGGGTATGGAACCGTTGGAGCTGTTCAAGGTCATTGACATGCTCTGGACAGAGACTTGCCAGCCATTCATGGTATAGTATCTCCATATGTGGTCTGAATTATCAGACCTGCTGTGGTTGAGTGGTACTTCTATCATGTCCTCTCGCGGTATATTCTTGAACAGACCACCCAGAACCAATTCGCCAATTTCTTCATCAGTCCGACCATACTTGAGGGAGACGATGTTCTTGTCCAAGAGACTCTGTTTCATCATGTTTTGGAAGGGGCTCTGAGCGGAAAAGTCTTTTGGGCCATCTCCGTTACGAGTTGGGAAGAGCGCGAGTCCAAGTGCAGTATCGAAAAGGTCATTGCGTGTGCCAACATCAGGGTGCCAAATAGTCGCTTCTTCAAAGAACTGTCCCTTGACTTCCATACCTGCCACATGTAAACTGTCTTGAGAGACATTGCCCCATGTGTATAATCCCGCTGGGCCAGTGTATAGCACACTGGCTGGTGTAAGGTCTGCGCGGTAGGTGGACGAAAGCGATGAGTTGTAGAGGGGATGTGTTTTGCAAAATGTTGATGGTCCCGGCTGAAATGTGCAATTTACTGAAGGGACAAATAATGTACTCCAGCTAGTGTCGACAGTCGCATTCAGTCCAAGGGGAGGGTTGCCTAGACTGACTGGTGTGGTATACAAACTATAGAACATGATATCCCACCCGTCGTCGTCGTCGTCATCGTCACCGTTATTTTGAGGTTTGTGCTGGGTCAGAGTACTCCGACGAGTCTTCTCGTAGATGCTCACGAAAAGGCCATCGTGATTTCCCAGGGGGGCTAACTGAGATGAATATAGAGCCGGCAAAGCGGGTGCGATTCGATTTTCTTGTCCCTATGATGTACACTTGGTATCGGTGCTCTGGGGATTGAGCATGTTCTTGCCGCTCACCTGAGTTTTCAATATAGGAGGCTCAGTAAAGTAAAGGCCAGTTGTAGTTCGTTTGATAGGCAGTCGATGAACGCCAGCTTCCACCGATCCGAGCATCAGCACCACAAGAGCTGGTAGAGGAAACGGAAGCATCATTCTGGATGCAAATGTTTATTCTAGCAAGGGTTCGACGTGATCAAAATGCATTCTTGCGCTGTTGTAGCTACTGCGGGATGCGGCACGGTTGGGGCAGTGCAACGCACGAGCCGCCTCACGTTGTGGAAATGGTACCTTACAATGCAAGCTTGATTGGCTGTCCAAACTTGCTCATCCCTGCATTGTTTTACTTGTCGCTGGATTTGGTACGGTGGACCAATGCAGCGCACGGCATCTTACACAGTTTCTACTTGACTTCTGAAAGTTGTTCGTTGCTTTAACTAACACATTTTGCAAATTTTGCAACGAGGCTCAAGTAGAAAAAACCCAGTTTGCCGCGTGGCATCTGGTACGACAGTTATGGAGCCATATCAAGCAGTCGGGTAACTCATATTTCTGCCTCGTGTCTTCAATTGGATTCAGCCTAAGCAGATACTGTGCCGTCCAGAGACTCGCCCATGAACACCATTTGAAACTGCCAAGTAACTCTGCCCCATCACCTCATCACACGCCACATGGTATCATCTAATTGAATTCTGTGCCACGCGTGAACCCTGAGGTACCAAGGTGTTGTGATGCACTCTGCCCGCCGGAAAGCTCCTTGGTGGACTTCATGCTGCCCAGCAGTTTAGCGCTCGGTCGTAACATACGCCACTTGACCGACTTGGCAAAACACCGTGCCGTGAGAAATTTCCACGATACATTAATGATACTCCGATCGGATAGTCTTCACCTGAGAAATCCAACGACTGCAAACATAGGATGAGGCACTACGCCGTCAACCAGCCCCCAACTTCGTGAACATGTCGAAACACTGTGCCGCCAAAGGCCAAACCAACCACACACTAAAGTTTTCACGGGGATGGTAAGAATTGTTTCTATATCCAACAGCTTTGGAGTGAGCATGTCAAAATATAAGTAGGCATAGCGCTTGCTGTCAAAATGTTTCCAAAGCACACTTCGTTGACTTGATATTCAAGCGCCTTTGCAATCAGACTGTAAACCTGTTGAACCTCTATCGTTTGAACGTTCTTCTTGGCCAATGAAAGGAACAGCCTCAAGATGCTAATGTCCTCTGGCATAGTCTGTGGGCTCCTATGCACCCTGATGGCATTTGGACATTGTGGTAAGTCTCATCGTGGAACAAAAGCCTTCGAAAAGAAGACAACTAAGTCTCATATAAAGCCACCATAGTCAAGCCCCGACAGAACAATCCCCCTGATCGTGTGAAGGAGTGGGTTGCTCTGGGTGACTCCTATTCAGCCGGCCCTGGCGCTGGTCAAGAGTATGAGCCGGACAAGCAGTCAGGCGCTTGTATGCGCCGAGATATGGCATACGGTCCAACTTTACAGCGAGACCCCGACATGATTGGTCCTGACGGTCCAGGATTTGGCAAACCTGTGTTCAGATTTGCATCATGCACAGGAGACACTACTGAGAATCTCCTCGACTTCTCCGATCCCGTCAACAATCAAATCAACCAAGTTCACCAAGACACAACCTTTGCGACTCTATCAATTGGCGGTAACGATATTCTCTTCACCAAAATTCTAAAGGTCTGCGTTTTTGGTATAACGGGCCAAAGTAACGCAAAAGCATGTGCCGAGAAACAAGCGGAATCTCGGGCTCAGATGTACAGCAAAGACTTCCATGGACGATACTACAAGGTCTTGGATCAACTCATAACTCAAAAGTTCGAATGGACACCGGACACTCATGACACGTCGGTAATCTATCAAACTGGCTACATTCAATTCTTCGATGACTTTACCACCCAATGCGACGACGTCAAATTTATTCCCGTGGTTCCATTTGCACCAAAGATTACGCAAGATCTCCGGAGGGCCCTGAATCTAATAGTACACCAGTTGAATGAAGTACTGCAATATTGGATTGATCTTCGAAACGATCCGGTAACCAAATTCTTGAGCAGAAAGGGGGAAATGCAAACGTTTGTTTCTCCCATACACTGGGTCGACATGGATTGGAGGTATATGGACCATAGATTCTGCAGAGATGGAGTCAAAGAGCCTAATAGAGATGACGAGGAAACGTGGATCTTCCATGCACCTGCAATGCCTCTCATCGAAAGCCAAATGCAAAATGAGACATATCTCAATTTGATTGCGGAGCGTTACCCGATTACCTGGCAGCCAGGTAGACCTGATGAACCGGGATACAATGACGCGGGCGTTGCCGATCCAGACGAGCGTCCGTTCGATCCCAACGACCCGATACAAGTACTCGCAAGCGAGAAGACTGTGAGGACTTTTCATCCCAAGCCCGCCGGATTTGCTGCAGAAGCGGAGGAGCTCAAGGCTGCGTTGTATTGACGCAACAACCAGAGAAAGCTATCAGACAAGCGCTTCAATATCCTGTGCATCGGCGACTTTTCCGCCTTGGGAGAAGGGTCCGATTACATTACTCCTGAACGCTACGGTTTCATCCCGTACCTGCATGGGACTCTGATGCACGCCGAGAATTTCGGCAACAAGCCGGTCATGCACGATTTCATTGGTTCACAGAAGACTGGCTTCGCTGGAGATGTTGGGCATGAGATCTATCCAGATGGAAGATGGTATAGAGAGGTTGCTCACAGGGCCGCCAGCACTAGTGAATTCCAAAGAAGTATTGGAAAGGTCGTCCCCATCATGATGGGTGCAAAGGATCTACAGAACCAGACACCAGTCAATGATATCCTGCCACACGTCCACTGGTTGCTCGCCGAAGTCTGGAGATTCGACCCGACAGCAACGGTTCTCCTCGCATCAGTCCCAATGATGGGATACCCACAGGATGACGGCTCCGAGTGGTTTGTTGCACAAAAGTCCATTATTGAATTCAATGCCCAGCTAGCACAAATCGCCAACTATTACGCCAGACATGGAAGGAAAATCGTCTATGTTCATCTGAGCGCCACACAGAGGTTCCGCCTCAAGCTCAATCCATATGTCCCAAACCCAGAGGGCTATCACAGAATTGCTTACGACTTCTTAAACGGGTTGATACAGGCCAACGAGCGAGGCTTCTTTGATGGGGATGAGTGGAACGCCAACGCCGCGAATGTTGAGAGACCTAGCTACGAATTGCAACCGCTCCATGACAACGAGGTCACAAACGGTATCAAGTGCCACCAAAAGCGAGATTCTTCGGCCCCTGATTACGACACGATAACAAAATCCCTTTTTCGAGGAGCCAAGGACCAAGAAGACTACATCAACAACTATGCTTGCAAAAAAGAGTTCATTTGCAAGTTTAGTTGGGATGCCGAAGTGAGTGGGCCCCACCTTGAGACTTGTAGCATGCTGACTTGCTTCCTTTTGTATAGACGTTCAATTCTTCCGCACAGTATCCATTCAGCAATGGAAAAACTTGCATTACCGCTGGTGGAGATGGGCCTACCCATCTCACGGCTCATCAACTCGTCGTTCGGCGGGAAAACGTCGAAGACGATTTGGGTGATTGGTGCAAAGACAATCTGAGGGTATGCTAAACTAAATCAATCCCTATTGTTCACGACAATGCTAACCAATCCTAGGAGATCCTAGATCGTTGTGTCAAAGACGGCAACGGTTATGGTGGGTATTGGGGCGACGGGAAACGAGCTATTCATCTCTCCAACGTAGTAGGTGTCTTTGACCAAGTTGTTGGAGCGTACAGTGACGCTGACTGCTCAATAGCGCTACCGAGACAATGACGTGAAGCAAGTTTCATCGGTAGAAGCCCAAAAGAATTGGCGAGACAACTATCCGAATTACGACAAAGCCATGGAATCCATAAAAAATGGCGGACCGCCCCTCTTCAAACCGGGCGATATACCAAGCGACGTCCAGCAAGCGGAAAAGTGGTCTCCTCCCAAGCCTGCTTCATATGCCACATTTACTCCACAGAGCGACAGTGCTCCTAGCGATCCACCAAAAGGCGCTCCCAAGAGCCTGCAGATCGTTTACGAGACTTTTGTCAGCGAAGGTGCCGAGAGTTGGCAAAAATGGCACTTTTTCGAAGGCGTGCCACGACAGGCGGTTGACACGTGCAGCGACAAAGTTCTCTTTTCCGTTGACAATGCTCCCCCGCCAAATGGCTACGATCCACCGTGGATCAACGTCAAAAATCACTCGTTCCGCTCGTCGGGCTATGCTGAAGACTGTAGATTTGATGGTCTCGACGGTAAAGGCCCGAGCGGAGATGTCGGCTGGCTGTACTGCCCCGAAAGGCCAGCCATCATGTGTGTTGAAGATGCAAAAAAGTCCGGAGGGAAAGACGCGTGGAAGAATTGCGACAAGGGCTTGTGGACTAGGGATCGCATACCAGTCGCTTATTGTGACTGGGAGTAGACGTGGTATAGTATGCTGCTTCCACGGTGGCAAATCTTTGTTGTTTTTAGCATCTGGTTTTCACCTGTGTGTAATCTTAGTTCGTCCTTTCTAGAGTTTCATGTTGTGCATAGCCTTTCTTTTGGAAATCTGGTTACGGTCCCTATGTAGAATCTAGTGTGCCTTTTTTTGCTTCACAGTTAGCCGATTGTGGACGACACTTCAGTGAAAAGATGTCTCCATGATAAGATACTAGGCGAGTGTTCGAGATCTATGATCGGAAGGGTACTATTAAATTCCGAAACGTATCGTAGTTAGTCTACTTTATTACAGGCACGTTTAAACATCATTGGTCCAATTTGGAGATGGATTGGAGAAATTTGGCGTCTCCACAATCGCAACGGAACAGTTCCGTGTTTAGTTCCGAAGACGGAACCCCGCGTTTATCCAGGTAGCCGACATCATTTCAAGACGCGTCCTGAAGCCATACATGACTGATCAACTTGTTCTGAAATTTTCTCTTGAGCAACATCCCCTAGAGTCCTCTTTCCAACTCGATTGAAGAAGGAAAACCATGGCGGCGACCAAGGTAGCACTCATCACAGCTAGCTCAGCAGGGTTGGGCGCGCAAATAGCTCGCGCGTTCGCGCCAGATTTTCGAGTCGTACGTACATTTGCTCCACTACAAGCACTTTGCATTGGTCGTACAGCTTGACAGATATCATTTTTGCTAACAGTCGCCAGGTGATAAACTACTCATCCAATGCCGATCGTGCCCAATCGCTCGTCAAAGAACTCTCCTCCATACCCGGCAGCTCCTCGCAAGCAAGCCCACGTTTCCACGTCATTCAGGGAGACATGTCTTCGAAATCTTCGGTTCAAAGTTTGGTCAAGGAGACAATCGATACCATGGGCCGACTGGACGTGGTAGTCTCCAATGCTGGCTGGACCCGCATGACCACATTTACAGACATTGAACAACAAGTCAATGACGAAGATTGGGACAAGTGCTTTACCATGAATGTAAAGACACATCTCTGGTTGGCGTATGCGGCCAAGGACGCATTGGCTGAGAATGAGGGCACCTTCATCAGCACGGCCAGTGTAGCGGGCGTGAAGCCGTCTGGGTCGAGTGTGCCCTATGCAGTTACAAAGGCAGCGCAAATCCACCTCGCAAAGAGTTTGGCCGTCATTCTGGCACCAAAGATTAGAGTGAATAGCATTAGCCCGGGAATGTTGTTGACAGAGTGGGGCCTCAAGTTTCCAGAGAGCAAGCGAACCGCGGCAATTGGAAACACAAAGTTGAAGCGGCTGGCGACGGTGGAGGATGTTGCTGATCAGGTCCGAACATTGGCACTTAGTCGGAGTATAACTGGGCAGAATATTTGCATCGATGGTGGGTCGTCCATTTAGGAGTAGGCTAGAATTCGAAACTACTTATAGACTGGATAGAATGACTCGTAGTCGCAAGATGCTTGGGTTTTCAGTAAGCTTTCACCACTTCGTCTAGTTGAAAAAATGAGTAAAGTACCGTGTGTGGGATGTTGGCGCTGGTCCACGGTGGAGCGACCACTATACATCGCTCGATGTTTCCACAGTGGAGCGACGACATAGGCAGCTATTTTCGACAACCTATGTGCTAGACATAGACCTGATGAATTGCTTTTTTATGCGGATCTTGGGGCAGAAACCGAAAAGAAATTCAAGTGAATGGAGGTGTTAGGACTTGATCAAGGTATGGAGCAGTTGCGTCCAAGAAAGAGTTGGGATGACGGAAGTTGGGTGGAGGGCACCATCATCTTGGCCTCTGTCGAATAATTTGACGTATTTCAAGACTGCTGTCGCTTCCCGCCTAGTCAGGTTTCGTCAGTCATAAGGTCCAACTTATGATCTTTTGAGCCTCTTTGACGAAAAGTGCTTGCAGATCGCGGGATCTTGGAGGTACGTGGCCAGAGTAATTGGAGTCACCATCACCATGCAATGCAGTAGCGCATGGATATCCTCCAAAGTCATGAACTGCAGAAAATTGCAGCTCATCTGTAAAGCAGAATCCTCAAATCTGCATGGATGAAGGGTTATGTGCGTGATAGCTTGCGGTTCGATGATGTCGGTACTGTAGAGCCATTGGCCAACCATTCCATGATCGGTGTACCGCACCGGAACCATTGGGCTTACGTGCGGCCCGAATCTCCCAATGACAACTCATGTCCACGCCCGAGTTCACCGGTCCTGATTAGCAATGCAGGATTCGTCCGTTGTTATTCGACATGTCGCTTGGTGATGCAATGTAGTGCACAAGGCTGACCAACGACATCAATATACTCACGAGGCTGAAAATGCCGTCCAACTGCCAACTCACAAAATCATGCAAGCCCCGCGTCCTTGAGTGGATTGACAACGCAGAGGTTTTGAGCCTCACTTTTACAGTTGATGGTTGTCGAGCATAAAACTGCGGCGCGGGTAGGACGGAGTTGACACAATACCTAGTTCACGGACGCTGATCACTTGACTGTGAATTCATCATGTCTGTTAGCGATAATTCGACCTTGGCCGTGCCGCGCGACAATGAAGGGTCATATCAATTGCTGGATGGATATGCGTACGGTGTCGGAGATTTGGCCGTAAACTCGTATGACAAGTCGTAAGCAGCACCTGCTAGCCAGTTCCATGGAATTTGATTGTTGACAATCGGTTGCAGGCCCTATGCCAATTCGCAAATGGTCTCGCTAGATGTCGGTCCCAATGCGACTCGCTTCGACATTCACGGAACTATTCTACGCCAAAGCGCGGAGTTGGCAGCAAAGTTTGATCCATGGAGCCAGAAAAAGGAGCCAGTACCACTACCAGAACTCGATGAAGCAGCCGCACACACACTTGTGCACTATCTCTATAGCGGAAAATACCAGGCCCTAAACACACATGTTCAGCCCGAAAAGGCAGTGGCACTAAGCTACAAACTTGGAACGTGCGTCTACTGCGCGGCCGTCCGCTACAAGCTACCTGGGCTTGTAGAGCTTGCAAAAGACAAGATTACTTCGCTTGGCGAAGACGTGAGCATCTTTGACACCCTTGCCATGGCGAAAGACCATGCCTTTCCACTACTGCCAGACGAAGAAACGTGGTATCCAGCATATCTCGAAGGAGCGATAATCAGCGCCATGGCAGAGGACCCGGAGCCATTTCGAAAGCCCGACTTCATCACCCAAGTCGAGGGCAATAGTCGACTTTTACAGGTTGTTTGGAAGACGGTCATGAACAATTATGCCAAGATCCCCGTGACACCACTCGCTGCAGAGGACGATGTTGCAACTCCAACAGCAGAGTCTGCCCCAGAAGAACCTGCCCCAGTCATTGTCCACGACATTGAGCCGGTTCTGGAGGCGGAAGATGCCAGTAGTGGAGAAGCAGAGCTTGTCCAAAACGTTGCATCGGCATCCACATCTATTGAAGCCGAAGCCTCACCTCAAGTGGCAGTATCCGAGTCGGACAACACCCAGGGCGACGCTTTGGAGCTAGACGACATTGAGCCCACGGTAGAAACTCGACAGGCGCCAGAGCCCTTTACAGACGAATTAGGCTTTGAAACGAGCAAAATGTACAAGCAAATGGGGAAAAAGTCAGACTTTGCCCTTGCAACCGAGACGACTCTCCACGAGGAGCCCAAGAAGACTGCTCATACACGTTCAGACTCTGTGATGCAGAGCGAGGAAGCCGAGCCAAGGCCCGAACTGGAGAGAAAGGATAGTGAGGCTGTAGAAGTCGAGGACAATGGCTCCCAGGTAGTAAATGGGGCGAATGATGGTGCAACTCCGTCGAAGAAGAACAAGAAAAAGAAATCGAAAAAGTCGTCCATTGTTTTTTAATGAAACGAATTCATGCGAGGTATACAAACGAGGCGTTAGGTGTCTAGGCAAATCCTATAATCATGTCAAAATTATCTTGCTTGCATGAACATGGTGTAAAGATTTTGGTGGGCAGAGGTCGATGAACATCATGGCATGCAGTAAAGTACGAGTACATCCAAAAATAGTTAGTGCAGCGTTCGTGCATTTTAGTGTGAACCTCCCGTCACCTGGTCGTGACCACGCACGCTGATTCCCATCGTGAAGATTCAGATTTTCGCCAGTCACCGGCTTTGGCCATCAAAATGACACTCTGGTGTGCTCAATCATGCTTAAAAAGTCAATGTATTGCCACACTTCGAGGATTGTTTTCCGCTCGGACGTGTCGGGCTCCGATACTTCGATTCATTCATGGCCCATCAATTGCTCCGACAGCAGCACGTCTCCGCGCATTTGCACGACATCGAACACATACGACCGCCGCTACCCAACAATATGGTCGCATGTTTGAGACTGATAGCACGCCGACACCCTTTAAAAATACTGCCGAGCTAACAGATTTTCTAAACCCCATCCAAAAGCGTCCAAGAGCACTCATTGTCCTTAAATTACCCAAGTTTGCCATCCATGAAGACATTAGGGTTCTTTTTGAAGAGAGCGGATTCCCAGTGTGAGTGACCTGCCATGAGCGGCTAGCTACGACAATTATAAATGATGTAAGAGCAGAACAGAATTTGGGCATGACATGAGCTGACTCCATGGTGTAATCCGTGGCTATTTGCGCCCCCAGCACATGCCAACGCATACAGGTTGAACAAGGCTCTTTACGGTTTACTTCATACCTTCAACATAACGTCAGTGTCAACCCCGATCAAGCACGAATCCGGCTCCGGTAATCTATCTGGAGTCATGTCACACGTCCAATTTTCCACCCGTGAGGAAGCAACCACGGTCATCGACTCCCTTGACGGAACCGTCTTGTTCGGCCGCCGTTTACGGGTTGTCGAGTCGCATATACCTATGAAATACCTTGGTGGAAGGTCTTGGGACTCTGGCTTACCAGGGACGCATAATAGCGGACGAGATCAGGGCTCAGCCGTTGGCACAAACTTTGAAGCGATGCAAGAAGAATTGTTTCGGAAAGCTATTCTCCGCTCGAATGATCGAAAACTCTGGGTGCCGTCGCACAAGTATCGGTGAAGAAGCTGGACCACCAGTACGCTTGGCGAGGATCCACCATCTTCAAGATTCGTTGCCATGAGCATCGCATACATTTAATGAGCGCACATCTAGCCGGGGCCAAGCTAGATACTCACTTGATGAGGTCCAAAGCCGTGGAACCATTCACACCATATTAATGACTGGTGAATCTGAGTATGAACAAAGATGATCCCGTCGTTGATCTCGAGTACGGACAAAGATAACCGGACGCCGATGCCATCGAGTCCTGGATTGCATCGACGGCGTGGAATCACCGTGACCGAAATCGACTTTCAACCTCATCTTCACAAATCGGAATCCATCGAAACCAAATTTCTCGTCATGCGCGTCTTACTAGCCAAACCCAGCAGTTTCCACGACCTGGAGTAGGTATTATGGAATACTTTGAATTGTGAGTGAGAAGGGAGAAATACAGCAGCAGCAGCAGCGGCAGCAACTGGGAACTTGCTCAAGAATATACACCTTTGACGTACGTGTCTCCCGCCGCCTTAGATGAGGAGCAGTCTTCCAACAAAGTAGGAAAAGTAGATATATGTGTATAAAGTAGTAATCATTAACGTTATTCATTTTACATACATTTCATTTCGTTTTATTCTGCATTCTTTCGCGGACGACACACACTGATGATCAACGGCCCAACATATTTACTTACGCGCAGCTGCAAACGCCCGAAAAGCCCGCACAACATCAATCAACGAGTGAACGAAAACATGTCGCCCACGCCCAACACAAGTCCACCACCCATTCACCAACACTCACCCTAATCAAAACATCCCGTCTCCATCTACAACCTCGCCAACCCAACAACCTCCCTCGGGGCATGATAATTCGGCACCTTCATATCGAGCGCACTACCACTATACCCGAGATCCTCACCAACCAACATGGCGCACTTCTCGCCAATCAGGAGGGCAGTCGAGTACGTGTTGCAGCCGACGTTATCGGGGCAGATGGAGAGGTCAGCGACCTTGAGGCCCTTGACGCCGTGCACGTTGAGGCGCTCGTCGAGGACGCCGTGCTTGACGATGGAGTTGCCTTCGCGCGGGGCCATGGAGCACGTTCCGAGCGAGTGCCAGGTGGTTTCTACGTGGCCTGTGGGGGAAGGAAGTCAGTAAGAGGGGAGATGTGGAGAAGGAGAGATTGGAGATGTAGTAGGCAGTGGTGAGTAGGGGGGAGACTCACGCTTAACCCAATCCTCAACATGCTTGATATCCTGCTCGGTATACGTCAAATCGTCCATAATCTCCTGACAATTCGAGTTCAAAAGGTTCGGCTCGGGAGCGCGTCCCTTCTTGACGGGACTAGTCCAGCTACCATGCTGGATGCCCGCGGTGATATTACCAGGCAGCGCATACGCATTCGTAGTCGCAAGATCCATGTCATTCGCCCTCGCGGGGGAATCGTACGCGTAGAAGGGATGCATAGCCTGCACCTCACCCGCATACGCATCCATGCGCCTCGCCGTCTCGCGCGATTTGATGTAGCCCCACACCATGGGCGCCATGTCACGCTTGTCGTTCATGAAGCCGGCGTCAAAGTCTGGTGCCTCGTACGGATTCGGGGAGACAATGTGCGTGGAGCCACGCGAGAACGGATACTCGAGGAAGTGGAACATGGTGAAGAATTTGCCGGCTGGCATGACCATGTGGTCGCCGAACCAGCCTGCAATGACGGAGTAGTGCATGACGGGCTTGTCGGGCTTGTCCTTGAAATACGAGTCCCAGCCGGAGCGGAACTCTTTGCATGGCCAGCTGTCCATCTGGGTGAGCTCTTCTTCCGTGGGCCGGATCTTGACGCCGGCTTCGATGCCGTTGGTGGCGAGCGGGCCTGTGCCGTTGATGTTCCATTGCTGGAAGACTCGTTCTTGCACAGCCGGGTCGCCGCGGGCAAAGTCGTCAAAGGACTCGACGTGTGGTTTGGCGCGGTACGTGGCAAAGGTGAGGCTGGTAATCTCATTAGATCTGGCATAATTGTAGGGCAGGGTAGGGGAGCTTACTAGTGGTCCTGGAAGTTGAGACCAACACCGGGAAGGTCAACGAGGGGCTTGACACCAGCCTTGCGGAGCTTCTCTGGGTCACCGATACCAGAGCGCTGGAGAATGAGCGGTGAGCTCAGAGTGCCGCCAGAGACGATGATTTGCTTGCGCGCCTTGATGACCCTGGATTGGAGCTGGCCGGTAGAAAGAGGCTTGGTTGGAACGAGTTTGACGCCCACAGCGCGGTCGCCTTCGATGATGACCTGGCAAAATTCAGTTGCGAATACCTTGGGGATAATGCCGAATCAATTACCTTTTCGACCTTGTTGCTAGTCAACAAGTGCAAGTTTTGGTGGACAGCGCGTGTGCTGTGAATGTAACCGTGCGCCGAGTCGGATCGTCGACCAGTGTCCCTATTGATCCATTTGAGCCAGTGCTCAGCACCGTGACCTGTGACGAGATCCTGAAGGTCGTCGGTGGTGGGAATGCCTTGAGATTCAGTAGCTCGGAGAAAGTCTTCCTTGATGGGATAGGTGTAGTTGCCAAAGGAGACCTTGATGGGTCCTTCGAAGCCATGAATGTCGCGGTTGTTGCAGGAGCGCTGGTACGTCTCGTGCTTCTTCATCAGAGGAATGAGCTCTTTGGTAGTCCAGCCCTTGGCCTGAAAGTCGTCGTAGTCGGAGGCTGAAGCGCGAGTGTACATCTAGTCATCGTCAACACTGCATTGTACTATGATTGAGTAACTCGAGGCTCACCATGAAGTTGATGGAAGACCCTCCTCCAAGAATGTGTGCACAAGGCACAACTGCTCGTCGTCCATCGAGCCATTCCGAGGGTCGTGAGTAGTAAAAGGTGGCAGTCTTGCTGTCCAGCTTCATGTTTCGCGGGTAAATGCCTGGACGAAAGACCCATGGGTTGTTCAAGTTGTTCTCTCCGCCCTCAACCAAGAGGACCTGGAGATTGTGGTCCAAATTCGCCAGTCGTCCCGCGACTACACAACCACATGAACCTCCACCGCACACAATAATGTCAACCTGGTATTGTTAGTGACTGTGTGACGATACATGGTCAAACTAAGTACCTCATCTGGAATCGTCATTTTGTAATGCTATAATTGTCGTGCAATGTAAGTGGGTCAATGTC
Source organism: Neocucurbitaria cava (assembly GCA_027946455.1). Classification (NCBI taxonomy): domain Eukaryota; kingdom Fungi; phylum Ascomycota; class Dothideomycetes; order Pleosporales; family Cucurbitariaceae; genus Neocucurbitaria; species Neocucurbitaria cava. Next base: position 2,136,849 of record JAPEUY010000003.1, on the reverse strand, counting down.
AAATGTCAAAACATGCAACCACAGTAGAGCAATTCAACTGGGCATGAACCCTCGATTGGCAGGAGCAACCCCCCTTCTTTAAATCCCTAAACCCCGCATCCACAAGGGTTTCGGCTCCAAGGAGGGTCATCAGCTGGGCTGTGTCACCACGCGTTTCCCATCAGCCGTTTGTTCCGCTATCAGCAAGATGCATGTACTGAAGAGGGGGCCATGTACACAATGTGCTTGGTCCATGGATGTTATACGGCCCGATTTGGTTAGCCACGAGGAACTACCCTGAATTCTTGGTATCCCGTGAGATGGCAGTGCATGCCTCTCCTTAGAGCGACGTATGAGCGACTTGCGGATCCGCAAGTCCTCCCACGTCTAGAGGCTGGGGCTCCTCGGGGAAGCAGAGTAGCTACTTTGTACTGGTTGGCCTGATTGATCGGGTAAGGGTAGTCTCCCAGTGCAGCGGGTGAGCATCAAGGACCAGGGCTGGATTGGCGCTGCATGTCTCGTATGCCTGCTAGTTGGGTGCGGAGAAGGATGTATTCAGTAAGAGGGACTGTCGGATTGCGTATCTAGACCCACTCCTTCTGCACAAGAGATGCGGACCCGAAGCTGAGAACAGGGGAAGCTAGGAGTAGTGTGCGGCGTCGAGCTCAAGCTTCACCTATGCCTTGTGCGAGAGTCGAATGATCGAGTGAATCGAATCAAACGCCGAGGACGATTGAGTCGAGGAGAAGTTGCGGTGATGACCTCTACAACCGTAGATCAATTGGAGAATCCAGTGAACATTGTTTGGAAAGCTGCCATATTGATGAACCTACTCAATGCTGTGCTCCCCCAGCTCCATGAACATGCAGGGATACAAGCTGTTGAAAGCTCCTGTTTCTGCGGCAAAACGTCTAGCTCCACGAACCATTTGCGGGGTGCCTGCGGCACTGACGTTGGATGAGCATGGTGAGCTCTCTCGCTCGTGGAAGAACCGGATGTGGGGTGCAGTAGCCCCTGCGCTTCTTTTGAGGGGCGCCTACAGCTTGGCGTGAACACTAATGCTAGTAAGTGCGGGGTTAGCTCGTCTTCCGAGTCTACCTCGATCAAGCGGTAATCCGACCGTCAAACAACGATTTATTTGCTATTTTGGAGCGGGAGAGGAATCTCCATCTTCCGGAGGAGCAACTAGTATCGTACTGACTCGAGTCGTAGCAACTGAAAGTGTGTTTGGTGCGGTGCCTACAGTATACCTAGGTAACTCCAGATATCCACCCATGTCCTTATTTCCGGCGACCTATTGAAAGTGGATGGCTCCTCAATCCTTTGCATGTGCATATCGATACGAATAAAGCGAGGCGAGATACGCCTAGACGCTTTCGCAAACATTGACCAGCGTTGGCTCGATTGGGGCACATGGTACATCCCGCGGGATTTCTCCATATCTCATGTTACAAAGTATCCGATCTACAACTAACACCCAAAGCTCAGACGACCCTTACTGTCCTCTCATCATACCCGTCTAAATCTCAGTGGGTATCGTCCAATCTGCAATCTTTGACGACGGCATGAACTCATCCTCTTTCCCGAAAAACAAAAAAACACCACGGAAATGCTATGCCATCTACGATTTTTTGATACATGAATAATACAAGAGGACCATGTCGAAACTGACCTCAAATAATCTCGTGACGTTCCCACCCAGTAGGCTTCGGGTGCGCAAGACCCTTTGTCGGATGCGGCGTCTCAGGATCCCTATACTCGCTGACAAACGGATTGGGATCTTCCTTTTGGTCCAAATTGCCAAACGTGTGGTTGACTTCTCGATGTTTGCTCTCATCGGCACGAATGTAAAGCAACAGATCGCGCATGGTGCGATGACCCTCAGGCATGTTCCAGTAATCGACCGCAATCTCGGGCGCCTGTAGTTTCTCCCATTTGGGCAGGCGGCCTGCGTCCAGGTCTTTGATTTGGCGCGTGTACGTTACGACGGCTTCTTCTTCGAGGTAGCCGACGAAGCGGTGCACTGTGCGTGGGCTGATGAGGTAGGCGAAGAAGAGGGCGTTGCACCAGACGCCTTGTGCGCCGAGCTATAAGTCTTATTAGTATACACCATTTCGATGATGGCGGGTGAAGTCTGGCGGTAGGTACTTACGACCATGAGACGCATGAAGCGGCCTGGTTGTTGCATTTTGAGGAATGTGAGAAGGTGCATGCGCTCGTTGTAGCTTTCTTCGAGGAGGGATTCGATCCATCCATTGTCGCGCTTCATCCGCCGCATAGAGTTCAAATGCCTGAGCATCCCCGCAACCATACCGGGTACGCCTGCAACGCTTTCGAGAAACACGTTGCGAATCATGTACTTTTCCTCGGTCATGGCGTACTTTTTGCGAGCCGCTTCTGGATCCTTGGAGTTCAGATCAACTGCTTTGTCGTGCTTGTATCCAGTAGCAGTGTCAAGGCCCCATCGTAGAATCTTGACGGCTAAGAGGGCGACTTTGTCGGACATGGTTTTGGCTTCGCGGTGAGCGACGACTACTTGGTTCATTTGCTCTTCGGTGTAGACTAGCGTGTGGTTAGTCCCTGGCCGGTTTGTATACTCCAAGAATGTGCGAACCTGGATGTGGCCATGCTGCAGCAGTCTTGCGAACCTTTTCGGTAGGCGTCTTTTCAAAGATCTCTTTGATCTTGGAACCTTGTGGTGATGAGGAAAAGTGCCGCTGGTTAGTCGGGGCTAGCTGCACATGTTGTCCAGCTACAAAGGTTGGTCGAAGACCAGCATTATAGCCAGTGAAGGATTTGAGGAGTTGGGACGTGGCCCGTTGCGAGGCTACCGATCCCCGGGTTGCCGCCTTGGTGGTGATCATATGTGGTTGATTGTGGTAGCTTTTTGAGGTTGAATGTAAGGCTGAGGCTAGGTCGAGGTGTAACTGTAGTAGTGAGTGCTGTTGGTGAGCTGGGGCAAACTGAGCCACAAGTGCTTTTATAAGATCAAGGTTATCTTGAGGTGACGCAAACACCGAGTAAAAAGCTGTGAATCAATACGATCCTTCTTCTGCACGTGTGCAGTCATCAAAGGGTGAAGCAGGAGTGCGAGCCGCTCCCGACCGAGTGGCCGCAGTACGGCATATTCGGCGAGCTGATATGACTGGCCGAAGACTGATCGGGTTTTACAATCGGGGCTACAACGTCCTCGTGCAAGGACAAGTTTGAGGTGGCTATGCGAAGCGTTGTTGTTCAGCCCTATGATTCGCGATAATTTGTCGGAAGAAGTGTTACTAAGCTCTTTCAGCCCTATGAATCGCGTTTCGAGCATTCCGCGCTCCGACAAAGAACTTTGAGGTCGTAATCGTTTGGCAGTGTCTAACAAGTTATATGAACCGACTACTAAATATCACTGAGTAGCATAACGATAGCAATACACTTTTCACTGATGTTTATCTATAAAAATGAGCGTTGTTGCGGCTTACGGCGCCTCACAGTACGAGGTCGCGCTTTCCGAAAGATATTCGTCAGGGTCTCTCGGGCACTGGTTCAACTCGCCGTTTCGTGCACCCACCATTAGAAGGCTGACGCTCCTGCGCGAAGGCTCTTAATGATCGCATCGCATGCCTTAATGAGAAGTGTTACTCATCTCTGGCCCAGTCCAATCCAGGAGCAAGATGTTACCAATCGCCAGCTAAACCTTCACCGTGTTGACAACATAGCACACCCATGCACCTTACCTCGCCTTTTGCATATAGTTATGGAGCGCTGTTCTCTGTGAGAGAGATACACAGTACTGAAAGAGTACAGTTTGTATATGTAGAATTTAATTTTGTTGTTGTTCTATTAGATTCCCCTCATACTTTGTTTAGCACGCATGGTATGCTAGCCCCTAGGATACACATGTGGCGATTCCTGTCGACACGATTTGGCTAGGAGCTACTTTTGACTTTGTATATCGTGATTGTTTTGCGGTTTGTTGCCATGTTGCATTTCGCATCCAAAAAGTCGATAACTCATTGTTCGAATTTACTGGACATTGAACCCGCTCTCGCCAGACTTGGTTGAAATGTCAGACTGCTCGACACCATTCACAGAGGCTGCCGACGGGCCCTTGTTCAGATGCTGGACAAACTCCTTGATGGCGGCATCGTCGCCCTGGGCCTCACCCTGGACCTGAGCGATATTAATAAATCAAGATGACTATAACCACATTCAAGACGTACGGTGCCATCAGAGGCATTGGACACAAAGCCAGTAATGCCAATGCTCTTTGCTTGCTTTTGAGTAAACGATCTAAAGTTGACGCCTTGCACGTCACCCTCGACCTTGAAGGAAATCTGGCCTATATCAGCGCTGCTATGCCGGCCCCAACGCATGACGTACTCGCTTGCTGGACATTTTGGCAGTGTTTGAGAAGAAGCGCTGCATACAAGTAGACTCGTGATGTTGGACAAGCCTTGCGGAATCGTGTAGAAGTTTTCAGAGTAAAAGGAAGCAGTTCGTCGCTCTGGTAGCTCTACGACCTATGTACAATGTGCTATGTTCGACGTCATTGCCACTATTGCGAAAGGTACGCGCTACCTAAGGCATGAACCCTGCAACCGTCGAGGAATGCGGGGCTGCAGGGTAAAACGCGACCTGGTCACACACCTGATGCCTTTTATAATAAGAGCAGCCCGGCGCATATTGCGCTGACAACTGGCTTTGCACCCTTTTTCGACGACATGTCACGGCCTTCGGAAATCGGTGATTGCATGCCCGGTGGCCAGCGATGATGACGCTAGCCTCGCGTTGTTTGCGGCAACAATTTCGCGTCTGAAACCCTAATCAAACCCCTTTCACCTTCCGCATCAACAACCACCACTCATCTCCAACGCCCGCCTGCACAAACAAATCCCCCCCTCTTATTAACTCGTCTCGTGCAGCTGCTCAGCAGATGCCTGTATATCAAAAACTCCTCCCACTGACTTTACGTCGGTCAGCCGCCTTCGGTTCTCTGCGTCAGCCACCCCTATCGACTCCGGTCACGGCTATGGACACGGTTCCCTCACCTCCCGTCGAACGCGCCTCTTCACCAGAACCATGGGTCACGCCGTCGCTGGCACTCGGCGCGGTCCCTCAGCTCGATCGCTCCGTCTCGACGGCCTCGTCCGTGTCGTCCGTCTCGGGGCGGTCAGCGAGTTCACGACTTTCGGATGGCGGCAAGAGGCGCGGATACATGAGGCCAGAGGGCACGCAGTTTTCCAAGTCGGCCAGGAGTAGGGAGAGTGTGATGAATCTGGGGACTATTGCCCACTTGCAATACTACTTTGCCAGGACTGGGCTGCTGGACACCGCCACAGGACGTGTTGGCAAGTCGCGCAAGAGCGGCTCGAGGACACCAAGCGGCACTGATCGCTCTCTGTCTGGCAACGATGGCGACTTTTCGTCCTTGTCACTTGCCTCGCCCGATGAAACCATGAGCCACTTGGGAGAAGGCTACGTCGAGTCGCCCCTGGACGAGACGGCCTCGATGTCTTGGGAGGATAGCGAGCCCATGATGCTGCCACCCACCGTCAGCACCTACAAGAATAACCCCGTCTACATTCCCCCGCCACCTGATATGACTGTCCTCCGCCGCGAATTGCGCGAGTCACTCGACGAAGCCATGAAGCACCTGGGAGAAATTGAAAAAGGTCTCGCGAGTTCACAAGAGGAAAGGGATGCCGCAGTAGTCGATGCATCCAGGTGGTGGGAAGTACAAGGCCTAAATCTCCTCGACGTTACCACGCTGGCCATTCGAGCGGCCAAGAACTATTACACCGCACACGAGGAGCCACAACGATTGTATGCCATCAAATCCGAACGGCAGATTCGCAAAGAGCTCTACGACGTTTTGGAGGTTCTCAAGCGCCTAGCTGGGCGCAACTTTGCCAATGGAGTGCAGCAGTACGAAGTGTTGCAGCTAAAGCAGTGGATTGCCGACATTCGCGGACTGCTGGATACCGAAGAAGCCAAGGAAAGGCTCGAGCAGCAAGAGAGGGAGAGTTGGTCGTGGCTCGAGGGCGATTGGACGGGCAGAGAACGCACCCGGGAACTCTTGTTTCTCAAGTCGTTTGACAGCAGCCCAGACGCCCTCCCCGACTGGACCGACCCGAGCGAGGGTGAAACTCCCACGCCGTTCTTGTCGACGCTGCAAAACGGACTGCGTCTAGTCCACCTCCACAACACCCTTGTCCGCAAGTCGAAGCGGCAATTCGAAGAGATTAAACAGTTTCACACTGACACTGCCAAACCATATCGATGCGCCGACAACTTGCGCTTCTGGATCAAGGCAGCCGAGCTACGCTGGGACATTAAGCTGGACATTGATGTCATGGGCGTAGTTCACGGCGACGATGCGGCGGCGTGGACGAAATTCGACGCTGCTCTTCTCCAGTGGTGCCAGGGCGTGCGCGAAGAAATCACGTCGGAATGGCAAAAGCAAAAGAACCAGGCCAGGACGCCAACGCTCCAGATTGATCCCAATTACGAGACATTGTAAGGGATTCGACAGTTGGAGTACATTATCTCATCTCATTCGATGTCCATGTTTTCTTATACCACCTATCTAATTTGTTGTACGAAGCACATGCCCCCAAATCACCACTCATACTCAAGGCCCAAGTTGGAGACTGGCCTAGCCACCTATTTATTCACCTTTACCATTACCACGTCTACAGCAGACGATATAGAGATAGATACCCCTTTGCATCAAGCGACAAGTGTCGAAATTGTAATCAGCCAAGACTACGTACACAAGTACCAATACCTAATATACTCCACAATGACCCATCACCAGCCTTGCCGTGACTTGTTCTAGAAATGACACGGACGCGTTTGAGATTAGACGGAATGAAGGCATATGGACAGGGGTCAGGCTAGCCCATATTTTAGGTTAGTGTACTGTGTCGCAGATTGAGCAGGCACCCATGAGTAGTGGAGTAAGTAGACGGCTCAAACGTAGGGCACCGTTGATGGTGGGCTTTTGGTCAACGTCGCGAGATGGCCACCATCTGTGGCATCTGCAATCATCGTGCAGTAGTGCATCCAGCTTTTCCCCTCGTGTGCGACGTGGAGCCGTGTTATTGTTGTCAAACAAGCGCGTGATTTTAGGCTACCAGTAAACCGACGCGCCTCCCGTCCCCCAACGAAGTGCTTGGTCGCTCTCGGCTCGTCTCCACCGCCTGGCAATCCGTGCATTGCAATCGCACCCAGCGCATTCCCTCGAGCGCTGCGCTTTCTTTTGCCTGAACAGCGACCTGGAGCACGCCCAAGGTCCCCCAAGAGAAATGCTCAATGAGCACCTCGGCCGCGCCGTCCCCAGTGAATAGCAGCAGCCCCGCGACTGCCACTGCCACTGCAACTGCAACTGCCACGGCCACGGCCACTGCTGATCGCCTGCCAGCGAAGACACCGCCAGACCCCCGAACCACCACCTCGTCCTCGTCATCGCCGGGGCCCGCACGACACACGCCCCCCGCCGTCGTCGACAGCACCCAGAAGCTCGCGAGAAATGTTTCGCCGGGGCTCCTGGCCCGCATGAAATTCCTCAACCTCGCCGCCGACCTCAACAACAAGAGCCAGACGGATGTGGGCCGCATAGAAGAAGACAAGATCCGCCGCCTCGACGCCGCCTTCCGCGACCGCAGCTTCAGCGTCGAGCGCAAGGGCACGGCCTGGAGCGGCATTGGCCCCCCGCCGCCCGACTTCCAGACGCCGCTCGTGCCCCAGGCGACGGGCGAGAGCGGGAGCGAGAGCATGAGCATCATCCCCACGCTCACCATGAGCATGGAGCCCGAGTTTGAGAGCGACCACAGCAGCGTCGTCAGCACCAGCGACAAGGTGCTCCCTTCCGAGTCCGACGCCGACGTCGACGAGGTGCTCGACATGCAAAAGTACCGCCTGCCCGACATTACAAAAACAAAGAGCCTCAGCCAGACCGTCTCGCAAGCCGAATCAGGCACCGACACGGGCAGTCCTCGCGCACCCACACCCCCGCCCAAGGACACTCCCCCAATACCACCCGAAGAGGAGATTTCTGTGCTCGACGACCACGATGGCATCGACGTGGCAGCCTACTTTCAGCGCCGCAGCTATCCCCGCGCCGGTTCCATCTACACCCTCAGTAAGGCCAGCTTCACAAACCAGATTCAGGGCCTCACGTCCATGAAGCTGCCCCCAACCACGATTGCCTCGGAAATCACGGCCCTCCCATCGTCGACGCTCGCCGGCCGCGCGCTGCACAAGGCCGCCAATGACATTCGGCTATGGATGGCCAAGGCCACCGAGGTCCTCAATGGCCTCGATGCCGAAGACGACGTCGAGTGGGCCGCAGCTGCCGGGCGAGAAGGCCTGGCCGAGGTGGACGCCGCCATTGGCAAGTTTGAGGGACTCGTCACCGTCTACATTACCGCCATTGAGGATTTGCAGTCGCGGCCAGACATTTCTGCGCTGCCCACCAAGGACCAGACGACGCTAGTGACGCAAATGGAGGACATTGTGAGCAATTGGTCGCAGATTAAAAAGACGCTCAATGGCATCAAGAACCAAGTCGAAGTGGCCATGGAGTGGGAAGAGCTGTGGAACAATGTGCTGGGCGAGATTGGCGCCGAAGTCGAGAATCTCAGTCGGCTAGTCTTTGAAATGGAGGAGCGCAGACACCGCGTCATTTCCGACTCTGTTGCCGAAGCACCAGAGAAGTTCGACATTGCCGAGTTAGAGACGATTGTAGAAGAGACGCCACGGCAGGCCAAGATGCACAATAATCGGTTTAGTATGCCGCCTATTCCTGCCGCAGCCATGTCGCCCATTTCACCGATTCCCCAGATTGAGCAGGAGAATTCAAGACTATTGGCCCTCTTTGCCAAGCTGCAGCCATTGCGCGCCTCGCTCGACTTTTTGCCCATGCGTCTGGCTTCTTTTCAGATGCGAGCGAGCAAAATCTTCCCCTCGGCCTGTGACGAATTGACGCGGAGAAAGGAGCAATTGGAAGAGCAAGAAAAGAGGCTCGAGGCAGAAGCAGATGCGCTGCGAGAAGAGCTAGGCGAAGACAAGTGGGTGCACAGCTTCCGGCAAGCAGGAAGCAAGGCCGTGGCCATGTACGACTCTGTCATGAAGAGCATTCAGAGGTTGCAGCAAGCCATTGACGACAGCGACGAAGAAAAGATTGGGACGCGCATTGCCACCTACAAGGATAAGCGGGACCACTATCCGCCATCAATGAGGCGCGTGTTGGAACTCATCGACATTGAAATGAAGCATCGATCTACAGTCAATGGCGAGATTTTGCGCATCCAGCAAGATGTCCGCACCAAAGTGTCGGACTTGGAAGGCGTCATCAAAGACATGGACGTCATTCTCGAAGAATTCACCGCGTCCCGCAAGCTTCGCGACTCGGTGTCCACTGTCCTTTCTGCACGAACAGAAGCCTCCATGTCCAACTCGGCACTCGACACACCTGCCAGCTCGCCTGCTTCGAGCATCGTAATGAGTCGAAAGGGCAGTGACCATGGCACCATTACCCCGGCCGGCAAAATGTCTCGTCAGTCTAGCGTTGCTTCTTCCAAACCTGCAATACCTTCAACTCGCCGCTACTCGAGTTTGCCCATGAGTACAGGGGGCCCTAGCTTTACGATCCGCAAACCTCTAAACATGTCGCGAGATTCGACACCTTCTCGTAGCTTATACGAACGCCCCGTCACGCCCAAGTCAGAGCGGCCTGCAGTCAAGCCTCGTTGGAATTCGAGCACGAATATGAACGATACAGTTGTTGGTCACAATTTCAAACCACTGACGTTGACGACACCTTCACCATTCCGCAAAGACGAAGCGTCCGAGAAGAGACTACGGAGCGTGTCTAGCCACTCGGCCATTCCAGTTCGGAGCCCACTGAGCCGGTCCTCGGCCTTGTCGCCATCGCCCCTTAGTCGTCCTTCCTCGACCACTCCTGCCCAACAGTCTGCTAGACGTCCACTAGCCAGCCCAATGCAATCTCCCGCCACGCCCGCACGAGGCAAACAGCCCATGCGCTCAACGCCCGGCTCCTCATCACGCCTCTCCACCAGCACCTCTGCCTCGGGACGCCGTGTGACCATTGCAGCAGCCGAAGACGGCGACAGCACAGCGAACGAAGAAAGCCCCATTGCTCGCCGCACTGCTACTCGTCTTGCCAGCGCACTGAATAGCCGCCGTAGTAGCCAGCTTCCCGCACCAAAGACCCGCACTGCTTCTTCTTCGAGCGCGAAAGATTTAACGCCTAGTACTACGCCTGGGAGAAGCGGGAGTAGGCTTGGTAGTATTGATGAGGGGAGTCGTGACGGGCGTGGTAGTCGTGTTAGTGGACGGCAGTCTAGTTTGGGGGAGAAGAAGCCTTGGAGGTAAATCCTCGTCCTGAGCTATTGCGAAGCGCGAACAGGTCGCCACACAGTCTGCAGCATTGGTCCCACGAACTTTCGTTTCCTCCTCTGTTTGGATCCTGGATTGGTCCAACATACCCACCCCGTTTCTTGATAATAGCTTTTTAGTGTCAGTTGCCAGATTGTGCATTTTTGTTCCCACCACTCTCTCCTCATTATCTCGCAGCTCCATCAGCACTGAGTTCAGGATAGCATCACTTGTTTGGCGTTTTATGGCTCTACTCTATTGTGTGTGGTTTGGGAGAAAGTATCCTATACCCCGGCGTGTTTTGTTTTCGGTTTGATTTGGAGAGAATGCATTGCTGGGAAAGCGGTGAGTGAGAAGTTCTATCGGGGTGGAGGGGTAGATTGGGATTGATAGTCATAGTAGTAGTAGTTGATACTTGACTTGCCGATACCATATGTAGTAAATCGACATAGTTACATGCCATGCCATGCCCACCAGCTAAACAATCAGTCATCATAAACAACCACACAGAATTTCTCGAGAACTTCACCGGCGAAACTACCCTGCTTGTGTGCTGTAAGCTGATAACGATGATGCTACGTTCTGATTTCTTTTATCTAGTAGATCGTTCCATGTTCTGTTGTTTCCAACTAAATAATCTCAGTTTCAATTTCAGTTTCGTGGTCGCAGCAACAGAACTTCAATCGTCATCAAACCACGTTGACACTTTGAAATTCAGTATGCATTCCTTCCACGTGCATGCGTTGGCAGCTAGCTAGCGGGCCAGCAAAGACCCTGAGACAACGAGCACATGTCTATTGTCTAGAAAATATAAAGAGTGGATTGGAGGGAATGGTTGGATTTACTGAGATTCAAGATTAGGATTAAGTAACTAAGCTACCTACGAAATCAAGCGGGTCGGCTGGCTGAACGAGGAGGATAGCGGTGTGGTATTGCAATAAGTACTGAGTAAATAGGTATCCTCCCGAAGATGAATTGAGCTGAGTTATGCCGCCCCTTGAATGAACTGCACACCATGGTCTATCTCGCTCCTCTCCTCTCCTTTCCTCTCCTCTCCTCTCCTCCTCTCGCCTTTCCTGCTACCTATACGCATTCAATCATGCCAAACGCAACTTTGAAGCCAGCACCAAGTGCGGTGTTCCTTCCCTGAAAAAAAAGGCAGGCAAAGAGTCGAGGCGGCCATATCATTTAGTGGGAGGGGGGTTTGCAAGATAGTTATTAAGCTTATCAAACAGCATGGCGTAGCGAAAGCAAGTCTTACTGTCTGGCGGAACCTGCTTGCTGGTGTGTACAGTACAGTACAGTACAGGTAATAGCGCTATTGATTTGTAAAGTAGTTGGCTCTTCCCTGCTGAAGACTCCGAGACCATGCGATAAGCTCAGTCCTAATCGTGGGGATGACGTTGCCCGCAACAGGTGTCCAGGCCTGCAACACTGCATCAGCAAGGACGGTCTCAGTACAACCGCCGAGAACCTCTGCAAGTTTCAATGGCGGGTCCATATTCCTAACGGTCTCAATCGCCGCTGCGCGCACATGCTGGTTGCGGAACCACGTCCCAGGCCCAAACACGAATAGTTCCCTGAGCACTTCTTCTACGCCGCAGCCTTCTACACCTACGGCACTCTCCAGGATAGTATAGGGTGCCAAAGAAGGCGTGCACCTAACTAGCGATATAGTGCCTTAAATGTCGAGGATTATCCGGATATACAATATAGGGATCCCACATGTGGTAGTGGATATCCCTTGGAATATATTGCCCTTGTAATATATTGCCCAGCAGCATACTCTAGCGTTTCTGCATCGATAAAGCGGAATTCTGTCCCCCAAATATCGGTTGTCGCAAGATACATGGTGGAGACAAACACTTAGGCGGCGCCGCGGCGAGGAATCCAGGGCAGGTCCATACATGCATGGCGAAGACGAACCGCGTGCTCTTTCAATCATGCCGTACACATGCATCAGCCAGGCGCCGACATGCGTAGTGCGCCACCCAATCGCCTAAGTGATCATACCCCAATGCTATCACCATGTATCACCGCCTCGAGCGTAGACGTATAAGGTTCAACCGACACCCTCCACGCTACGGCATCTTCATATCGAAAAATTCGTCATGCCAGAGGGCGTATCCCACAGCGCATCCCACGAAAAGTCAAACGCGTTTGGGTCCAGGATATCCGACAGCAAAAACGTCGTGTCGTCGAAACCCGGCATACTTGATACATCGTTCCCATTACCATTTGCAATTACACTAGTGAGTTCCGACTCAGACGGTTGAGCGGGCACCTCCCTAGAAGAAGCGTTATTCAGCGACGCAATCCTCGACACGGGGTCCGCACAGCGCTCGATACAATACAGCGCGATATCCCAATCGTAATTATCCCGCGCGTACTGGATATGCGCTATAACCTGCTCCAGGCGCAGCACGGACGCGTTGCGTATCTCGGGATCCTGCGTTTCTACCGTGCAGCGGAGGGAGACTGTGATGGCGTGCACGAGCAAGTGGGTCGCGTAGGGCAGCCAGAAGTCTTGGAATTGGATGGAGCCCAGGGTTAGGATGAAGTCGAGGACCGCGGAGGACGCGATGCGGAGTTGGTCCATGCGGTCGCGGCCGAGGCTGCTGTCGCCGTCGAGTACGGCGGAGCGGAAGATGACGCGGGCGAGGACTAGGCGGATGGAGAGGAAGCTGAGCCAAAGCATGGGTGTTCCTGGGCGGTTGGGGAGGGGGAGCCATTCTGGGAGTTGTGCTTCTAGGTCGTTGAGCTTGTTCTTGAAGCGAGCGATTTCTCGGGCGAGCTGTTGACGGTCTGGCTCGATTTGGTAGACGAGTGGGAGAATCTCTCCGAGTAGCTCAGTCAGGGCGCAGAGGTGGACAAAGCATGTTGTTGCCTGCTTTTGCTGCGCAGTCGCTTTGGAGCTTATGAGCGAGGCAACAGTCGGTCTGGGAACGTCGTAGTAGCCCTGGGAAATGTGTGGAGGCGCGCCGTATGCTGCACTGGACCAGTGATCCGTAATGAGGACACACCACCAGAGCCGTATTCGAATCGACTTTTCGTTTTCCGTGATATTCCATTTGGAAGGGTTTCTGTGCAGTCCAAACGTCTGTGCCAAGGAAACTGTCCGTCCGCAAAGCGTAATATTGCCAATAATGGAGACGGATGGCCGTCCGACCTGATCAAGCACCGCGGCCTGCAGTGTGGGCATCCCCGGGCTCAAAAAGTCTTCCAAGGTGGCTGAAATGGCCTTGTTCCAGACATAGTGAGAGTCTGGTTTGGGATGCATCTTGAGCGTCTCCGACTTTGGCCACAGTGGTGATCCAATCCCATAAATGACGCACATGAGGTTATTCGAAATCTTGGAAAGCTGACCGCTGCGTAGCGTTTCGCAAGTCTCGTCATCAAGGATCGGAAAGTGGTAGTGGACATGGTTAAAGTAGAGCTCCACGACTTCGCGCTTAAAGGGTCCCATGATTTGCTCGACAATCTCTAGTTGCTCGCGTCCGCATCCACTGTTGGGAGGTAGGCCAGTTCGAAATCTCGGTACAGTGGTGTAGACGACTGGATCATTGGTGTCGTGTAGGAGCGTTTGATAATTCGAAGGCTCCACCTCGCCACCAATCTTGCGGTGCTGGGAAATGTGTCGATTGAAAATGTCAACATCCTCGGCCAAATGGGGTGCCAGCATAATAGACGCAGAGGGATTATTTGTCGCCTTGTGCAGGATTGGTGCCGACCGCGGTCGCATTGGGCCTTCTTCTGGCTCGCTGTGTCGGCGCCGCTTGGATGGTCGCTTGTCTCCGCCTTCTTCTGTGGGCGAACTTGTCGTTGAGCTCTCGATATACTGGCATTTTAGACGCCTCTCGCGACACGACAGGCATGGTTCTCCGGGAATGTCAATGTGGCAGCGAATCTTTCGCGATCGACATCTTGTACAGGCCGGTACTTTGTGCGAACGGTAGGGCCTGTTCTGGATGGCTGCGCTAGCCATGGAGCGCTGTAGATGTAGCTGCGCCGCCGAGGATCAGCTGATTCGTATACGCGGCCCCAGTAATTGATGCTTGCTTTTGTCACTTGATGAGCGGCATGTCAGGTTCAGACATCTGGATGGAGCGAGGTTGGATGCTGAGAACGGTGACTGGATGCGTCTAGACCCTGCTCGGCTAGACCTTCCGTCGTCGCTGCCGTCATTGTCGTCCCCAGGCCCGGCGTTCCTTCCGTCCCTTGACAACTTTGCGCATTCCACAACACTTCGCGGTCGGTCGCGATGCACGATACTGAGGCTCCACGCTCGTTGTGTCCACCACCCGTGACCAAATGCGATGCTCCCATCACGAGCACGGCCTCTCAAGCGATGCCTGCTCGCGACTCTGCCGACTCCTCTTCTTGCGCGTCCCCAGCCCCCGAGCTTGCGAGCCCTTTTCGCTTCATGGATCTCCCTGCCGAAGTGCGCCTACTAATATACGAAATGCTTTTTCGAGACCCAGTCTCGGTCATCTTGGTGTCGACTACCCTTTACCCTATTCCACACGATCCTCGTCTCCCCCTCGCCTTTTTGCGCGTCTGCAAAGCTATATACACCGAGGCCCTGCCAGTACTGTACGGGAAAAACACATTCAGGATACCCTGTCTCTTCCCCCAGGGCTACGAGGAACTTGGCATAGCACGTGTGGTGCTCCCCAATGTCACCTTGATACGACGGGTGTTTGAAAACATGCATCCAGACGATCCCATCGTACGGGAAGAGATAGCGACGACATACCGTGATATGGGCATACAGTGGGATAAGCTACACTTGTTCGCTATATGTGTCAACGGACGAATCAAAGAGCCTGTGGCAAAGGCCAATGAGGACTGGCTGTACACACCTAAAGACAAAGATGAGTTGAAGAAACTCGGTATAGATGCTAGATTCATAGGCAGACCGTCCGATTGGCTCGTAAGAAAGGGTAGCACGGTGTCAAGGTGAACTTACTAATATTACTATTGACCTGAAACAGCAAGAGTATATTGTGTGGCTGTTAGAGTACGAAAGATCACTGGCTTTCTCGGCCAAGAGACCAACGTGGTACAGGTCGTCGTGGCTGCAGCTTCAATGCATGTGCAATGTCTCACCGTGGTAATGTTTGAGATGTGTGACAATATCCCGTCGAAGTTGTTGTGCCAACCCGAAGTAACGTCCATAGCCATGAAAAATAATGCTATCAAAACATCAATACTGCATCATACATGCCACTTTTGATTGCCTCCACGAGTGAACTCCTCACGAGCAAGAGGGCAGGAACGGTCAAGAAACGTTGTTGTGTGGTCCAAAGGCATGATCGAGTGGAATTAGCCGAACACGGTCCCACATCGGATGAAAACCCCTCTGGCGCGCGGGGAAAATCTCGCAACGCGTCAAGCACGTAGGCTTTCTATTCCCTACCTCTTCATGACGCAGATAAGTCTGTATAATTTGAATCAGTGTCTATATATAAGCTATAATTTTCAGAGTTGTCACATCAGAAAAAGCCAACCCGTCGTTTGACAGGATCCGCCCTCTTGGCTTAGTGGTAAAGCGTATCACTAGTATTGCATGCTATGATAAGATCGCTAGTTCGATTCTGGCAGAGGGCATCTTCTTTTTTTGCTGTTGGATTTACCTGGGAGGTGCGGTGTGCTGGCGTACTTTTTTTGCAGGCAGGGAGTGGTTAGGTAATCAGTGGTTGTGGGGGGAATCAAAGGTCCAGGGTCTCTTCGTGGTAAGCGAAGTGAGACATTGTTGTCGTGTCTCGAGTGGTATGATCACGACTTCAATTGACAACGAGTTGGTTCTTTAAACTTCTGAGATTCCTGGATTTTAGGATGACTGTGTGTGGTCTATATATTTATCACATGGCACATTGATCGCATGTACCGTGAAGTAGTCTTTTAGAATCAATGACTCGTTGGTAAATGCACTATGTATGTAGCTTGAGTGTGCGCTTTCCAGACTTCTTCCATCATGATCAAACAAACCTCTCGAAGGTAAATGTGGAAGACGATCTTTCATCACATGCCTGCTAGTTACCCGAGCAAATTGTCAACACAGCCAACAGGCCTGTCATATCGTTAATAATGCTGCCGATCCCCGAAATTACGGTAGACGGTCACTCGGTTGCCGGCTCAGCCAAGCAAAGTCGAAAGCTTCCACAGCAAAGAAGGACCCGAATCTGACAGCTGCAAGCAATTACCGGGTGAACAGGGTATAACGTGGATCCCTATATACGTCACTCTAGAAGTAATCTAGATAGGTACCTAGTGCGCTGTACAGTAGGTATGTACTCGTGGTCGATCAACCACTACATGTGTACACTGTTCTGCATCGCGACTGGAATGCAGTGAGTGGCGTAGCAATGAACTGATGTCACAGCCACCTCGACGAGTTCACGAAGAATGGCTGGCCTTGGCCAAATGATGACGGCCGGCTCGCCATGTCTTTGTGTCAAAGGCGCTGATAAGTGTCTGATAAAGGGGTCATGCACCGCCATCTGCAAGCCAACGCGAGGCTGAGCGTGAAAATAGCACGAGCGTCAGCGACACCCCAGGAAATTAGATGACATGGCCAATCATAGCGACACGGTACCTGGGCCTGAGCGTGTGCTAGCACGAATAGCGGCAAGATGGACGGCTGCACGGTCCAGTTCTGGCGGTTCGGCCTGGTCAGGCACGCGAATGTTTCGAATGCTGGTTGGTGCCAGTCGACGCTCTGCCGTGTTTCCACCATCTCAATCACCCGGCCCTCGTTTCGTTTCCATGCCGCCGCCGCTGCCTCTCCTCACCCTCACCCTCCCGCTCTAATTCACTTTGCCCTGCCTACCCATTGTCCCGCGACCAGGCTGTCGTTCGCCCTTCGTTCATCGAACGCGACCTGTCGCATTTCACTCCTTACCACCAAATAGTACACTCCTTTCTGTCTAGTGCCTAGTAACACCCCAAATATACAACAACATTCCAACCAACGCTGTCGCGCCACATCGAGGCCAGCCCGTCGACTTCACATTCCTTGCAGCCAAACCCACCTCCCTTGAGCCACCTTTTCAAAAACTCGGTCATATCCCTGTTTGCGCACAATACGTAATTGCGCAACCACCGAACAATCGCACTAAAGAGGAGGTGACTGTGAATTGGACCTCGAGTCGACAACCGTCTCCATAGCGCCTACACGCCGTCGCGACACTTGATCTACCCACTGCCGCTTCTACCTGCAACTGCGCGTCACAGTACACAACATGACGCACAATCACGCACAATCGCACCTTGTGCGACGACAGCGCTTTCGCGACCAAGAAGACAACGACGACGACGACAACAACGACAATGTAGAAACCGTCATTTCAGTCGAGATTGTCACAGCCGAGAACACCAACACTGGCAGAGTCGTGTGGGTTACCCAGACTGCAGAACAGCAAAAGACGCTCGTTCCACCTGCCGTTCGCACACGCCCAAGCAGTACAGATGACGAGGATGACCAGGAATCAACTACAACCGCAAAAGCGACCGCCTCCAAGAAGGCCTCTTCTACTCAAAACACGGATGCCGAGGAAACTGGTTCGGCTACGCTCAAGCAGGCATCGACCCTCATGGTCGCGACCAAGGCCCCCACGCCAGGTTCTGGCTCAGCAGTAGCGGGACTTGCATCTGCCACGGCCGCGATAACTTCTGTCTCTGCTACTGCTTCTGCCGAAGCCACAGAAGGCGGCATGTCTGGAGGCGCCAAGGCTGGTCTTGCCCTGGGTATTCTAGTCGCAGTTGGTGCTCTCCTCGTCGGCATTCTGCTCGTCTACCGCCGCAAGAAGAAGCAAATGGTTGCCGAGAAGCAGAATGAAAAGATTGACTTGTACGACGCTCCTCCACCGCCGCCGCCTCAGGTCCAGACTGCTGCTGCTTCTGCGCCTAGCATCAGGACTCAACGCACCATGTCCACGGCACCGCGTCTTAGTCTGAGGCCTGTCACTCAATTCGACCCGACGTTCAATGAGCAACGCAAGAGTGGAGGAAACTTGCTCAGTGTCGCTGCTGCTGGAGGCGCTGCCGCTTCCCACAACCGTGATCAATCATCCGAGCGGCCAACGAGTGCCTGGGAGCGCCCTGGAGCCACCAACGCGCCAGCTGCGAATCCCTTCAACGACCCCGAGAACCGTTCCGGCCCTCCATCTGCCAATCCCTTTGGAAACAATGCCGCCCTCGACCATCACCAAGCTTCAATCCCGGATTCGCCTCCCAATGCTTCGCCAATGCACTCTACCAAGCCGAGTGGTGACTTCGCCAATCCCGCCCCGGCCATCGCAGCCGCAGATATTGACCCCGTCGCCATGGCTGGAGCAATGTCATCTATTCCGCCTCCGACAAACGAGCTTCCTCTCCCGCCTGCCATTGCCGCCAACACCGCGTCTGTCCCACCCAGCCCTGCGTGGACAGAAGACTTCCCTGCGTCTCCTGGGCCCGCTCCTACGGGCGCTCTTCCCATCGCCGGTGGTGCCATGGCCGCTGGCAGTCGTTCTCAGAGCCCTGCTCCCGGTCCTAACAATGTCCATCGTGTCCAGCTCGACTTCAAGCCTTCGATGCAAGACGAACTTGATCTCCAGGCTGGCCAACTAGTCCGTATGCTCCACGAGTATGACGACGGATGGGTAAGCTCTTCCCGCGCTTTCAATTGACATACCATTTCTCTTACTGACTGACGTTATCCAGGCCCTCTGCATCCGCATGGACCGCACCCAGCAAGGCGTCGTCCCCCGAACCTGCCTCTCCAAGCACCCCGTCAAGCCCCGTACTCCTGGCCCACCCCGTAACGGCCCACCACCCCATCAGGCATGCGCGGACCCCCCATCCGCTCTCCCATGGGTCCTGGTGGCATTCCTCAACCACGCCCTCTTTCGCCCGCCACCAACGGCCGCATGTCGCCTGCGCCCCAGCAGCAGCAGCGCTCCATGAGCCCTAGTCCGCGCCAGATGATGATGCCCGGTTCTCCCCAAATGCAAGGTGCTCCGCGCGGAAGGTCAAACAGCAACGCACCGCAGTACGGTCCCCCGCGTGGTCGCGCGAATAGCAACGCCCCCTATGCTGGTCCCCCGCGGTCAATGTCGCCTGGTCCGTATGGCGGTGGGCCGCAGATGGCTCCTCCGCCGCAGATGGGTGGGCCTCCGAGGTCGAATTCCGCGAGTCAGGCACAGGGCAATATGAGACGCGGTCCTGCGCCGGGACCGAGTCCTATGAATCCTAATGCTGCGGGTCTGGGTATGGGCAGTCCTATGCCGTCCAGGAAACCGGTGCCTGGTATGGCTATCTAGAGGGTGATTTGAGTTGAAGCTGTGTGTTTGATGAGAAACGTCCAAGCGTGTTCTGGATCTCTTATCCCCCCTTTATCATTTTATTTTCTGGCTTTTTCTCTGCGATATGCGATGGGGGAATACCTTTTTCATTTTCGATTCTGACTCCTTTTCTTGCTTACTTTTCTCCTGGTAGCGGTGCTGCTTTGCTCTACCTCCTACGTCGATCACTTCGCAGAGACGAATGAGCAAAGCAGCACTGTATCCACGACATCGTCTTTTTCTGTTTATACCCAAATGCGCGCGTGTCTCGGTACTCACGCTATAGTGCGGGTTTATTGGGTTCGTGTGGACTGAGCTCAGCTTCTCTAGAAGTTGAGTTGATAATGTCTTGAAGATATTTTTGCTACCCCCTTTTTCTCTGTATACCTGTCCGCTGGGAAGGTTCGGATAGGCCAGCATATGTGTAGTTGTCTGTTCTCTTTCCTCACTAGCTCGTCTGGCATGCTTTCTCTTCTGAGAGTTTTGCTGGGCAACTTGAGTCTGATAGGGATAGGGATAGCGATGGTAGGGTGTGTATTGGATTGGATTAGGAACGAGGGGGGGAATTACGTAGATTAGCTTGTACAATCCACAAGTCAATAGTGCTTTTGTGTTTTGTATTGCTAGGTGTGAAGTTCATTATGCCAGGTGCTGTAGCGACTTCGCCTCGAGGATTGGGCCAGTGAGTGTAGCGGTATGGGATGAGTCTGGAGTGGTGATCGATGTAGATCAAATCACATCAGCTCGCCTGAGCTCGCGTTGCCTCGCGTTGCATCACCTCGCATGGCGTCAGCTCGCATCGCAACAGGTCATCTCGCATCAGGTCATCTCGCATCAGGTTATCTCGCAACAGGTCACCTCGCAACAGGTCGCTGCAGGTCGCTGCAGGTCGCAAAGAGATCACATTGCTTCAATCGACATAGCCTTAACTCAGAAGCGTTGACGTGTTGGACGTTAATACTGTGTAGACCAAATATGTACCATGCCCACTTTGTCGTGTCTGAGAACTCAGGCGTATTGCTTGATCTAGGTAGTACAGCGCAGTCTGTCTCCCCACAACAGTACATGGTGTGTTTAGCATCTGTCCTATCATTATCGTGCACTGAGGGTAAGTAGAAGCTCGAGAAGTCGTTGCTAGATTTACATTATAGCGCGACTTTTGCATACAAGGAGCCACGCCACGATGCTCGTATCGCGCAGGACTCGATTAGGTTCGGTACCTGTGTATGAGGGCCAAGCGACGTTGCAAAGTCGCATCTCCACTTTGGCGTCTCTTAGTTTTATCATGCATGGAAGCCATTGGGTTGGGTCGATAGGCGTCACTGGCGTGACTGGGATGGCGGCGGGCGGGCGAGGACTCTCCCGCATACATATGTCCCTGAAGAGCGCAAACCTCGCCCACCTGCGCAAACCTCGCCCGCCTGCGCAAGCCTCGCACTCCTGCGCAAACCTCGCACGCCTGCGCAAACCTCGCACTCCTGCGCAAACCTCGCACGCCTGCGCAAACCTCGCACTCCTGCACAAACCTCGTCCATCTGCGCAAACATGCCCCAAATGCGCAAACATGCCTGAAGTGCGCAAACTTCACTGACATTTAGTCTCCCGCTCGCGCGCTTGATCTTGGTTTCATGAGCTGGTAACTACGGATCTAAGTTATACATGGACCCAGGAAACGCTCCTGTTCTACACTACAACACACATCATTGATGAATGTCCAGCACAACACGTGAGCGACCGCCATTCAAAAGCGAGACCGGTGTGCAGGCAGACTCCTTCACAAGCTTAACGTCCGGCTATCTCATCCACGGCCAGTAGGTATTCCATCTTGGCGGCGATCCAGGCTCACAAGTTCTCAGCTTGTTCTGGTACTACAATCCATGGCCCGTTATCCGCTGGACACCGCTACATGAGCCAGGTTCGCTGAAGGACCATCCTGAGGGGCGGCTCGGCTGAGGCACGCTACGCTAACATACTTGTACTAGAGTGAGGAGCGCCACAGCTAATGCCTCGCTGGCGATCCGTCATGCTGGAGTTACACAAGAATGGCTGACGCTTGGGGACCGAAAGCAATAGGTATGCAGGTAGGCGACTGGGACACGAGGTGGGAATTTCTAATCGGCCCTTTACCTATGCGAACGAGACGAGGCGAGACGATGGAGCCGTCAAGTGGCGAGTTTGGCGTCAAGGGTTGCAGGCGTATCTGTGGCTCACCGGGAATTTCACGTTGCCGTCTACCTTCTTTAAGACCAAGGCCTTCAGTTAAAAACCCTAGCCTTTTTGGGTGTCCCCCAGGGGGACGCCAGAAGAAGTTAGTGCGGAGCGGGGACATGTTAACGTGGACCTGCCTGGAGCACTACCGCAAAAAGCAAAACAATTTTGCCAGCGGCCGGTCATTGCAGAGCCAAAACATCCCAGAACCATGAAGCATCCCGCGCGAGACAGGGATGACGATCGCTGCGACTTGTTGCGACGCATGGTTGTGGAGTTGTCCGTACATACGGCAGGCATGCTTAGTCTGCTACATGTCAAAATGCGAAATACAACAACGCTTTTACTTCCCTTTGTTCACCTCTGAGCTTGCAAACTGAGGAGTCAATGGTGCATCTCTTGGCGTTTGGATTGAATACCCTATTTTTCGCACCATTATAATGGAATCAGCGCTCGCGAGGCTCACTTGGGTAGTGTCGCTTCAGGCATCACATATCCATGGTCCCGGAGCCGTCACACATGCGCAGCACTCGGTACACTCGCTAAATTAGTAGGGGCTGCTCTGCATGCCACTCTGTCCACGACTATCTTACATACGTACAGAAGTAGCCTAAGGACTGTTGGCTTCGGAGAGCCACATGGTGGCAGGAACCTGAAACCTGACTGGGTGGCATGGTAACGGGGGAGTCGGGAGAGATTTGGTGGCTTGCACTCCCGCGTCAACAATGCTCGAACCTGGTTGTGATAAGAACCGCGCCTCTTTTGTCGGGGGCGCATCTTTTGTCGCGAGCGCAACTTTTCTCGTCAGCTCCGTCCTCCGCAACCGCTAGCGCAAGTTTTGTCGCCAGCGCCCCAGCAACGTGCGCAGTGGCACTTTTCGCCGGCCGGCAACAGACATCGACAGCCAGACCGCCAATTTCGATGGGTCACGATTGTGGTTGGCTAAACGGTGCTCGAGATGTGTGACAGGACGCAACAAGAACCTTGCCCTTTGGCAGGATGCTTAGCAACGTTGCAAAAGTTGGATGCCGCCGACATTCCTTTCCCCTCGACAACCAGGCATACATGCACCTTATGACCGCATGGCGCCCACGCCATTCGAGGTCGGTGTCCAATGGGCGGCGACATGTACATAGCCGTTTTGTTGCCAAGCCCGTCAGGTCTTCCTCAGCACCGTTCGATCCCGTCGATCAAGAATGATAGACCGGTGAAGAACCCGCTGGTTGGGGTACATTCGACGAAACTAGCTCTATTCGGTCTCGTATCCTACCCGCGGACGCTCCCGGACCTTAAACATGCTGCCCGGACCTTAACCATGCTGCCCGGACCTTAACCATGCTACACCAATTCGATTATAGCGCACCACTTGCGAGTGAATCACAACACGCGCAGTCAAGCCTTATATCTCGACGACAAGTCGTAATGCTCCCAAAAAGTGAGCGGAACGACGCTTGCAAACTCAAATATCTGTCAGATCTGGTCGCACAAGGATAGTCCTCGTATGTGGCATGTGCAGCGTGCCGACTCGCAGAGGCACATCTCATCCCTGGCTGGTACACATCGACGCAGCATGCCCTCGGAATCATATATAACTCTGATCAGGGCCACTCTGACGAACTCAATCCAAACCGTCCGCGAAATCGAACATGTGCACCTTGTAACCTTTGGCTAAGTACTCTTGTCATTGGTTGATTTTATTTCACGCCTCTGCTCCCAGAGCCTGTCCCATCTAGCGGTATTGTTGCAGACTTGCTGATAGGAGACAAGACTGTAACCTGCCGCATCGTAGATCATCATTGATTGGACTCGGCCTTTAGCTCGCCCTCGACCATCGACAACATTCTGAACACTACACGAAGCCAAATAGGTTGATCCGACCAACCACTCAGGCCGCGATCTCGATCCCTAGCTCAGGTTGTCGCTCAGCACTCTTCATACATCACCGCTTTCTTAATACTTTTCTGGTCTTTCGAAGTCAAGGGGCTAAACGCGACTGGGTCCGTCTTGTGCTATACTTCGACGAGTCATTCTCAGTTAGCCAATAGTTCTTACTGGTGTTCACTCTACTCCACGCCTACGCCACCTACCACCTGTGAAAGAAATTAAAATACCCGAAGAATTGCATTATGGGACCCAACGGTAAGATCAGTCCGAATCTCCCTCAACCTTTCATTCGGCAACTCTTAGCAAGAAGTGAAGCCAAGTCTACCCTTCTCACTTCAGAAAACTTTCGCTCTACCATGGCTTTTCACGACAGTTGTTGTGATGTGAGGATACTTAGACATACATGTGCTGATTGCTGTCAGGTACCAACAGCCTTTCCGCTTCTGCCCCCAGCCCATCTTGGTCGAAGGAAGAAATTATGGGTCTAGTCGCAATACCCACCATGATATTATCCCCAGCTATCTACTACTTAATTAAGTATCTGGTGAAATTGCTGCTTAGGAGATTTGGTTGGCTGCATGCAAAGCGAGAAGAAGGTAGATGACACTACTTCTCAAAGAATTGATACATATACTAATACTATGCAGACGTAGAGCTTGTAGCGATCCGTAGCGATCCTGAAGAGTCTGGCTGGGCCGATGAAAGAGCAGTCAGGATATACCAACAGAAAACGTATACCTTAGTCCTTCGAAAGAGACGTGGCCCTAGTCGAGCACGAGTCCGAAGGAGTTGAGTTTAGGTATCGCGAGGGTTTTAGATGTATGTACCAATGCGTTAGCTTAGGAAAATGTGACAACATAATTTATTGTCACATGTTCTTGAGGATTGTTGACTACGCTCCACACGACTTTCACTGCTCATCTCACCTCCCATTAGCGCAGTTTACAAACTCGGATATCCAGTACGTATAAGGCCACCGAAACTCACGCCAATCAAGAAGCTCTGACTTGACATCATCGACAAATAGCATCTAACTTTTCATTCGAGAGTATGTCCCACGCCATCATTCGGGAACTATACCTCAGTCACGTTCGAAAGACCAAGACAGTAACCATATATGCACCTGTCCACGTCACAATGTAGACTACACGTGCAGATATTATGTGACGGCTTAGTTATGTGGGCAGGGGTACAGTAAAGGGAACCGCTTCTCGTATTACGGTATCTTGTTCCCATTCGCCAGCTCTACATGCCCTATTGTGCTTGTGGAAGTGTATCGATATCAGTATCCGCCGGAAATGGATACCGTCGAGTGAGCAAGCGGATTCATCAGCAGAACCTAGCCCCCCACTCCAACGCCTGGGTCGCCTTCACGCCCGCAGACGTACAGATTTTCCCTACCAATCCGCTCTTGGTTGCAGTCGCTACATCTTCAACGCCACACATGAAACTGCTGGTCGTGAAGCTCCGTGCATCAGACCCCGCGTTTTGCGGCCCTTGACGCGAGGCGAGCGAAGCGAAGCCAAAGCAACACCAATGGAAAGGTACATGGAGCTTACCGCTTTCCAGCCAGCAATCGCGATAGTTTCGGACTGCTACCTCCTAAACTCATTTTCTAGACGCCATTCTAGAGATGCGGCTTCTTTATATGGAAGCCTTTTTCCTCCTCACTGTAGTTACACATCACAGCTACCTCGGAAATACATTACCTAGAAGCAAGCAGGAAGATGGCGTGGTATCGTGCGAAGGTTCGGCTTGAATACATCACCATCTGCACCGCCATAACGACGCGGCGAACAAGATCTGCAGCATCCTTGGCCCTGGCTGGCAGCCGCGTATTTCATTTGCAGTCCTTCTGCGACCATCAGCAGCGTTCTGACGGAACTAGATGAAGATGCGGAAGGCTGAAATCTGGTGGTGTAAAGAGCAAGCGTGACTTAAATGGAACGACTAACCCAAATCTGGTCGAGGCGCAGCACCGTCCGCCCTCATCCATTTCATCCATTGGACAGGCCGTACACAGCGTCTGTGCCATCCCAGAGCGTAGCAGTGCTGAGGTATTGTGCAAGGTATTGTCCGATGATGTCCACCCGTTGCACATATCTACGTGCGTTTGTGCGCTTTTTAAACCGCGCAATATCCCCCTCCAACATGATTCTCTGGACACATCCACTATTCCGGCCGCTGGAATACACCGAGCATAGCAACCTTCCTCCCCCGGCGGCGGCGTTTTCATCGGAATCGCAATTATTGGTCCGCTTGTGTCACGCCCCTGTCCCCTCAGCTTAATCCAATCGCACCGACCCGTTTCCAGACCCGTTCCCGGAATAGCTCGACTACGCGGGCAACCACTTAGAGCGTGTATCGATGAAAGTACGCTATACACAACTGTCGCGGGGTTTATAACCAGCAAGGCACTGCCTACCTACTCGAGAACCTCGAAGGAACTGCTTTTCCATCAATTAGCAACATACACTGGGAACAAACCACTTGCGTTGGGTTCTGACTCAATCAACATTTTGTTGTATGGGTGTCGTTGGTATCCGCAGCTTCTCGCGTACCACTAATCTGCTATACCTTTGTTCATCCTAGGCGCATCGTCAATCACTTGGGCGACAACACTCCTGACACAAGGCTCTCGTGAGTGGTTCGTGAAAGTTCAGCCTCGTTTATGCCGAACGGATCCTCCTCATTCTACATTGATTCCAGAAAGAAAGTATTGCTAAGTGTCTTGGAGCTTCTTGGATCCGTGGATCCGAGGCAAGTGGAAAATCATCGAAACACATATGCTATGGCTTCCAATGGTATGTATATCAGAGATCTCTTCAACCCTCTTATCCTACCTAGGACCTCGTCTTGAAATGATGTCAGGTCAGGTTTCTGCATTACAAATGGTCACTTTACTCCTGCTATAGCCACTCATGATGACTTAACGTCGCATGAGGATACATTGGAAATACCTGCTGATCGTTTCTAGGTACAAACAGCCTCTCTACCTCTAATACAAGCCCATCTTGGTCTAAGGAGGCAATTATTGGCTTAGTCACGATACCTATCATGATATTTCTTTCTGTCATCAGCTTCATGTTCAAAGATCCCGGCAGATTGCTGCTTGCGAAATACGGTTGGCTGCAGGTGACCCCCACTAGTGAGCGGCCTGACCACCTGGAAACTGAAATGTGCTAAGTATGTATAGATCTAGAGCTGCCGACTGTTCGTTTGAGCACTAGAAACTATGTGTGGGCCGACAGAGAGGATGTTAGACGAGACCAGCAAGAAAAGTATACTTCGGTTCTTCATATGAGACGTGGTCCTGGAATACCATCTGGCCCAAGTCGAGCACCTGGAGGGAGGAGGTGACTTTTAAGTACTGCGGGCGTTTTCAGAGGTGTATCCCACACAGAACATTGCTCAGCGTAAAGCCGCGTGTTAGCAACTACTCTTTCAATTCATGACCCAATACTACCGCAGAGTCTTGTTCCATCTTCGGGTAATAGCCGCAGGTCATCCCACCCGATCAAGCTCAAGACGGATTTCAACTTACCCTAGTACTCCTTGTTCTCAGTTGTAACAAAAAACACCTTTCTGCTTTTTTGGTTTGGAAGTTTGTGGTCCCGCACACGAGGAAGCTAGAATCCTAGCAGTGTGCTATTTTACCGACTGTGGGGGTGAGCTTCATGATTCGCAGTCGAGGCATGGTGGTATCTGTGGACACAGTTGGTGTTGCTGAAGAAGACCAAAGTACTCGAAATAGCCCTGCCGCTATCAGTGTTTATGGAAGTTCATATGCGGAAGTGTGATTATGTGTGATCTCGAAGCGGTCAAATGGGCCGAGGCTTGGAAGGCGGGGTCTGTTCGCAGATTTGAGGATGGAAGTGCATGACGTTTGGTTCAAGTGAAGTAAAATGAATCCAGACATGCATCAAGTAAGGCATGAACATCCGTGTCACTATATACATGCGCGAGAGATCGCTAATCTCGGTGTGGCTTTCGCTACTAAAGAGAGCGTTTCCACATCCACCGACAAATTGTTCAACCAATATGTACAATCGAATCAACCATATACATGAATAATTTGCGTCATTTCGCCTATGTTGTCTGATATTACATTTCAGGCCATCGAACGGGGAGACAAAGGCTTCAATTGTTTGTACACGAACACCCCATGAACGGACAACCTATCAAACAAATCAGTATTTTCCTTCTACTTGTCATATCTCTTCTGCTTACCTATAGCTGGATATCCTACACAGGCAGACATCTTTGGTACTTGCTTCAAGCAGTTCAACCGTCCCGCACCGCAGTCTAATCTTCGCGTCAATTACATCACAACACCCACACAACGATGCAACCCACTAGTAGCTTCGCAAGGTCCAGTATACGCAGGATAAGCTCCGTACTGCTCACAACCAGTCTGACGACGACCTTTGCTTACATCTGCGCCATGCACTGATGAAGCGATTACTGCGACACTGAACAGCAGACCGCGCAGGACCATGGTTTCGGTCGCAAGGGGAGATGAGACGACGATGGGGGATGTTTGGATATCGGTCGAGGTCTATTGGTGAGAAAGGACACTTGTGCTCTACTTATAGGGCTTGACCCAATTATCCGGATATCGATCTCGCTTGGCCGTTTATATAGAAGCTCGTGATCGGTTGTCGTAACCGAGACGAGGCGCGTCGTAGCGCATCGCAACCTCGCAAAAGATGTTGAACATACTTAGCGAACTCTCAGACTTGGTAGGTTTTCATGCGGACTTGATTTCGTGCTCATTGTTATCGCAAGTTGCGGGGAAGGTGTTTAGTGGAACTTTACCAGGTAGATGAAGAAAACATTCGAAATTGACAACTATGTAGAAGACTCCAGGTAATAGTCAGCACGCAAAAAGCAAGGAAAAGATACATGAGATGATGGACAAGAACTGCACATTGCTAACCCGGTATCAAGATTCTATTCTCGTAAATGAAATGCATATCCAACCTTCCAACCTGATCCTTAGCCTTGCAGCAGTCGTCTAACCGACGCGTCGCCGATAATTTTGCAGCCTGTTGTGATGTTGACATTGCCTGTTATGTGGATGTGAACAGTCTGATCCTTACTCACTAGAGCCTTCGCCAAGTCTGTTAAGGTCAGTGGAGCTGTCTGTTCCGTCGATGGCGGCTGCCGGTATGGGATAATTTTTTTTCCGTCGTTGTCATGCTTTTTCGGAGTCATTTGTGTCTTCTCATTGACGTGTTGACCTCGATCATTGAGTTTGTCGAATAGTTTTCTCTCCTTGGACGAGGGCGGTGACAAGGCCCAAGCCCAGTGAGCCCATCGAGCTGCGTGATCCTGGTGTTCAAAGACCTCTTCTGGCTGTCTGCCATGGCTCAATAGGTCGTTCCAGATAGGCTTCATGTTCTTATCGTTGCCGTATGGGTTTTGCTTGTTGATCCACGTGACCCACTGGTTCACAACTTCTTTCGCCTTGGCTGGCCCGACCTTGAACCATTCTCCATGTTCCTCACTGCATCTAAAGCACTGCCAAGGCCTGCATAGATGACTCAAGTCGATTTTGACAAGCGACTCTGCTCGTTTGACATGTTGCACCAGGTGTGAGATGTAGACCTCCTCCACTTGCAGTCCACATTTCATGTGGCGTTTGAAGCGTTCGTCGACATGTTTTGTGCGACCAATCTTCAGGATACCCCTCTTCTTTGGGTCGCAGAATATGTAGATATGGCCCTCTTCTTCGCCTTTCGTAAGCTGTTTGCGTGCTTGTTTCAACAGCTTAGCATGCACTCTTTGTGCAGACGACTCTTTTCCCTTGTCCGTTCCATTTTGTTTGATATCCTTGTCGCTGTAGCTCTCGTCGATGATATTGCCATTTTTCTCTCTCTCATCCTCACTACCGTCCTGATGTACCACTGTTGCTGGTCGATATGGTATAGCCTTGTCATCATACTCCTTGAGCCTGGGTGTCGAAAGTTTTCCGGGGTCTGTTGCGACGTCTCTTCGAGGTGCAATCCGGGCATAGTCAGGTGTTGTTTGCTGCCGAGACCGCGGAACTTTTGCTGAGGTGGGGCGCGGTGGCGATGCATCGCCTTGGGTAGTTTGCGTTCTTGATTTTCGGCGATCGGGTGTCTTCTCTTCCTCAACCTCTCCATCTGATATCGTTATCGGGAGATACAGCGATGATCCACGTACGCGACTCTCTGTTGACGCAGGGGTCTCTGGTGTAGACACAGGGTTGTCCAATCGACCGTTCGCACTTCGCCTTCGACTAGACGTGCTGTTGGACAAGGGCAATGGCGCCGCAAGAGAACTTTTGCGACCCATGAGGGAGAATTCAAAATCTATGTAGGGTGTAGGATATTATCAAAAACGAGAGCACCCGATCATAGTGCACAACAAGAGTAAGACCATATAGTTGCCTCTTGTACGTGCTCGGGAATATCTGCATCCCCTACTGGTGCTCAGCCTTCCAAGTGCTCGGTTCGATGCACGAACGAGCGTGAACCCGACGAAAGGGTCACTAGGCGCGGCTGGCGCTTGCGCCACGGTTTCGTGGAAGGGATCTGCAGTATATCCGTGAGCTAGCCAAGCGTTGGGGGCCGTCTCTTGAAACATCAATCGTAGTGGGTACCAACATCGTACCCTTGCGGGCATGCGCTTGTATTGATCGAGATTAGAGTACGTTCTAGTCTAGCCGTGTAAGCGCGTAGCTCGTACGAGAGGGCGGTAGTGTCGTAGGCTCGATGTTTGGAGTCCAATTCAAATGCCAACTTGGAACTGGACATCCATGCAAGTCGAGGGGATCGTTGAATTCCGGAATCTGATTTAGTTCAGGAGTATGGGTACTTCCGCACCCTGTCATGAACATGTGTGATAGTCAATGCCTTGCTCAACGGACAGAATCCCTTTGGAATGCTTCCACACTCCGTATCATAGGTTGTCTTCGATTGAGCAGTCGATAAAACCCGGGTATCGCACACTTCAAGCAACTCAACGAAGGACACTTGATTAGAGACGAGTCTGAACGAAGCTGAAGCCCTCACCAACCATGCTCAGCCTATCTAATGCGGCAGGTGTTCTTACCCCTGAGCTTGCCTCGCTGTCTTGCTCATACAGGAACAGCTTGACAAGGAAGAGTTACTACCTAGACCCACACAAATACCTTGTATTGGAGTATCCTTTAGATGATACTTGGACGAAGAAAGGTATAGTATAGGTAGGTGCGCTTGCGGCTGAGACGTCGAGTCCTCCTTCACCCGCTTTCAAACTTGATCAAAGCGCCAGAGGCTGCATCTTCGGCAATCCCGCGATTTTCATGAGTGCGCGTCCGTATCTTATTGCTTTTGCTTATCCTGGTCTGACCCCTGTCAGTTAGTGCCCACCTACGCTACTTACGTATACCTCACACATTAGTACGCTTGCTGTGCCACAACACTGCATCCCCCAACCTCCTCCACGATTCAATCGCAACATGGCTGTAATGGCTCCTTGTACTTTTTAGGGGGTTGACTACTATTCTTCATCCTGAACTGGAAGCTATTCTCGATGGAAAACATTTACGAACTACTTCGCTTTGCTTAGATTTCGAAGATGTCCATGGAAATTGCAGCATTCCACATACCTTCGTAGATCTACGCTTGCAACTTGTCCTAGAACAAGGATGCCTACAATCTTTGTGTCAGTGCTTTCCGGTCAGCATCGCCTCGCTGCAACCCTGAGTAATATGGCTAAAACTGCAGGACGGTTCGTACCTGCACCATGTACTGCGACTCGTGCAGCGCCCACACACCAAGCTATCGGAATACCTGGTTTTGTACGGAGCATCGTCGTTCTGGCCTGCTTTCACACCTGCCACTTCGAGTAGCATCTCGTTACAGCCTTGCAGCCACCGTCGTTTAGTGTCCGGCATCATTCGATACTGGAGCTGTCATGGTACTCTAGCTCTATTAACTAATGTTTCATTGACGCCTGTGACCTTTGCCTGCTAAGCGACACTGGCCAAGAACAGTTGCCTTGTTGGCTGTGTTCGCTGTGTTAGCATGGCCTAGTAAGTTTACTTATAAGGAAAGCCAGTACCTAATAACATCCACAATCTGGAACAGTTCACGAAAACATCGTTGTGTGATTCAGTCCCGTGCTACTTTCTTTTGATTAGTCCGCTTCGCTTTGCTTCGCTATCTAGATGGCTCCCCCGAGCACGACTGAGAATATGCAAACCCAACGAGTCACTGCAAAACCTAGGACGAAGGTGCATAAAGTCAGCAGCGATCAAAAAAACCCAGATCAATCTGTGCCTGATGATTGTGAGTGCACTCGGAATTGCTACCACTCTACTGGGGTACGCGATACTAATGACTTGTGTACTAGATTTCGCTTTGGGACCGAGGAGCCCGTTGACGAGGATCAAGCTCGAACATACGCCGGCTATCGAAACGACGAGTCCATATATATTGACTTCCACATCAACCATCTCTGCTGCCTCATCTCCAGGCACGGGTAGTGATGTCTGGGATGCCCCAGAGACGCCGATTCATCGACATGTCAAGAGGGTCAAAAACGAGGTTTTGACGCCGCTGACGCCGCCAACACCCTATGGTGGGCCTGCTGAAGAAGCATCTGTCCTTGACAAACTCATCAAGAGTGTCACAAGAGATGAGGGCAGACAGGAAGGGAACATCAAGGTCGAGGACGAAGACGAATTCCAACCCAAGAAGCTGATACGAAACCTGACCAATGTCCTCCAAGCCCGTGAGTTACGAACACATAATGTCTTCGTTGACATGGACTAACACATGTGTGCCAGTTTCAGAAGCCACCGCTACAGCAGCAGTCCTGAATTACAAGCAGCAACCCACGTTTGACTTTTCCCCAGACTCGAAAAGGCCCACCACCTGCCGAAGATCTGGGCCGGCAAATCAGTATGGCTCTTCGAAGAATAACAACAAAGCTTCGCCTGTCAAGATCGAGAGCACAGAGAGAGCGAGGCCCCTACAAAGTGGATCATGCCAGACTGAGCTTCACAAACTCTTGGAGCATATTATTCCTTTGGACATTCACGCCAGACTCAGGGATAATTCCCAACAATGTGTGGCTTCCTTGGTAGGCAACCCGCACAAACGATGCAGTAATAGGGCCAAAGCATCACCCAGCAGCATTCACGAGATCTTGCAAATGATCAAAATGTTTCACAACAAAGGTGATTACACTGAGCTTCTCGCACAAATAGAGAGACTTGTGCAAGTAGTCATGTGCGGCTCCCATCGGAACTCGGCGCTGCTCACCCCTAAGGATAATCCGAGAATGACGAAACTAAAATCTACTGTATCTCGTCTCCCGAGCATATCGAATGAAGATCACAAAACGTTGAAAACATGGTTATTGACAATTTCCAACCCTGAGCTACGTCCAAGTGCGGCGTTACCCAAGGACCATGAGCTTCTGGTCAAGACGGAGCCTACGACAAGGAAATGTCGCTCTTCCAACACCCCAAAATCCCCAACGTCAACGAGCGCATCTCCCAAGGTCACTACAATCAACGAGCCTTCCGAATACGCAACAGCCTTTTCTCCCTACCAACCAAAGAAATATTCCAATCTGTCGGTGTTTGAAGCATTGCATTCAGTAATTACTACACCACTGAAGTCTACGGATGAAAAGAACGGCTTCATATACATGTTTTGGGACAAGAAGTACTTTGGCATGGTGAAGATTGGCCGCACAGTGGACCTCCAAGCTCGTTTGGATCAGTGGAACACACAATGCAAGCGCACGCATAGCTATCTCACCGTTGCTACCAATGGTGAACAAGATGAGATTCCACACGTCAGTCGCATCGAGCGACTCATTCATCTCGAGTTGAAGGAGTATCGGAGACAGCGCAGGTGCGAGGGATGCGGTAAAAATCATGTCGAGTGGTTTCACGTGGGTGAGACGCACGCTGTGAAGGTGTTTCAAAAGTGGCGAGAGTGGATCATCCAGAAGCCGTATGCTTTGGATCCTCACACAGGGGAGTGGACAATTAGGGCGGACATGATGCACACCTTGACCCAAGTTTGCGAGCCTGTTCCTGTGGAGCAGATGCAGCCGACACCAGGTCGCCGTGATAAGAGGAAGCCAGTTAGACGGTCTGCACCATTTAACAGGTAGTACAATCGACGGAAGAACGAAACACAGCACGAAATGAAACGAAATGGCTCATACAGACACTCGAACAATCATCTCCGTGCATGCTACATTTAATCTGCTCCCGAAACACGTGTCAGGCACTTCCTTCTACGGCTGCACGATGTGCAAACTCAGAAGACGTTGTTGCCCTGACCCAATCTGGAGTACTGTCTCCGAGGCTCAAACTCTTCAAGCTCATACTGGGGCTGCAAAGACGGGGTGCTTTCATTCCGGCTTGGGGACCTGAGTAATTCAGTGCTAGTAGCTGGGCTTGACTTTGCGGACGGTCTGGCACGTGATCGCAGGCTGTGTTTTGCGCGACTGAGGGTTGGTGAGAGAGAAGCGAGCACGCCACTACCTTTGCCAGCTTTGGCATTCGAGACTTGAAAAGACCCGGAGTCGTACTCATTGCGGGGAAGCGCAGAGTTTTCGTCTGGGTATGGCTGCATGAACAAGTGTTCTCCTTCTTGGTCGATAACCCATCCGACTTTGTACTGTTTGCCTTCGGGACCAGTTCCACAGCTCCCTGCGAGGACTCGTGCGGGCGGTGAATTGATAGCCAGTGCGAATAGTTGTGGTGGCTGCGAAAAGTCTGTGACAAGACCTGGTTGCAGGATAAAGTACACCAGCATTAGGGTATTGATCACAAAGGTAGAGATGAGGACCACCAGCCAGCCTTTCGTTGCGCTGTCAACTCCACCAGAAGCATACTCTTGTGATCTGATCTTAGCTTGGAACCACTGCGGCTCTGGGTCTTTGAGCGAACTCGAATGAGGGGGCAGAGTGTAGTTCTGTGAATTATTAGCAAAAGCTCTCTTGGATGCGGCGTTGTGTATTGCGTGATCACACTTACAAAGTACTCAACAAAAGGTGCGTCCTTTGTGGCCAACACCAACGTATCACTAGCGAGACTGGCCAATACCTCAGCTAGACTGGGAAGCTTGGGGTCCAGGTTGACAAGGTCTTTGTCTTCGGGCGTCAACAAGAGCTGCATCAATAGTCTATTGTTGCTGGCATACCCGTCATTGATTCCAGTATCGAGCGACAAGCTACTCGCCCAGTCGGCTCCCAGGTCCCGCCAATTAGGGTGGCCTGGTATCGTGGTAGCGGATGTGTTTGTCTTTACATATGCCATCTCACCGGCGCGATCACCGCAAAGGACCTCTACCTTGCTGCCGGCGACTGACGTGCTGTAGATTGTGCTGCAGTCCGGCGTGATGCCGGCCTTGATCCTGCAAAGTGGGTACTGGCCCTTCAGATCAGGCCCCTTATAACTGTCGTCCGGATCGGCGCCTTGTCCCAACACATAGATGGCAGACCTGCCCCAAGAAAAGCTGGTGTGGTTCAAAACTGTATTGAAGGGCTTCGGAAACAGAGGAAACACTGGCGGATAATCGAGCATGGTTTCGGTATCCTCTTTATACCACTCGAAAATGTCATCGACCACTGTCTTATTCCTAGTCGTTGCCAAATCCATGACGTGCGAAGTGACCAAGGTCTTCCAAGTGGTGAAATTGCCAGACGTGAACCAATCGTCGGCATTGAAAGTATCGTTCTGCGGCCAGGATGAGAAGACTATAGGCTCAAGCTCTGTCTCTGTCATGTGTACACAAAAGACATTGATCATCGGCGATGGCACCGATGCCCATAAAGAGTAGGGTCCTATCGAATTGGAGCTTTCTGATTGCGGCATTCGGTTCCTCTGATTGTGTATTGCGTCGACAACGCCGATGTGAGGCAAGGCAAGTGTAACATTGTTGACCACTCTTTGATGTAGATTTGAGACCTCGGTTGTATTGATGATGTTGATCCATTGGGGAACAACAGTAGAATTCCCATACTGCAGTCCGACCACGGCCGGTCGCTGCTCCTGATTTGACGTGTCGTTTCCAGACTCCAAGAACCCGCTCCAGGTCGCAAGGAAGGTTTGCTCATTGTACATGCTTCTTGCTGCGTGTGAAATCTGCATGCAAGTGGTGCTTAAATAAGTGTCGTCGATCCCAGGTGCGATGGGGAGTTTGCAGGTGTCTTGAATATGTTTAAGACTGGCGAAATCGGTACTTACCGAGCCTGTCATGACCTTGCTGTGCCACTTGCTTTCTTTCGGTATAGGTTGCACGAGCGCAGTAGCCGCAGTTACGTACAGTGTGGAAAGAACAGTACAGAGTAGCGTAAGGACGCCCAAGATTGAGAAGCCGGCATATCTCGCGACTTGTGACTGTGTGAAGAGTGTGCCAGGCTGCACGACCCAGCGCCACATGGTCATCTCCGAGAGCGTCACACCATGGCCACTGCTTTGCATGAATGCCTTTCGACTAATGACTTGGCCAAGGAAGGTGACAAATGCGGTGACAAAAGTCAATTCAATTGTCTTGGCCAACACTGACGTCCAAAGAATGGCCGTGGATATCGTCATCTTCGAATCGAACTCATTGCCGATCCAATTTCCGTACCGCTGGCCTTTCAGTGCCAACGTGACGAACAGAGCGGCGAGAACGGTTGATACGCTGCATATGAAGACGATAGCCGCGTGCATCCACGTGAACCGAGACGTATGAAAACCTCGGCGCGTCGGGCATTCTTTACCAGGGTCGAATCCACCAGTCGTGTCGAATAACGGTCGTTCATGCTGCGGACGGTCATGCCCGGAGTTCCCGCGATGCACACAGTTCGTGCCAGACTGTGTAACATATTTGTATGGAGGAACACTGCTCAGGGCATCTGGTGTTGTCGTGTCTGCTTCTCTAGCCTTGAGACGTGGTGTTTGACTATCGCCATCATGCCGCTGTTCAAGAGATGTCCCTATCTGATCGAACTCGTCTTCAAATTCTGGCGCAGCCAAAGTGCTATTTGTTTCTGTGTGAGTGTGGTGGTCTGCAGAGCCGTGGCAGTCCATTGTTGTTCGTTTTAGCCAAATACGCTAGGCCAAACCGGGTGGCTTGCTACGTATTGGTACCCGTCGTTTCTTCTTTATGTCTTCTCCGGTCTTGCACATCTGCAGTATACAAAATTCGAGCTTCTTAGGTGGGTCCTCATTGAAGTTATCCTCGAAGGCCATCCGAACCTGCAGCTGAATACATGTAAGCTTGCCTGCAGCATTGTGTTTTACCGAAGGCAGTATCCATTGAGACTGCATCCCATTCTGGAGCTTACGTTGGATTGCACGAGTAAAGTGTCTTAGTCCAACACGCCCCCCTAGTGCTGTGATGCATGAGAACTGCAAAAGAGGTGGGTAGGAGGTGGGAAAGAAGTGGGGTATTACTCAAGCATCGAATAGGATCATTAAACACTATCACATCTCCATTTCCGGCGATTGTAGGCATTTTAGGGGTGTTGCACAAGGCTGAAAATGTGAGAAGAAGGGGGCCACATTTTGGGCTGTAGTGCATGAAAACCGCGAAGAGAGGTTGCGAAGAAGCGGGGCATCACTCGAGCGTCAAATGGGATTGTTTAACACTATCGCATTTCCATTTCCGTCGATTGTGGGTGTAGGACGAGGCTGAGAGACGGCTTGATAACAGGATGTGTAGCACACGGCTGTGGGGCCTGTCACTCCTGAACGACATTCATTTCGAGTTCGGTAATGAGCGTCTTTCACATTACTTTTGTTCTTACCGAATATTAAACTCAAGGTGCCGTGGTACTAAAAGAAACGGTGGTTCTTACAGGCCATAACCCTCAATTGTATGTTTATTTCTTCATGCCAAGAAAGTCGACTACGAATGATAACGTAATTTTAGTTTTGCCCTCCAATTCAACCACTCAAGTCATGGGATAAATCCACGCGGCTGGAGCCGAGAGAAAGAAACAAAGGCATCACCCAGCCCTCAAACCCCGCGTAAGAAATTTTTTAAACTGTTTGCAAAAGTCCCGCTAAAAAGACTAGTTGCTTTTCGTCCTACATACTCAGAGCCTGCACGAATCTTCAAGGTCGTACCACCAAGACATTGGTAAGCCTAGCAATTCTGCCCTCTTTTCCAAGTCTACAGCTTGCCTTTCGTGACCGTGGTCCTGTTCCACAGTCATACCAAGCGAACCCGTGCATTCCATCCACGTCTTTGAGCCATCTCCGAGTTCAGATTCCTCACTATCCAGCCTTGCGCGCTTGTTCATTGGGCTGGACGATCCCTCGTCATCATCACTGGCGCGACTTCTTTTCGATGATGCTCGGGGGCTGTTCTGCTCGGCGACTGCACCTCCATCCGTGTACGCCGCGGCCAGGTCGGTGAACTGGTCAGCCTTTATGTGGCCGTGCTCCTCGAAGGACAAGGCTAGTTGGTCCTCGTCAACATCCTTGCCGTTGAAAGAGTCGTTTTGAATGTCGATAGCTTCATCTAGGGTCATTTCCTTCGGTATTGTTGTGAGAGTGTCTGTCGTCGTATTGGAGTTGTTGTCTTGCTCGTTGTGGTCAAAGCCTGTCCTGGACTCGAGACGATGCCGATGCTTGTCTGATGTTTCGCTGCAATCACTTTCGTATCCCGCTTCCACAGTGCAGCGGCCTTCAAGTTCTTCCCACGTTTTGAGTTCCAGATCATCACCGTACCAGGACCAAACTGCCAATGCAATGTCATGAAAAGTATACTTAATCACATACTTGCCGAGTTGTGGAGACGTAGTAGCAAAGTCGATGTCGTCCACAGTGAGGTTGGCAGCAGTATGGTTTAGCTTTGGCGCCGTGTGGAGGTACATTCGTGCGATCTTGCCTGGGGCGAGTGACTTGTTGCGCTTGAGGAAGGTTACCCATACGTCGTCTCCATCATGCGTGTAGGCACAAGCCATTCGGCGGGTTCGAAATTCGAGTTTGCGGTATCCTTGAGACTTTTGGAGTTGGTGTTAGCTTCACAGGCTGATCACCGGTGCATGCACGGGTTCAACTTACTGTCATGTTGGTTGAATGATGTCCAAATTGAAAGAATGTACCGTTCAATCTGTGTGTTGAATAGTATTTGTAGTAGAGGGACGCTGGAGTAGGTATTAATCAAGTGTAGCAAGACTATATGTGTGAATTTATAGACGCCCAGCAGAGATTTTTGAGCAAGTGAGAAATCTGGTAAAAGATGAGATCCGGTAGTAGGTGAGAGATCCGGTAGCAGGTGAGAGAGGGCAGCTATACTCTCCAACTCTGGTTTGAGCATCAAAGAAATGTAGTCCAGGACAAGGATAAACGAATATATTTTCGTGATACGAGAGAAAGACGAGCGTATCCATCCACCCTCCCATTTGGAAGCACAGATGAAACAAAGTCAAGGGGAAACCACGATATACTTAACAGTTCTCTAGCGGACACTTCATACCGCAGGGGAATTCCATGGTCCTGTCCCTACCTTATTAACCCCTATGATGCACTAACGAAGGATACGTAGCAACCCAAGCCTCATAACAATCCCTCGAGATAATTTTTACAATCTGCATCCTCCTCAACACGCACATTCCTACTATTAAACAGCGGCAAACAAGCCGCATCCTCCAGCAACGTCGAAAACGGCATATCCTTCGAATATCACTGGTAGTCTTGTGATGCATGTAAGCTTGCTATTGGATGTGGACTGGTGCCGTCAGCAAAAGCCGTACAATGTGTATTTCGAACATCGGGTATACGGCCATGTTACTTGTGGTAAAGGTCTGCATTGCGTGGGAAAAATATGGGTATCTTGCTGTAACTCCTCGCCAATCGATCATGCTACCCCTCTATATGCCATACTTTACATCAGCGTAACCCAGAGATGTCTCTTGACATTGAATGTACGCGGTCTTCGAGCTCCCTTTTCTTTCGCTCCAATAGTCGCATCTCGTCCTCCTCTCTCCGTAAGTCTTCTTCTGTCAAGGGTACTTGGTTCTGCGGCTCCTCTTCAACGTCGTCGACGTCCTCGTGTACAAAGTCCCGTGATCGGTTCAGCCGGTTGAGCTGGATTTGCTGTTCTGCGAGGCGGCTTTCGTAGTAGTCTATTGAAGCAGTGACCTGCACATGGCGCTGGCGCATTGCTGCGATCTTGTCGTGCGCGCCTGGTATGGGACTGTTATTGTTAACCATGTATCAAAGTTCTATCCATAGACGACGTACTAGACTCCAAGAAGCTTTTCGGCACCCTCTAGTAAAGACTCGACGTCCACCTCGTTTCTATTGGAGTCAAAGGTTCTGTAACCCAAGCCTGAGCCTGCTCCTCCTCCACCTCCTCTTCGTATCCTTTCTACCAGTTCATTCCCGAGCACAGCTGCTACTGCAGTGTTCCTTCTAGGCGCCCTCACTGCATTCGCACCTCCCCCTGAGATGCTAGAGCCGCCTCCATTGGGATTGAAAATGGTGTTGCGCCTGTTTGTGGATACAGACGGGTCTGCATGCTTCGGGGCGGCTGGGGCCGGGGGAACAGAGAATAGCGCCCGTTCATGTAGTTCAGTGTCTCGAATCAGGCTCGTAATATCATGATTCTGGAGTAGTGCGTTTGTGAATATCTTTGGTGGGGCGAACCTGGGGCGCGTTAAGATGTGAGCTTCAATGGAGGAAGGAAGGGGTGATGGACATACGGCAACTCTGCAATTGACGCGGCGCAAAGTGAAATTTGCTCCAGGTGGGCGTCGAGAAGCGTCATGACGAACATGAAATGCCAACATGTGCGACGCGGCGTCGTGACGCGGGGGTAAACAAACGCTACAAACGTCTCGGCGCGGATTATCCTATTTCTCCGGCGCCCGCGTCAGTGAAGCAGCTGGAGCTTCCGCCTCACCACCCGCATCAACACCAGCTCCATCCCGCCCGCCCAACCGCCCCCTCCTTTCCGCACCACCGTTCGCACCTTCCCTTCTCCTGTCCTACCCTTACAAGAGCAGCCATCATGGCGGAGACCATGGAAGGCGTCGTCACCGAGGGCGAGCAGCCCAAAACCGAGAACGTAGAGCAGAAGGCCATCGCCGGTACGTATCCCATTCTGATTGCGCAACATGCCCTTCACCTCAAAGTGCCCCTGCACAAACTGCACGACATCATGGCCTGTCCGCAAAATGTGTCCAAACCACCTCATCGCCACCAACATGGCTTCGTGCAAGTATCTATACCAGCGTGCTGATCCGACCACGCTAGATATCCGGGGCAACTTCATCCTCCTAGAACGTGCTGTAGCCCAGTTCGATACCCGCTTCACTCTGCGCGCTCTCCGCTCAATATCATCGCTTCGCAAGAGGCTCACCGACCGCGTACTATGCTCCGTCATCATCCTGACATACTCGCCCAACAACGCCACGGCGCGGACCTTTATCGAGTACATTGGCATGGACGGCGAGGCGATACAGAGCGTCGTGTCTCAGTACAAGGAGGAGGTGCAACTTAACAAGAACAACACCAAGGAGCCACTACCAGAGGTGGACGTATACATAGCCATTTTGATACAGGTATGTTTGTCAGCAGGCAGCCAAGGACATTAATTAATCAGAGCAGGTCTATCTATACGATCAAAAAGAGTTTGACGAGGGTGCCGAGTTCTCAGAGAAGCTAGTGGACAAGATTCGCGAACTAAACAGGCGGACGTTGGATTCGCTCGCAGCAAAGGCCTACTTTTACTTCTCGCTATTCACAGAGGAAATGGATCCCAAACCCCCGTCCAAGCAGTCGCCCGTCATCAATATCCGCGGAAAGCTGCTGGCTGCTCTGCGTAGCTCAGTACTCCGAAAGGACCCAGATACGCAAGCGTCCGTCACGACATTGCTCCTCCGAAACTACCTCTCCACGGCCGACATTACACAAGCCGACCTTCTCGTTGCGCAGACGCAGTTTCCGTCAAACGCGCCCAACAACCAGGTGGCTAGATATCTCTACTACCTGGGCCGCATACGAGCCATTCAACTGTCGTACACCGAGGCACACGAGCATCTCATCAGCGCTACCCGCAAATCCCCATCTGCCCACGTCGCAACTGGCTTCTACCAGGCTTCGATGAAGCTGCTCATCGTCGTTGAGCTGTTGATGGGTGACATTCCCGAGCGCGACGTGTTCGGCCAACCCCGCCTAGAGCGTGCTCTGGAGCCCTACTTCCGCCTGGTTCAGGCCGTCCGTGTTGGCGATTTGCAGGGCTTCCTCAAGGTTGTGCAGTCGTCCTCGAGCGTGTTCCACAAGGACGGCACTTACACGCTGATCCTCCGCCTGCGACAAAACGTCATCAAGACAGGCATCCGCATGCTGTCGCTTTCCTACTCGCGCATCTCCCTGCGCGACATTTGCATCCGTCTCGGCTTGGAGAGCGAGGAGTCGGCCGAGTACATTGTTGCCAAGGCTATCCGCGACGGCGTGATTGAGGCCTCGATTGACCACGAAAAGGGCTTCATGCAGACCAAGGTGGCTGGAGATATTTATGCAACCCGCGAGCCTGGCGAGGCTTTTCACGAGC
The DNA here is from genome assembly GCA_027946455.1 of Neocucurbitaria cava. Classification (NCBI taxonomy): domain Eukaryota; kingdom Fungi; phylum Ascomycota; class Dothideomycetes; order Pleosporales; family Cucurbitariaceae; genus Neocucurbitaria; species Neocucurbitaria cava. The sequence goes on along the minus strand of JAPEUY010000003.1, from coordinate 2,094,527 downwards.
GCATCCGAGCCTGCTTGGCCCTGCACGACGAGTGCGTCAAGGCCATGCGCTACCCCATGAACCAGCATCGTCTGGAGCTGAAGAATGCGCAGGAGGCGAGGGAAAGGGAGCGCGAGTTGGCAAAGGAGATTCAAGAGGGTGACATCGATGATGATGACGCAGCTGGTGACTTTGACGGCTTGTAGAGAATGCATGGAGTAGGAGCATTGGCGGTTGCAATCCTTCTGCATGTACGATACACCACATGGCGAGCAGTGATAGACTAGCCTATTGGAAGACACTATAATGCACGAATATTCAAACTTGATATGAACATGATGAAGAAGATCCAATACTTACATCACCAGGAACCCCACGTGTCAATGAAAGGTAGTCGATATGAAAACTGCTTATCCATGTGCACAGCACACGTTGGATCTAACCGGTTCTAGCAAATCTCCGTGAATTAGCCTCCGCAGCTACCCCCGCAACCACGTCGCGCGTCATTGTCCCCACACCCAAACTTCACATCACGTCCACAGTATTTACCTTGGGAGCTTGCTCAGTCATGCTTCGCCATGTAAGTCCCCCTTCTCCACCCACTAAGCCTCGTCCCCAACTCACATTTCCTTCCCAGGATTGACGTCCCACTCCGCCTACGCCGCGCAATCCTCCTCAACGACCTGCCCCTCGTGCGCCGCATAATCCACAACAACCCCTCCTACCTGCGCAACCCGGACTGGGCGGACAAGTCCAACACGTCGCTGCACCTGGCGGCGAAATGCGGGTTCACGGCCATTGTGGAGTTTCTGATTGACGAGGGGCACGAGGCGGATGGGCTGGTGAGCCGCAATAATGACTTTGAGACGCCGTTGATGGTTGCGGCGAGGGAGGGTAAGGAGGAGACGGGCGTGTTGCTTGTTAGGAGGTTTCCGGGCTGTGTGGGGTGGCGGAATAGGGAGGGGTTGGACGCTGTGAGTACCCCATTACAATCTCCTGCCCATCCCAGTCTCTCCTCTTTCCAAGATTACCTTTTCGCTGACTGAAAGGTATAAAGTTAATGCTATCCTCCTCCTCCGGCCACGGAACCCTGCACCTCATCCCGACCCTAATCCTCCACGGCCCCGCCCTCCTAACCGCCACCGACAACGCCGGCAACACCGCCCTGCACCACGCCTCTGCCGCCGGCGAACTCAAAGCCCTCCGCATGCTGCTGCAGTACGGCGCCAACCCGCTCGCCTCCAACGCGTACAGTTGGACGCCCGTGCATTATTCGGCCACGAGCGCTGCGGAGGCGTACTTCAAGACGCTGATTATCGAGTTCGAGAAGAAGAAGGCCGAGGGCAAGAGGGCGGTTGCGGAGAGGGAGAGGCAGCGGAATGCGGGGGTTCGGCTGGTTACGGAGACGGATGGGGGAAGTTTAACTGCAACTATGAGTGCGGAGAGTGGAGGGGCGGCTGTTGGTGGTGGTGGATCTCGCGGCAGTGGAGGAGGTTGGGTAGTACCCGACAGCAGGCAACGTGCGAGAGATGATGCTGCGATCGCGGGGCTGCCTGCTCCGGGTATGGAGTGGAGTCCTGTCGAGAAGAGGAGGGCTATGACGCCTACTGAGGGGAGGGGATGGACGTTTACGCCTGAGGGAATGAGGCCTAGGGCTGAGACTGGGGGGTCGATTTGATTTGGCTTGATTTCCACTTCTTCAGGCGTTAGAAGGGGGGGACGTGGGATACACATACGGTTCGTTTGGCTTTGGAATTTGGGATTTGGGATTGAAGCATTGTATACATGGCTGGCTGGCCTGCCGGTAAGGAGTTTGGAGTTTAGCGAGTTAAATTTGGATGGGGCATGTGGTAACTCGGTATATCTAGGGTGATGTTTAGCATTTGACCAACTATCTCGAACATTGACATTCTAAACCACCCCTCTATTTTACACACAATGTTCTTACAACATGCACACATACACAAGCAAAACGACTAAAAATCATCTCATTCATCTATACTTCGCCGAGGTTCACCAAAAGGTAAATCTAACAGTCTCTCCAAAAACACCTCATCATCAACCACTGATTAAATTCCAACCCACAGGATCACAGGGTTAGTAGTGTTCAGGGTCACTAATTCTCAATGATAGGTAATGCTAGTGGTAGGTACTACTGTCATGTTCCTGGCCGTCATGGTGATGTAATGCATGCCCACCCGCCACCACCACCCACCTCGCAACATCACCCCTGTGTCTTTCCTAATCGAGTGCTTGCTCGATATATGGATGGATGATGAGCAGGCTTCCAGCCAGCCGTCTGACATACATGCAGGGCGCCCTAGGCTAGGTAAGGTAACTTATCCCTCTCTCTCTCTCTCTCTCTCCCCACCCAAGCACAAGCACAAGCACGCTCTCTATGTCATGTCCCCAAACGCCCGCTAGTAGGTAGTAAGTAAGTAAGTAAGTAATCCGGCACTCCTTTCAGCTAGCTGGTTGGTTGGTTGGTTGGGTCATTCAGCCAGTCAGTCGTACGGCGACCAAGCCAATCCGACCGACCATTACGCACCAACGCACCTATCCATCCAGGCCAGGCCACTGATAGCTATCAAGACAAGAATATTTCGATCGATCGGGAGTCCACAATTGGTAGGTAGATACGTAGGTATACGTAGGTAGGTACCTGTACATCATTCCCATTCGCCATGGCCGCCGGCTGCTACTGCACAGGCTGCACAACAGGCTTCAAGCGAACCATCAAGCTCGGCTTCTCCCACAGCGTGAAGACCTTCTGCTCCTTGGTCCATTCATGGTCGGGATGCACGAGCTCGAGGTCGAAGTTGAAGAGGAGTTTCGCCATGATGAGGCGCATTTCTGCGTAGGCTAGACTGTGGTTTGGATTATTAGCCATGCTTCTTCCATTAGGACTGTAAGACACAAATCGTAGTAGAGTGAATGAGTGAGTGAGTGAGTGAACGACAGTGACAGGGCGGAGAAAGGAGAAAGGTGAAAGAAAAACATACTTCTTCCCCAGACAATTCCGCGGCCCAAAACTAAACGGATTAACCACCTCCCTCCTATCGCCCTCGTACCGCTCATCCCCCGTCCACCTCTCCGGCACATATGCCTCGGGATCCCGAAAGTTGCGCGCAGAATGATTCGTAGCGTGCTGCGAGACATACACCGACGTGCCGCCCGGGATGTAGTGCCCGGATATCGTACCGCCGCCCGCCGGCACGACGCGTGGGAAACCAGTCGGCACAGGGGGGTAGTAGCGTAGTCCTTCTTGCAGGCAGGCGATCATGTAGTCCAGCTTGTTGACTGCTTCCATGGTGATGGCAGCGTGGGAGGAGAAGGTGGTGCGGATCTCGTGGACGAGGTTGGCGTAGGCGGCGGGGTGCTTGAGGAGCAGGTAGGTAGCGCCTGTGAGGATGGTGGCTGTTGTTTCCGAGCCGGCGACGAGGAAGAGGACTGCGTTCGAGTCCATTTCGGCGCGGCTGAGGGCCTTAGCTTCGGCGTCTTGATTCTTGAGGATCGCGTTGAAGAAGTCTGGGCGCGGCGAGGCAGCGCCCTTTTCGAGGCGCCGTTCTACCTTGTCGTGCGCCAGGTCGAAGAATTCCTTGCGCGCGCGCATGGGCGCTTCCGTGTCGGTGAAGAGGCTCTTGGCTTTGTCGTAGTAGGCGAAGATGGGGTACTTTGCTTTTGCCGCGGTGAGGCCAAGGGCTTTGACTGAGGCAAAGGTCAGGTTGACCCATTTGTGGTACTTCGAGTCGCGGAGGCAGTACAGTGGTTCGCCAAAGGAGAGGTCGGAGATTACGTCGAAGGTGGTGTAGTTGTACCAGCGCATGATGTCGACGTTTTTGCCTTGTGCGGCTTGCTCGCCTAGGCGCTGGATTAGGAGATCGACGTAGGACTGGATGAGGGTTTCTTGGTCCCTTAGTGCCTTGTCACTAAAGGCATGGGAAAGATTACGGCGCATGCGCGTGTGGTCTTGCTCGCCAGAGGCAATGATGGACCATGTATTGTTGAGGGGAACGATACTGTTCAAGTTGGTATCCTGCTACCACTATATTTTACAGATTGACTTACAACCAGCTTCGGTCTTTTTCATATGGTCCGGTATCCTTGTACTTTCCAGTACGAAAGCCATATATATCTGGCCATGCAGTTTCACCCGAGATAAACGACAGTTCAGTTGGAGCCACGCGGACGACGTCGCCGTACTTTTCATGGAGCTCCTTGATCCATGGAACGATGTCGCCACTTCGCATGCGAAGGGTGTACGGTATGCCGCAGGCACGTGCGGATAGTGGACCCGGGATGTGCTTCAGTGGATGGAATAGAACGTTGTATATAAGCGTGTAGAGGGCATAGAGGGAAGCCTTGACAGTGTCAGCAATCGCCGTTCAATGTTTTGGCTAGACAAAACGGAGGACATGCTGGATTGACTTACTAGACTGAAGAAGACTCCAAAGGAGAATGCAATGCCCACGAGACTAAAGGGCCGAACACCATCTGGAAGAAGATTCGTTGAAGGCGTCATAGTGTATTCGGTATCTTTTACACAGTCAGAGTTTGAAACTCAAGATGCTATGCTGCATCCATGGTTCCTTATATCCGTTCTATGCTTACCTGGCAAGATCAACCCTACCACAGTACTTAGCAACGTCTATTCGCGTCCTTGCTGATGAAGAGGGTCCTCTTAGTATTCAATGTCAGCAAATAGCCGGTGTTGCATCCAATGAAGTTACACTTATTGCTCAATTATGACGATTTCTTTAGAGCATGCCGGTCTGCTTCCGACGATCAGCGTATGCTACCCTCATGACGTAAGGCAAGCGTCGGCCGATATACATTAGCCCGTTTTCCTCCTCATTGAGCTGCATCTTGCGACCTCATAGTTGTGCTACATGATCACCTTTTGAGGCAAGTAGATCGTTGGTCTCTAGATATTATGGAGATGATTGAGCGAACCAAAACACTGGAATGCACCTCGGCCGAGCTCAAAGCTGCCGTGCCTCGGTGCCGCAATTTATATTGTCGGCAAGATTCTGATCACTACTGTGGGTTTGTTTGTATTGCTCAAAAGCTCGTTTGACGAGGAGTAACTGTTGAGTTCATGGTTTGGTGCTGATGTAAGTTTGTACGAACGAATCAGAATAGCAATCAGCGAAGACTTCCCCAACTAAGCAAGAGGCATGGTGCCTAGTCATCTGGCCTACCGTTGGGCCTCCAGTCGGCTCGTGTTTTGGTAGCGTTAACACGCAACGTTAATTTTAATGGACGTTGATGGTGATGATGATGCTGACTTCAGCACTAGCATCGTCACGCAAATTAACCACATGCAAGTCTGCTGAATCAAACTGACATCGAATGGTAGGTAGAGTATTCCGATATGAAGTTGAGTAATCAGCCTTTGAGTGGTGCTGCCTCGGCAAGTTCGTCACACGTCGAGACTGTGTTTCACATCGTCAACATTTACTGCTGGCCAGGAAAACTGAGCCACCAGATTTGTTGCTAGTACGCTGCTTGACTTGAATGTGAGACGATACTGTAAGACACGTCAGCAACCATTATCAATACAACCAAACGCTAATCTTCATGTAGTTCGACTAGAAATTCGTCTTTTCATTGCCTTGGTACTGGTGGAATCACCACCATCATTATTTGGCCCAACTTGTGTTCCTTCGCGTAATCCGTAGAATCTCCCTAATGTGATTATCAAGCAAGTATTTGACGTCTGGTGGAATCCGGGCCACTGATGTATTCGGCTTGTTGCTGAATCCGCTCTCGTGTTGCGCTCATCCTTATGCCAAAGTGAAACCCTCCATAACCGATGTAACCTCGCTCAAGGTATTAAGCCATACCGCAGCGCATCTACCTCGTCCGCGATCTCGTCCCTGAAGCCGGTGATCCATCCTGCGCAGCATTCCACGTCTTCACAAAAGCCCGCTGCGTCTTGTCCGTGTACGCCTCAGCGCTAACTTCCTTGACTCCCACCTTTGCGCCATCTTTTGTGAAGAGAACATTCTTCTTCTCCATTTTCTTTACGCCGCGCTCTGCGAGTTCGTTCGAGTAGAGGAAGATCTGTTGCGACGCAGGTAAGTATTAGTGCTTGCGCTGGGCTGATATAAGACATGGAGAGGGACATGTGAGGTTGGAGAAGGGCGACAACGTGACGAACCTGGTAGCAAACCCATCCGATGCCTCCTACGACTGCGAAGAGGATCACTAGAGGAAGTAGATTCAATGCGCCCATCTTGCCTGTGACGTAGCGGGGTTGATGATGGAATCGAGGTAGATAAGGTGAGTGGTGTATGCGGTTTCGTTCAGGAAGGCGCGACCATGTGAAGAATAACACAAGGAGTTATCGTCTCTTCAAGTAGTGTGGTGAAAATGTTTGACGTATGGAGTCGACGTTTGTATGATGCGCCTGTTGGGTGGCTTGGCTGCTTGACACATGAAACGGCCCAACGAATTGAAGGGTCGGCTTGGCGGGCGGGCCGCAAGGCCCCGCTGATCATTGCTTGGTGCGACAGGTGGGTAGGAGCGGCATTCTTGTGACAGCTGCCATGCAATAGTCGGTCATTGAGTGGCACAGCTCATGTATGCATGGCAAAGTCGAGTTGATTTAGTCTTGATATTTCACACGACTGTCAAACTTTGCTGCCTAGAATGTTTTGATATCACCCAAATCCGGAAAGTGGGTCAGACGAGCTCCTACTCTTTCGGATCGTGTTTCATAGTTTGGGACCAAACCGGAGCACTACCGAGAAAGTTCAAGCTGACCCGGATCATACAGCTTCGGGAGAAGTCCAATAGCTCCAATTATGAAAACACCCTTAAATGTGCTTTTCCATTAATTCCTAGATTACAATTCATCTCTATGAAGGATATCTCGTACAATCATAAAGCGTCAAACCAGCCGCTCCTCCACATATTAATACAACGTTCCGTGTCGAAAAGAAATATAGAGAAACGAACAACGAACAACCATCTTCCCGGGGGATCATGGAAACATGGGTCCACAAGTAAGAACATGTCTTCTTGCTAGGACCAAAATTTGCGCGCTGCTGAGCCCAAATTTTGTGCCAATCATAGAGAGTCGACCAAACAGCCAGTCTCGCTGCTCTTGTGGAACGGTCTCAGCGTTTGCGGCTACGTAAAGGGGCCAGACGAGCGAGTATCCTCCAAAGGCTTCCGCAGCTGTGCTTCGTTGTTAGTACCCTAGATGCCAGCCACGTTCAGACGGAAGAAGGGAAAAAACACGTACCGTTTTGCTCTTGGCCCATTTCCTTGGCCACTGGCTGTAGCTCATAGCACATGTGAAAAGGTACACACGCGGATATCTCATCCACCATCTGCTGGATAACAAACACCGATTTGTCGTATGCGCCGTTGGTGTCGACGTAGCCGCCAATGTTCAACCACGTCACACACGCCATAATCACTCGCCGACAGAATATTCGGCAGACGCGGTAGTCGTTCATGATGCTCGCTAGCGGTACATCATGGTACACATGCTGCTCGCCCGGCCATTTTTCTGCCAAAGCGAGCTCGTCCTCGGGTATTGTTTCACTGACGACGCCAATGATGCGATGCTTCCATTCTGGTGGTAGCGTTCGGTACCACTCTTCCAAATTCCCGTCGACCATTTGCGCAAAGTCGAGAATCTGCTTGGCTTCCGACTCTTGAGTGGCATCATAAGGCGTATTGGTGAGGAGATTGGCTCGTGCACGAAGGTTGGGCAAGTCGATGCAGATTAGTGTTAGTCTGTTGGCGGCATTCTCGTCGCTAATGTTGCCGTAGCCTACCCAGCCTTTTGTGCCAGGAAAGTCATCGACGGGTTTTGAGCGCTGGACACAGCTTGTGATCTGGCCCCGTTAGTCTTTTCAGGATATGCATTGACTGTAATGCTTACCATCATTGTCCTCACAGCTCGAAAGATGGCGTGAGATAACGGATCATTGAATTGATCTGTCCCTCTCAGTTTCGTTAGAGCAACAGCGCCATCTACATGGTTTCCCCACGCTGTTATGGTATCGTCTGTTGACATGATGGTCTAAGTCTCGTTAGTCTACATTTCGCGTGGTTGCGCAACTGGAAGAAGAATCTACTGATGACCTTGCAGAAGCAATTAATCGACTTACTTCATACAAGGAGAACATGAGAATAGCAAGCACCGTCTCGTCACTCTTCGACATTATGGGGTCTTTCAAGTCATCGTTTAGCTTTTTGAGAGCTCTGCCATAGGTGGAGACTGCTTCGCGAAGAAGCTCTTGTCGTCCTGGGTATTGACCGCACGTTGCCATTGCGACGGCAGTAGTTGCCAAGTGTAAGACGGAAGATGGCCGTGCGCGGTTGTATAGTGGTACCAGATATTCGAGGTAGCCTCGCGTACTTTCTGCTTGTTGAGGGAGTGTGATGAAGTTTTTGAAGAAGAAGGGAATCGCCTCGCATTCTGGAGCTAAGGCAATAGTCGGTGGCACGGCGTGTTCAAGGTTCCAGACAAAGGCTTCAAAGTCAAATGTCTGGTCTAATGGAAGTGGTGGTGTTGTATAGTTGGGAAGTGATAGTAGCTGTTGTGATTGGCTCAGATCTGATGGAGTGCGAGATCTTGATAGGGTGACTTGGAAAGAACTCTCTCCAGGGGAGACCTCGAAGCTCGGGGATGGAGATCTGTAATTGTTAGTAGGAACCCTTGAAGGTTTTGCGTCCAATGAGATGTGGTGTGACATGTCATGTGCGAATGTACAAGCTCTCAAACTTTGCCCAATGCAGCAACACCGAGTACTCGCAAAGCTTGTCTGTACAGCACTACATGCCATGCATGTGATGGAACCAATGAGAATGGGTGCAACTCACAGATGTGGAGAAGTATGCGAGCTTGAGCCCGAGATCTGCGAGCTTGAACCTGAAATACTACTTCGCGTCGGCGTCGGCCCTGAAGACTTTCTCGCCTTCTTAGCCATAGCCTTGTTCTCATCTCGAAAGACCAGGTCAAACTCATCCGGATACCCTGGGCATTCACGGGCCGACTTCTTGCAATTGCCACATGTTGGTCGCTTCTCGTCGCACTATGTGGTGTTAGTGGCTCAATTGTGTACATCTTGCGAGACGGCGCTACGGCTTGTACTCTTGGGAAAGCACCACTGAGGAGGTGGCAATCTCGCAAGCACAGCATGAATACATACCTTGATTCTTCGGCTCTTACACATGCCGCACCCGCGGCTAGGCTTGCCGGTATACACCATCGTTATATATAAAAGTCAACTAAAGGAATGAAAAGAAGCAGAAACAACAAAAATGTCTCTTGGCACACAACAACAGTAGCAATAGGCGTGTGTACAAACCCCGATTCTGGCCTTATGTTATAACACTTTGAGTAAGTTGTAGAGTACTGAGTATCCGAAGCAGCTTTCAGGCAACACCGCCTCCAAAGCCTACGACTACCATGAGGACTACGTTACCACTAAATTCGCAACTTTTCCCTCTGACAGATTCAGCTTCGACGACATTCGACACGCCTCGAAATGAGACGGGCAAGGGCATGTAACAGTCTAGAGGATTGACGTAGTGGCTGGGCGACTGGCCGTAGTGCAGCAAGGCCAGGAACAAGCGACCGGACCAACGAAAGTGGATAGAACAAAGCAGGAATTGGGCCTATGAGAAGAGCAGGAGAGGCATGACAGGTGTCGAAACTGCATGTTCGGATCGGAAAAAGGGGTGGATTAGCCTGCCGGCGGACTCCATGGCGCTCCGAATCGCGTGCGAGTGCAGAAACTCACCGTTGTTGATTGCTCGATGGGGCTTGTAGTGGACGATTTTTTCGCAAGAATCACCGCATGCGGTTTAGCGCAGAGATTGGTAGGGCGTGGCGCAGCAACAACCAGTTTCAATGGTGACGGTAGGTATTTACCCAGCTGGGCGGCCTGACACGAGAAATACAGTTCTGCGAGGCGTTTTTTGGGGACTGTTTGATCATGTCTGCCTGAAGTATACTCTGCCGTATCTCAGGCACTGACGCAAGCACGTACGCAAACACGCGTTTCGCGATGTCAACTAGAGGCCCAGGTACGGTGTACCTGAACGTTTTGTAAGACCGAAATGTCCGAGCGTTCCGGATCACTGCGGCTATGCCAATCGTATTGATATGCGTTTCCAGCGCGCATATATAAGAGATGAACGTGGTGATGGAAAGGGTAAACGGTGAAGGTAAGCTGCCTCGAATACGAGAAGAGCGACAGTGCCGACAATCCGACAGGGCTCTAATCTGACCACCCTCCACCACGTCATTGCATGAGCTGGACGTATATCACGTTCGAACTGCGGCTAGAAATGTTGTCGTCGCAATTGAGATATCTGCCCTCCCTTCGCCATCCGAAGAGCTTTAAAGTACACAACAAGGCCCAGAATCAGAAAGACTAAGCATGGGTGTGACCACTGAGCCGTTCTCTATTCTTCGATTAATGAACGTACAGTACGCACTCACGCGAAATAGGATGTTGGTAATGGCTCTTCATTGGGCTATCACACGACACTCGCATTCGTCGTAATTGATTGACTCCCTCGTACTCAATTCTTCTTCTTCTATTTCCTCCCTGCTCTAGTCAAACCTGCTCACCATCCCCACGCTCAAAGAGTGTATATAAACTCCGGATTCTCCTTATCCGTGAGATCCAACCATCTACATTGCTTATTAGCCACACGGTCAAACATTCCAATATCGGAATTCTACTTACTCCTGATTCTCAAGCCTCACATACTCCGGCGCAGCTCGTACTTTCGCCTTCTGCTTGTTCTGCCACACGCAGTAGCAGTGGATAAATGCCAAGATGCCCAAGCATACACCCCAGCATACGATAATGGTGATTTCAGCTGGTACATATCGCGGCGCGTCTTTGGGGCGGAAGGTTTGCGGTCCTATTCAGCGTTGCGTACATTAGTCAAGTGCTAACCAACGCCTGCAGACTGCGATTAGCTAACTTACCGATAATGTTGCCAGTACAGTACCCAATGAGATACATTGCAGCGACAGTAGTCTTCTTCGTGTATCCGGCAACGTTACTCGAGATCAAGCTCAGCAACGCTACAAAGGGCGTCGGACTAGCCTGCGTCAAGTAGTATCCCGCCAAACGGCCAGAGCTGTTGCTCAAGGGCAAGGCGACGATGAGTACCATGCCGAGTATAGCGGTACAGAGACCAATCATTGATATCAGGATGCGATAGCCGTACTTGTCTCCTGCCCAGCCGCAAGCAATGAGAAAGACGACTTCGACGGCTCCACCAGGTGTGCCGTACAGGAGAGATTCTTCCGCCGTGTAGCCGAAGCTAACGATGAGCTGGGAGAAGAAGTTCGAGATTCCGCCTAGGTAAGCGCTGTCAGATTCGCTTCAAATGGATACAAGGGTTGAATGATGCTCACCGTTGGGTATATCAGCAATCAATGCGTAGAAGAAGAATGCCCAACTCAGTGGATCGAGCAAAGCCTCTTTGAGCTGGTAAAACTTGAAATGCTTGTTCCCCACACCTTGGGAATTCATTCTAATGCGCTCAATAGCCAAGATACGATCCCCTTTGCTGAGCCAACGACAGTTGAGCTGATTGTCTGGCATAATCCACAGAAATACGATTCCAAGAGTCGCCGTGAGGAGTCCGGTAACGAGAAAGACGATCTTCCAAGGTTCTATGCTAGTGCCCGTCTTGCGACACCCTACTGCGATGCCGTATGCGACACAGCCGCCAAAGATTTGCGCCCATCCGTTGAAACTAAACCAGATGCCGGTTCTGGAACCCTGTTCTTTTTTCGTATACCACTGCGAGGTGAAGAGCGCGAAACCAGGCGTGACGGCACTTTCGAGCACCCCCAGAAAGAATCGAATGGCGATTGCGCCGGCGTAGTTTTCGACTGCTGCGAAGCATGAAAGTACCAAGCCCCACATGATGATGTTAAAAGCCGCTTATAACATGTCAGCCGCAAACTTACCAGGACATGGAGACAAGAATAACTTACAGTATTTGCCCAATGGCAAGAATTGAAGCAACCGCGTAGTAGGATACTCCCACGCAATGTACCCAAAATAGAACATGGAAGCCAGCCATTGATACTGATCACCCGTCAAGTTGATTCCAGACTTGAGCTTGTTCTCCGAAGGTGGGAGCTTCAAGCCCATGATGCTGGCATAGCTAAGCGTGGTTTTGTCCAGATAATTCAGCCCATACACAACGCACATGATCTTTTTAGTCCGTCAGTCAGTCATCATCCGAAATAAGATGGGATGAATGGGAGCACAGTACTCACAGGCATCAAATGCATATCAATCTTTCGTAGCAACGCCCGGCTCTTCTCCTCGGTCAACTCGACGACTTGCCCTTCCATGCCCTCGTACGCCTTCATGGCCGCGTCCGCATCGTGCGAATGCTTGAGTAGCTTCTCGTCAATGCCTTTGACCATCTTGGACATGTGCGAGGATCCATTTTCGACGACCGGCTCCTTCTCCACGTCACCTAAAGGTGTTGCTCTCTCAGTTGCGTCTGCCATGTTATCATGCCTCGGCTATCTCCTAAGTATACAGTCGTCCAGTCCGCGAATATTGAAAACGAGATACAATGCGATACGACCAGAGTGATGTCGAAAGAAGGTTACACAAACTTTATCTGGCAAACTTGCATGCACGTCAGCAGCCCGGAGGTTATTCAATGGCAGCAGCAGCAGTGGCGATCCGACGATAACACCCTCGAGAAATTCCCGATGCGCCGTTGACGTCTAGTGATAAGGGCTCCCATGCAAGTGCCGTTGACACGCGGGGTATCTTCGTGTGCTGATCCGCGGGCTGTTGGAGATAGGCCGGTGATGTTGCATGATGTGCAGCGAGCTTTCCCGGATAGGCAGTCCATTATGTACGATAGTGGGAAGCTTGATATCATCCACAGAGCTTGAAGCAAGGGATAATGGAAACGAGGCTGATGTTCGATCCGACCGGGTCGTATTCGGAGATGTTCTCAGTCCACTGAGGTTTGATACACTTATGAGTAAGCTACTTGAGGTTCGACGTGGGTGGGTGATGATGTCAGCTCTTGCCCGTTACAGTGCTGCGCGGCGCGATCGAAGCTTCCGCTTTAGCGCACAATTCGAGATTAAGCTCAAGTTTAAACAGACAACAGACACCATAATGATAACGATCAATCGTGCTCTTGGCGCACAACATTGATTCTTTGCAGCAATAAACGTGCTACTACTGACACGACTATGGATAGTAAAACCGTGTTCCGATGCTGCTATGAGAAAAACAGGTTCCACTATGCACGCGCCGTTTACTCCATGCCGCCCATTGGCTATTGTGGTGACTGAATTCCATGCTAGAAGCTGAAGAAGAAGAGGAAGAAAAGTTGACACGCAAACGCCGCCCATATGCAGGTCGTAAATGCTTCAAAATCCCGCTCCCGTATCTTAAGAAACAGAGTGAGGACAATCGTTGCTCATGTGAAAAAGGAAAATCCCTAGTGCCGTCATACTATGACCGAACAAACACGCTGTTGAGCTTGTTCAACGCGTTGCTATCTGCGGCAGAGCTGTTCTTCGCAAGCCGCTCGGGAGCGAGGTCGCGTGGAAACCTCGACGCAGTGTTTGGGCTGCGGCTGCCTGAACGACTGTTGCTCTGGTTTTCCTTTTCTGGACCGTCTCCATTGAGAAGAGATCCAAGAGTCGGTAGAGGTCGAGAAGCTGCTGCCGCGCCGTTGGTTTCTGGGGCCTGGGGTTGCGACTTGTCTGAAGGTTCGGGTGTAGGTGGCTTGTTCGTGCCCGTCGAAGCTGCAGCGCCAGTAATGGCAGGAAGTTGTGGGCCTTGCTCAGGAATAGATGCAGCCGGTGCTGGAGGAGGCTGCTGGTGCTGAGCCTGTTCGGCTGCCGACGCGGTGCGCGGTGGGGGAGCCTGCGGGTAGTATTGTTGGGCGGCATGTGCTGCGTGCGCTGCATAGACAGGATGATGTACAAGCATGGGGTGGCCCGGTGGACCAGCTGGATTGGCAATTGGTGGTGGTGGCCGGTCAAAGACGTGGCCGGGCGGTGGGTATGGAGGCTGAGCATAAATGACACTGCCGTTAAAGTATGGGTGCTGCGCATAGTATGCGTACATTGGCGGTGTGCCATTTGGCGGCGTGGGAGGATAGACGGGGACCGCATACATTGGCGCCACAGGCCCAGCACGCGCATAGGGCGAAGTCGGTGCCATGCTGTGCCCTGCTGCGCTATACGGCGAGCCTGGCATGGGTCCTCGAGTGACGGCGGGTACGGGCTGGGCTTCGTTGACGGTCGATTCTGGGTACATGTTCTTCGGGGGACGAATGTGTCGCAGTTGCGCATCGTTAGTCGGTTGCGGGAGGTTATTGGAGTTTGAGCGCGAGTAGTAGCTGATGAGGTGGAGGTGCTGTCCGCTCGACGTAGTGATGCTAAACGACTGCTTCATGAGCCCGTCCGGCTTGTACCGGTAGCCGTCTGGGCCCTCGCCGTCCGAGTCGCCCGTCGCTGAGCCCTCTGGTGACTTTCCGCTTGCTCGCTTTGCCGTGGGCGGCGTGGGCAGCGCGCTGCCTCCGCGCTTGCCCTCCATCTCTCGGTATGTCAAAAAGCTGCCAGACACGCGACTCGCGCTCCACGACTTTCCGTCTGTCCACCGCCTCATGCCAGCTTCGCGCTCGTCCCATACAAATACTGATCCCGACTTGATCTGCTGACGTTCCTTTTCCGAGAGGCGTCGCTGCACCCGCGGTAGTATGCCTATCCGGCAAGCCTCGAACAGGATGATTGCATCATTGGGCGTGCGAACGTGGCCGTGGTATGTTTCCATGGCGAAGAGGGCGCCTGTTCAAGACGGGTATATCCTTCGAATAGCGCTTCTAGAGGTTGAAAGAAGAGAAAGATGCGACTCAGAGTCTCATGGGTGTCTGTAAAGGTGTGTGTAAGCGAGGGTTGCTTGATTTCGCGATAGGAAGGAGCCAATGACCGTGGGGAGACGACTAGAGGACACACAACACGCTACAGCCAAGGCAGCGTAATGTGATAGCCTCTACAACTTCTATCCATGATGCGACTGACAAAGAGTGGGACTGCTGGGATTGAAGGCAGCCTTGCAGTCCATGCAGGGCCTCCGGAAGAACGCGAAGCACGGGGAAATTGACGTAGGGTGCGGCTCCATCGACCGCGATGCCATTGGACCAATGCGCACAACAAGCCGACGATCGCACAGTATACGGCGTAAGGGAATATAGAGCAAGAGTGGGCACACTTACTGTGATACTGGCAACTGTGACCATCACCACCGAACCATGTAATGGGGAGGATCACTGTGGCAGGGTCGACAATAATGGAAATGTCAGGTGTACGCGTTGCAGGTGGAACAGACCCGTCGATGAGGGAAATAGGTATGGCTGTGGCAGGCTGTGGCAGGCTGCAGCATCGACGTTGTGGGCAGAGAGGCAAAATGAGCAAAAGGTTGCAAAAGGCATCAGCAGTCATCCGTCTATGTATGCTCTCTGGGGCCTGCAGGAGCAGCGGAACCTGGAATCCTGGAATGTCTCTGGGCCTTTCTCGGCGCTGGGGTCTCACTTCTTGATCGCCGCCCAGACCTGAAGTGGCGTTGGATAGCGAAATAAGGCCCACAAGCGGCCGGGACAAGCTTTATTTGGACGCCGTTGTCTGCCAACTTGGGGCCGCCCATCCCAGCGGTGCAACCCTAGCGGACTACGTACGCGCCCTCGTCGCCACTGTAGGTATACAGTGCGCTGCGGCGTGCTTTGCGGCGAGGCAGTATGAACTCTAGGTGCGAAATCTCGTCAAGATGGCTTCCTATTGTGCATCTATCGGTATCTATCGGTCCGCAGACGTCCAAGTGTTTCCTTGGAGGCGGCGCCCAGTCCGCCAAAGCCCCCAAGCGGCGTTGGCCTCGATCAGCCAAGCTTTGCAGCCGGATAACTCTAAACGACACTAACCAACCTAAACCCAATCTTTAACGCGACACAAGCCTTCGATTCCTTGGCGGATCCACTTCGACCCCAGTTCTGACACCTTCCAAGCCTTCGTTGTGGGTTGCCATCGAGTCCGTCATCCGACTTGTGAAGCTTGGCTACCACTTGCGTGCAGTCGAGCGCCGATGTCTTCTTGGACGTCAATTTACCAAGCACAGCCAAGGCGTTCCAACAGAATGTCTCGGCGTTTACCATCTCTTGGTGGTGATACGCTATCCGAACGATGGCATGTCATGGCATTGCTTGGCTCTCAGCCGCGCCCTGAACCAACAGTCATGGCGTGCTGTGCCACTCGGCGTGCTTAGAATACGGACAAAGACAACTGGGCGTGCACTTACTTCCGCTGAGATGACACCAAGTACATCCGATTGCGGAGAGTGCATCACGACACAGTCATCACGATCGAGATGTCGCAAAAGACTCCGAGTCGAATGTGATAGCACCAGCGAATCAGAAGAGCAGGCAGAATTAGCAGTCATTTGTACTACGCCATGGCCAGCTAGCACAGCACACTCTCCATTCCTTGGGCGGAATGATCACCAGTATACTTGGTTATGGTATACGTGGAGGGTGATGCTACCCGCTAGCTAAGCGTGTTCCTCCTCGATCCTTGGTTGCTGCTCGACTCCACTGCAACGTAATCCAGAGGTTGCTATTTCTCAGCCTTCTCAGCCATTCGCTTAGAGGCACTGCCAGGAGCATTGATTAAGCTTGGTTTCTTGTGGTTTAAGCTTACTGTGCCACGCGGTTCCGGTTTACCCACGCTGATGGTATGACAAGCTTGACACAGTCTCCCGCTTCCCGACCGCAATCCTCAGGACCCCTTTTACTATTCAGCTAAAGAATCCCCATATCCGCAGTGTTCCGCCAGCCAATACTTTGTAGTCTCCGGTCAGATATAGCTTGATCTTTATGCGTCCTTGTACGACTGGGGCGAAAGCAGACGGCAGACTATCGCAGTCACCGCAACATTTATGTGACCACTCATCTTAACAGATTGCAAACACTCGTTTGAAGCTGCCCAAGGCAGTAAGAGCATGGAGCCATTGGCAATTACACCTTTTGCAAGGCGCATGAAGCCCAGCGCCTCAGCTTACCTTGTGAAGACAAAGGCCCGAGAGGTGCTTTATTGGCGCGGCACCCTCAAGCCCGCCAAGCAGCAAACACGAACGTTGTTTCGACGACTGGCCAAGCCTCGCAGTCTGCACGTTTCTACTTGTATCAACGGCCGCGCCTTGTCGTTATTGGCATGTCCAGTGACAAGGCCGCGTCAGCGCATTCGACAAGCCCTGCCTCCTGACTCCACATCGCGGCAATCTCACATCATGCGATCAACCCCCCGAGGTCCAAGAACAGCAATCGTAACCGTTTGCATCACATACGCATCAACAATAATCCTTCACGAGAGAAATCCGATGACCTATCCTTGTACACAGTATGCATAACCGTATGTGCTTGCAATACACTCTACTACAGAAATACGAGGCACACGGTAATCAACCGAACTCGCTTACGCCTGCAAGGCCAGAGATAAGGTTCAAAGCAAGTTAAGCATAATTTCTGACCTGCTGCCGCTCATCCCGGGGGGTTTGGCCGGCTCCAGAGCAGGGTCCTTCTCTGCCCCCAGGCGCGCGTGGGAGGCAAACTAGTTAGTAAACCTTAACCTACCCCATACAGTGTAAGCGCCAGCAAGCCACAAACAAGATCGCCCAATCGTCCCCAGCAATCAGCTCATGGCTGCCGGCTGCTTTTTTTCGCATCGCAAACGTGGCCTGTCAGTTAGTAGGTAGCTGCGAAAGAAACGCCATACCGTAATGGTAGTCTTCCCGTCCATCGTACTCCGTACTCGCTCTCGCTCTTCTCCGAGCTAGGTAACTAACTAACTAACTCCCACGTGCGACCGCCTCCCACAAATCAGAAGCGCTGAAAATGAAGAAGCACACGAGCACGTGTGCGTCGTATTTTCTTCGTAATGTTGGTCCAGCTGGGCTGCGCCGTCGGATCTTCGTACCGTGTGGGATTTCATTACCCAAGCATGCCAGGATGGGAATACGAGCCGAACCCAAGCCCGCTCCTGAGGTGAGGGGTCGCCTAGGGTAAATACTTTGTCCCGTGCCGCGTCGCCCCAAGAAAACAATTAAGGTAGGCCAAGCACTGGCGCTGGGCCGATAGCGCCCGATCTATCCCCAAACCTTGCGTCGACGACCGGCGCACCCCTCGAGTCAGACCTGCTAGACCGCATCTGCGAAATTGTCCGTCCTTTCATCAAGGAAGGCAATGGTTGATGAACGATGAGGTAGAAATTAGTTGATCATGCAGCGGCACTGGTGATGACTAGCAGAGGTAATGTTTTTTTTAAATAAAGAACACAGAAATGGGGTATCACATAACAAAGCATAAGCCATAAACCAGGTATAATCTCTCCACCTCTTGAACACAGAATACGTAGGGGTGAAATATATTCACATACGACCATAGGATTCTGATCATTACTTCTCTTGTCCTATCCGCCAGGGTTGTAGGGATGCTGTTTACGGTTCATTTGCTGCGCTTGCTATCTGAAAACAATAAACGGCTTTCCTGCGACGGCCGCTAACTAGCTAGCGGCTTTGGAGCTAAAGAGGAGAGGCGGACGGAGTAACTATGTACTGAAGGCCAATAGCGCTACACGAGTTCTTCAGACTATATCCTTCTCTGCTAGACATCGAGTTAGCACCACCGATATAGCACCTACGGATCAAAGACTTACTACTTTCATCTTGTGGACCATTTGTGTCCGAAGAGGATTCAGCCTCTGAACTGAATTATTGGGAGTTAGCTAATACTGGAACTTGAGGTTTTCCTATAGTCTTTACGAACCTGATAAGACAATCCGCGGATATATAGCCTCCCCAATAACAAAACGCAATTTAAACCCTTTCCAAAGCCATGACCAACCGGGCTGACTGGATCTGTAACCGGCTCTGTAACTGGCTCTGCAACCGGCTCTGTAGCCGGTTCTGTAGCCGGCTCTGAAAGTCGTTTCTCTGTAGGTCAATACAGACAACTTTCCTGGCTTTCGTTGGTATGCCGGCGGGGCAGATATCTGTTGAATGCGATGCTGTTGTCGCATTCGACACGCCAGAAATGTTTGTGGCACAGTTACTGCTTTTGGCGCTTCTCGCTGGACGACTGTTGAGAAGCTACTTTGGCCTAGTGGATGAAAAATTGTTTGACTGAGCTTCGATGCCCGTATCAAAGGAGCAGGTGCTCCTCGCACAATTGAGGCATTGGCGATTGTTCGAATGGAGTTCAATGCTAGGGACATATCGTCTTTAAGTAATAGTACTGTATAATTAAGGAAGACTGTGATTGTGTAGCGTGTATGGAAGAGGGGCGTAGAATGGTGGTGCAGAAATTGAAGGTAGAAGAGATAGAACACGACAGAATTTTATATGCTAGTTTTAAGGACTGGGTCACCGTTGACACAAACCGACGGTTCATCGCAGTCGGTTCCAAATAACGAAGTTTCTATAACGCAGCTTGCTAGAACCCTCCAACAGATTTGCGCTCAAAGACAGGGGCGAGAAGCGTGTAGGATAGTGTAGAGTAGACGAGAGTAGGCCTGAGATACGCGATTATATGCTGGAGCACCTGCCCATGAGAAGCGCTTGGCACCAGACGAGATACCTCCTTCCCATTGCACATGGCTCGATACGTTCCTACTAGACCGGGAAAGTCGCTCCCACTAGTGTGTCTTTCGCTCGGGCGTTCATGGAAAGTACGATGAGGTCCTATCTTCCATCGTATCGAGATGCATGCGCTCACTGTGTCCCATCACCATCCGTATATCAATCATCCACGAGACTGGCCCTAAGCGCAATTTGCCCACAAAACATTTTTTTTCGCTATTAAATCCCTACCATTGTAAGCAAAATATGCGGGACATAGCGGATTAGCCATATCTGACCATATCAGACCTCAGTCAAGTACCTGTATCGTAGCCCTATCCGCCGCATCGATCCGCCAGCGCGCTCTCCTTCAGCCCACTCGTCCGTCGATCAACAAGCCTCAAAAAGATCGAATAGTCTAGCCCTCATGCAGTGCTGAGACCTCGACGTACATGCCCTTCCTTCGACCGTTCTACCGCACTGCTTCCTTTAGACATCACCACATCAATCCTACAACTCCACATCACCACCATCGACAAACCGCCCAGAGAGTCAACGCAGACATTCCCAGAGACTCGACAGCTCGGCGATTAAGTCTTCGACAGCGCATTCGCGCATTCACGCAGACACGCAGTAGGCGTCCACCTACTACCACCGCTCTTACAAGTGCTCGAGCATACCCCACACGTGCAAAGCCTACCGCACAGTCTCGCCCTCTTACACCCAAAGAGAGACTCCGGCTAGCAAGACGTCGGCTACGCAGGCTTGAGAAGCAGGAAGCTAGAAGGCAGAAGGAGTTCTTGGCAAGATCACGAAAGCAGCAAACGCCTGTCCGAACGCAAGATGAAGTACAGTTCTAGTTGAGCAGGATTGCTACCAAAAGGCTTTGAGACACGGAAGGTATGTCAACGTTAGCAGAGATTTCGAGCATTGGTTCTAATTGACGTCCTGTGCAGCGTGTTCGTATCCAACTCCACATTACCCAGTCCTGATCGTCGTTCTATTCAGATCAGAGATAACTCCGTTATTGCACACAAGCACACTCGAACCTACTAGGAGGCCTTTAGTCAAGGACACTCTCGCGTGAATGCAGGATTCCAGCTTGAGCGGTTGCGGGATTCCCTCCTCAAACGATTGCGGGGTTTCCTCTTCACACCATTGCGGAGATTCCTCTTCATTTGATTATTATACCCCTGCACCCTACCCTCTATGGGCTGGATCTTCGAGGACCGCTGAAGAAAGAAGAGCAGCAAAAGTAAAGAGACGCGCAGCGAGGGCAGAGCGCAAAGCGCAAGCGAAGAAGGTACTTCGCGAGATCAAGTTCAAGATCAAGTTCAAGGCGGCGTCGCTCTACGTTGGCAAGACTTGATATCATCTCATCCAAACTGACACTACATCAAGGTCCAGAGGGGCGGCGGTCGGTTCTCAAACAATGCGAGGAGAAGACTTGAGCCGGATATCAGTCGTTGGCCGGGTGTGTACGTTCATCCTGGCGAATTCAAGTCGGCTGCGGATAGGCCCAGGGACCCGGCTGCTTGGGAGAGATACAGAAGCCGAATCAAGAGGTTAAAGACGCATATTGATGAGAAGAGGACACACCGCAAA
Source organism: Neocucurbitaria cava (assembly GCA_027946455.1). NCBI lineage: Eukaryota > Fungi > Ascomycota > Dothideomycetes > Pleosporales > Cucurbitariaceae > Neocucurbitaria > Neocucurbitaria cava. The sequence continues at coordinate 2,073,294 of JAPEUY010000003.1, read as the reverse complement.
GCCGGTGATTCGCATGGGGAACGGAGGTGGATTCGTTAGTCGAAAGCGTCATGAGGTCGTGTGCTGCGGAATTGATGCCGTTCGGAAGTGGCACGGACCGCCCGCAATTGTTCATCGCGTCTGCAGTCCAGTTTGGCAAACGTCACATCATGTTTGCGCGTAGCACCCGCAGCACACTTGCTGCAGCCTCCAACCGGCCATACATATGTCAAGCATGTTTGCGCCGAGCTAGACGATCCCAATTGGAGCCTACACTCCTTCCTGCACGAACCGCGACTCGATCGCTGCAAACCGAGAGCCAACCACCTCAAGATGATACCCCGTTTCGCAAAGCCCTCAAGGATGCTGCAAAGCAACAGAAGAGACAGAGAGGAGCCGCCTCTAGCTCGTTAAAAATATTAAACAAGGGACGAGATGCTCGATTGGAAAAATGGGAATTGACGGTCGGAATCGAAGTACACGCCGAACTCAACACGGCACGGAAACTCTTCTCGAGCGCCGCCACCTCCATCAGCGAGGCACCGAATACACATGTTTCTCTCTTCGACGTGGCATTCCCCGGGAGTCAACCGCACTTCCAAGAGGAAACCCTCATACCTGCTCTACGCGCCGCTATAGCCTTCAACTGCCAGATTCAGCACAAGAGTAGCTTTGACCGCAAGCACTACTTCTACCAGGATCAACCTGCCGGATATCAAATCACTCAGTACTATGAACCCTTCGCCACAGACGGAAAGCTCTTCCTGCATCCTCATGACTTCCCTCCTGGCGCTGCCCCTCAAACATGTCCTATCGAGATTGGCATCAAGCAGATACAAATGGAGCAAGATACGGCCAAAACGATACAGCAGCCTCCTTCAACCCACCTCCTCGACTTCAATCGCGTCTCCCATCCCCTCATCGAAATCATCACACTCCCTCAAATACACGACCCCATGGTTGCCGCCGTCGTGGTCCGCAAAATACAAACCATACTAAAGTCCATCAATGCTTGTACCGCGGGCATGGAACTAGGTGGTCTGCGCGCTGATGTCAACGTCTCAGTTCGAGAGCGTAACGGGAAGCAGTCAGATGCAAACAAGTCCTATCACGGCGTCACTGGCCTAGGGCAGCGAACCGAGATCAAGAATTTGGCAAGCGTCAAGGCCGTCGAAGACGCCATTGTTGCCGAGCGGGACCGCCAGATTGACATACTCCAGAGTGGGGGTTCCATCGAGGGCGAGACTCGTGGTTGGACACTGGGCAGTAAGACGACGAAGCGGCTGCGAGGCAAAGAAGGAGAGATTGACTATCGCTACATGCCCGACCCAGATATCCCGCCCGTCATCATTGGAGAGGTAAATAATATACCTCCCTATAACTGGTTGGGTATTTCAGCTAACCAGAACAGGACCTCGTCGACCACCTCAAGAACACCCTGCCCCAACTCCCCGACAGCAGCGTCGACATCCTCGTCCGCGACTACGGCCTCACAACCAAAGATGCCCTCACCCTTCTATCCTTTGACGACGGCGACCGCCTGGACTACATGATGCAAGTCGTAGAAACACTACTTGCGCAGGACAACAACACACAGCAGCAAGAACAACCCCCGATCCCCAAATCTACGCTTGGCAAGTTGGCAGGAAACTGGTACGTCTGCTGACCCAAACCTAACCACACCACATCACGCTGCTGGTTGCATGGCATTGAAACTAACTAGCATGATCACAGGGTGCTAATGGAGCTCGGCCCCTCTTCAAAGACTCACCACCCTGGTCCCCCACCGCGTCCCCCTTCCTCCCTCGCGACCATCATACACCTCATCCGCACCAAACAACTAACCACCCCCTCCGGCAAATCCATCCTCCTACAGAAATTCGAAGGCGACGAGCGCTCCGTCGAGGAAATCATGGAGCAGCAGAATCTGCGCTTGACGCCCTTGTCGCAAGCGGAGTATGAGGAGCTTGCGAGGATGGTGGTGGAGGAGAATCCGAAAATGGTGAGGGATGTGAGGGAGAAGGGGCAGGTTGGGAAAATTGGCTGGTTTGTGGGGCAGATTATGGCGAGGGGGAGGGAGGGGTGCGTTGAGCCGGGTGTTGCGGAGAGGGTTGTGCGGGAGGTTTTGGGGTGTGAGGTAGGTGAGTGGGTGAGTGGGTGGGTGGGTAGATGGATGTTTGGTGGTGTTGGAATAGTAGGGTGATGATAATGATGATGAGAGATGGTGGTGGTGGTGGTGGTGGTCCTTTTCTCCATTCCTGCACTACTCACCGCAGCAGCAGCTGCTCAATACAAGTACCTACCTAGCAATAGGTATCGGATACATTCAAGTCAAGTCAAAGTCGTCACGTTCGCTCCGTCTACAAAACTGGACACTAACCATAACAATCATAATGATAATAACGTACTAATAGTGAGTATAAAGCCATGTTTGATCGAACCGTACTGATTGTAAAATGTCAAGTTACCAAGCGGAGATGTGGTTACCTCCCGTGGTTCGTATAGACTACTGTAGACAAGGCCGTCACTTAAATGTTATTTTTCCCTTTCTTCTACTGCAGTGACGGGCCAGACTAGCGCTCTCTCTACTCCATGAGTCTATGTCCCACATACAATACACCACATACTAGTCCAAAAAAAAAGCCAAAAACATACAACAGCGGGGATTCGCTAGTGGTCACCCACCTAACTACTAATCCGCCGGTATTCTGCTTGTATAGGGCTGAGCGGACGGGAAGCCTAATGATCAGAATCCTATGGTCGTATGTGAAAGAGTAGCCTCAATTTGACATAAATATCCTCACTCTACTTTACTTCCACTGCAATGGTTACATAGTCGCCAAGACCAGTCTACTGTAAGTAGCATCCCGGGGCGCGGGAACGGTGCTCGCTATACCGGAATATCATCATTAATATCTCTGAGTCGGTGTTGGGCGCAAGCTATGCTGTTGTCAGCTTGTCAACAAAGTGTCATTGTATCAGCCACCAATGGTGCCAACACCATGTCGGAAAAGCGGCGGGAGGATGGCACGGCACAGCAAGCAAAAAGGGCACGAAGCTCTCCAACGCCTTGAACATGGAAAGGATGAGCGAAGCGACTTGCAAAATCTTTTACTCTCTGCCAATAGGTAGCAGGATGGTCCTAGAGCCACATGAACGAACTCGTGGACACCAAGCTATTGCGAAATCCAACAATCGCGCGACAAATCACAACGCCTTGAACACAAACACTCGCCTTATCTCTTAAGGAATCAACAGATGTGGAACAACACCAACATCTCTCACTTCACATTGTACGCACTTACACAGTGCATTGTTTATCTACACATCACAACAAGATGCTTCAAAACACAGTCTTGCACAATCTCTAAATCAGTTCGTATTCGTAACGGCAGCTCCAGTGTCCCCCAGTTAGAGTCAGGAAAACACGGGTTTGGAAAGCGTTCTGGCATGCAGCACAGCATTCGTGAGAGCAACGTGTTGCGGAAACGTTAGAAACGAAAATGTGAAGCAAATTACCATCCTTAGAGCCTGTTTCATCCAAAGACCGCATCCCCGACGAAAAGTCCCGCCATCTGATGCCAGCCGATGTTGTTTCGTGACAGATATAACACCGTCTTTGAAGCTTTACTCGGTTTCCGACTCATAGATTCTTCTGCTTCGCCGCTGGACATCTCCAAGCATGAGAGATAGTTCATGCTCATGGAGGCCTCACTGTTTGCAAAGTCGAGGAAACTTCTCTTCCTCGCGTCCAGACAAATGAGGTGCTCTCCGTGGTAGCTGATGACCTTCAAGATGATGAAACCGCTCGCCAACATGGTCGACAGTTGCACCGGTTCGTCAATGGCAAAGCCTTCTGAAGGTACCTCGGACTTTCGATCAAACATGCCATTATAGGGCCCTCTGGTGACCAGTGTAATCGCTCTCTCATTGTGGAGTAACTTCATGAGGATCATTTGCTTGTCCACGCCAGTCACATCAGCAAGATCGGTGATTGACTCGCAGACGACGCGGCCATGTACAAAATCGTGCCAGGGCCATTCTTTCACGTAACGCCCCTTGGCAGAAACGAGTACCACACCAGCTACTAGCCAAGTGAAGGTAGTGATTTGGAACGGATCGACTCCAGGAAGTTTGTTCTTGACGAAGAAAGGTAGGATCAGCGCGCCCACGATCATGACGGCGCAGAAGCATAGGATAGAGAAGACGAAGCGTTTGCATCGTACAGTGACGTTTGTGGTGGCTAGAACCCATTCATCCATTTTCTGAACCTCTTTGTTGTATCGTGTAAGTTCCCGAGGCGGAATTGGGACGTGTGGATGGGACGAGCCTGGCCTGCTATCATTGGTGATGGCTTCGATCCAGTCACTGTCAATCTTCTCACCGGCTGTACACTAGTTAACCATCCGCCTCGTAGAATCACCGAAAAGTTGAGTTACCTTTGAGTCTGCCTATCAGGTCGCTGTAATTGATGGAAACAGTATCAGAGTCCTGGTCCCGCATCTTCTTCTGCATTCGGGCATTGAAGGAAGTCTGTATTGAGAAGCTTGCCTCAATGGGAGAATGTTTGAAACGTCGTACTGGCTCTTCTGTTTTTCGCGTCGAATGAGCCATCGTATATTGAACTAATTCCTCGATAGTTGACGCAACGTATGGAGTACTCAAAGCCAGCGGAATCATGACGGAGATTATGCTGTCAAGTTTCTTGGTCTCAAACTTGCGTGAGCACTTCGTGCTGTTGGCTGTTGGCTTGGTGTTGTCTGCATGTTTGACAGCCCAGTCCCAGGTGATGTTGCAGAATTCGGTGCCTGTACCTGTATGCGCAGAGGAGCTGGGAGGTCTCTCCCTACCGGGTAGCATCTCGATGTTTTTCTTGACAAGCGTCAGAGCTCGGCAGCAAGTCCTGGTGAGTGCAGCTGCTGATGTTGTAGTGACATAGCCCTCTCTATCCTCGGAGACGATGACGAGCGATCGATCAAAGCCAGTCTCATATGCTACTGCGTGTTGGTGAAAATCTCCAGAGATGCAGCGTCTTATCGGATTCTGTTGTAGACTGCATATAGCAGACTGGAACAAACCATGTAAACACCCTCGCTTGATGAAACCCTCGATAAAGTAGATTTCGTCAAGAGCCAGATCATCGCTCATCTGTAAGTGCTTCTCCTCGATGCCTTTCCCCTCAACATGCTCTTGGATCACGATCGTTGTCCGATGCTCATCGCTTTGCTGGAATGAGCGCATGGTCTCCTCCACGCGCGTTATCGCGCGATGTGCGTATTCTCTAGAGTCCTTCGAGAGAAACTTTAGCTTCACAGCCATCTGAGCCAGCGGTCCTAGCGTCTGCGAACTCCAATAAGCTGAAGACGCGGTCCGGATGAGTAGGCGCGCAACCGAGCCTATCACAAAATCTACGAAGGCGAAATATAGCTTTCTAGATGCTTCTGAGTCGTCCGGGGATTGCGGCTTGCTTGAGTTGTACTTCTCACCCGTGACGTACTCGTGCCGAAGCATTCCGCAGGGCTGTTTCATCGAACTTACTGCCAGCGAGACTAAGGTTGCTTTCGGTCGATTGTCAATGACCATGGTCGCATTGTCGAGAGCAATGACTGAACAGTCCAGCGAGATCCGACGCGCGAGTAAGGATAACTCTTCATATGAAGCTGTATTACACAGCCCCAGTCTACCAGCGCTGTTGAAGAGGTAAGGTGCCTCGAGCTCTGCTGTATTTATGAGATTCTTAATCTCCAAGCGTAGGAGCTTTTCGTAGTCCTCATCTTTCACATCGTAGACAGAGAGGCTATCGAAGCGAGGCAGACCGGAAAGACGAGATTTGTCTAGATATACAAAGTTGTTGTGAAGTGTGGCTTCTTCGAACACCTTCTCCTCGGAAAGGTTGAACTTATACCCCTCCAACTCGAGAGGCTCACGGTGAGTTGTTGAATGAGGCTCGTGACCCGGAGTGTCATTTGAGGGTACCGTAGCTTGACTATCGAGGGTCTTTGCGGATGATCGCCTTCCCTTCCTTATCAATAGTGAGTTTTGCCGGATATCAAAGATTTGGGCTATCACTCACTTTCTGTATGACACCTGGACAGCCTTGTCTTGGAATATACCGTCTGTCATCGTGCTTGTTCAACGCGACGTAAGGTTGATGTCGCGGGTGGGGGCACTGGAAGATCACAGCCTGTGAGAAGTTCGTGTGTTGCTTTCTACTTCATGGCGACGAGGCCACTCTACATATTCTATCGTCTCTATAGCAAACAGAATCTGTTATAGTGTAATGCACACCTGCAAGGGTGATGCAGCGGGGCCAATGCCTAGACACGCGCGATATTGGCCCGCAAGGTTGACATCTTTGGGCTATGTTTTGGCTAATACACCCTCGCGTAGACGCATTAGGTGGAGGCGAAGGGTGCACATGGCTGACTAAAGGTGTAAATCCTGGATGGAGGGCCAAACGCTGTTGTAGCATATGATGCCATTGGCTCTATACATGATGGTGGCGGACTTCTCAACAGGTGCACCTCTGACTGGTCTTTGTGTCTGACCGGTCTTCGTGCGGGGAACGCCTGATTTCCACGGCTGCTGTCGAAACACTTTGATCGGTCGACTTAACTACTGTGATGCGGTGGCGTAAGGATGTGAACCGGTCAAAAGCGCCACTCACAGCCGTCTCGAGGGGCTGCCTTGTATTGACGTAAGACTGCCCTCTTAGTCAACATGAACGTAGATAAGTACCACATCTAGAATACTGCCACAGATAAGAGAGCGTTGCCTTGTTGAGAAAATCTAGACTTGCGAGATGCTGTCATATTTGATGTAAAAGATCACAGCCGATCCCACGCGATCTGTTCGGGTAGGCTGTGTAGCTGTTGCTCAGCCCCTTCACGAAAAGTCCAAGAGCAATATCTTCCTAGGCCTTCGCGCAAATGGTTTCCAACACTCGTTAGCGGAATCCCATGATGTCCACTGGTGCTTACGACTGTCTATACCAGACACTTGGTTCTGGGCCCCCGATTGTGAAGCCAAAATTCGAAGATGTTACCGTGACGCAGGACATCTATGGAAACGTCGAGTCAACCCGTCGGACAGCGGAAAGTTTGAAGTACAAAGTCGAGAAGGATCGGTACAACGACATAGCAATCTTGATTCGTCGACGACTATCCTCCACGCGCGAAGCGCTATGGATACAAATGGAAATCCAATCCCCAGATATCCAGGAGACAGTAACCAAGGTTTGCGGTCACAGTGACCTTCTCAACACGAAAGTATCCCCGATAGTCATCAGAAAACCGTACCTTATACTCTTTCACTATCGCGCTGAGTTGCGGGAATATGATCTACACTCGGACCGTACAGATCAGGAAAAAGTCCACTTGAAGGTCCTGGTCGACTTCATGGCCAAAGCCTTCACCCGAGATGAAGCGGAGTACAGCCGCCTCATTGACAAAGGCCAGGTCTCATTTCCAATCGTTTGGACGCTTTTCAAACCGGAAGAGGAGGTTTTTATCCACGAAAGTCATTTCGTGCGATGCGGACGCGTTCAGTCGCTCCATGGTATAAACAAAACGCAGGGATGGAGCCTAGGAACTCGAAGCTGGGACTACGACGGTACATTCTTCGGCCCTGTCGACAGTGTTAGTCCTCTGCAGCCCTTTGAAGGTATCTGCGATATAACCTCCCTCCCTGTATACCCTGTGAGGTTTCACAAGAATCAAAATAAGGATGACCTTCGCCAACGGCTGATCGAAAGAGGCCGAAAATGGAAGTCGATGGTCGACGTAACACATCTCAGCTACGAAGGTGAGTTGGTCAACTCTTCATAGCATGCAACAACTAAGCAGCAAAAGGTATTGCGTGGACGACCCCGGACACAGAAGATACCTACCGAAAATATGAGCTGGTACCTATTCACGTAAGTGCGGTACCCGATTGACCCAGAAAATCGCCGACAGGATCAGACGATAACAGCGTACAACTCCAGGTTTCAAGCCGTATCATCACGGACTATGCGACACATCAGCAAGCGAATCCACACCACGCTACAGCATTCTCCTGGTACAACGCATCGTTGACCAAACAAACAAAGGAGCCGCCTGCAGATGACGGCAATGATGATGGGGACGATGTCGACGACGCAGAGAGACAAACACAGGCCTTAGAGAAAGAAGATAAAGAGGCTCAGAAGGAACACGATCGCTTCTTCCTGCAGCGCCATGATTCTTCGTATATCATGAGTGACGATCAAGCGCTCCTATGTCCTGCTAAAATCCGCGGCTTCTCCCTAATGGACAAGAAATGGGCCTTCTTTCTTGTTGAAAATGCCACTGACATTCAATGGCTTGAAAATCCCATGGAGAGACTCGAGATAGACGGGGCTCCAAAAAAGTCATAAACGCGCTCGTCACGGCTCATGAACGGCGTCACTCCAGCATGGACACCCAATTCCAAGACATCATTCCAGGAAAAGGTCTGGGTCTTGCAGTTCTATTTGCTGGAGCTCCCGGACTAGAAAAGACGCTCACGGCGGAAATTGTGTCGGAGCATCGAAAGAAGGCGCTTTATGCGATCACCAGTGGCGAGCTGGGGACGGAAACTGTGACGGCGGACCAAAAGATGAGGATGATCTTCGATCGGGCGAAGGCTTGGAATGCCTATCTTTTGCTCGATGAAGCAGATGTGTTTCTCGCTGAGAGGGATCGAGATAACCTTGCTAGGAATGGTCTTGTTACTGGTGAGTCGATACGCTTGAGTCTGGAAGCTCTTCGAGGACAGGCGAGGCTAATGGAGGCAAATAGTGTTCTTGCGCCTCATCGAGTACTATGAGGGTAAGAGTATCCTTCCAATTAGGGTTATGTTGAGATGCTGACATGTTATCCAGGCGTCATCTTCCTCACAACAAACCGCTTGACGGCCTTCGATCCAGCTTTCGAGTCGCGCATTCAGTGCAAGCTCTTCTATGACCCTCTCACACCAACTCAGCGGACAAAGATTTGGAAGACCTTACTTCCACGCCGATCCTCCCCAAATAATGAAACTCTGGAGTGGGACGAGGACATTCTGCGTTCACTCGGCGCAAGCCACAACATCAACGGCCGTGAGATCAAGAATATGATTGTAGCCGCGCTTGCATTGGCTGAGGCGGAGGGTGAGTCTTTGGAGGAAAAACATCTGAACGAGGTAAGGACAATAAATGAGACATGGGCTGCGAAGGCGAAGGCAAACATGTAGAGTACACAGAAGAGGGGGTGGCGCATTGAACACTGGGCACAGACTAGTTAGTGGATTATCAATAACGTCAGGGGAATAGCATCAACACCAGAGATTCATGGTGAAACTTCACGATTTTTCCCTGAACAAGCAATTCAATTCGATTGCAACTTGCTGATGAGAAATGTGCGGCATACCGCAATCAGCCTAGCTTAGATTTACACAAGTCATCAAGGCGCCGACGAGCGCACCTCCGCAATCGATACAATTGACTTGCAATCAATATAGTGTATGTTTATTCTCCAATTTTGGGCGGAAATGTATAATTAGCTACAGTATGTACATATGAAGTAGGTACCGCTAGGCTTGATTCCGCAGGCGCCCCCTTCTCCCCCGCCATGCATTGGCACGAAGAGAATGCGGCCGGTTGGATGTTGGGAGCCAAGGAAATCCCCGGATTTAAGCCGGCAGGTTCGCAGCACAAAACATCAAAACAACTCCTTAAAGAAGGCTATAAATAAAAATCTGTTAGTCTTCCTCCTCTTATTAGGGGTGCTAGATTAATACAGGAATATTTTTTACTACTTTCTTCTGCTTGTTGCTGCTGTTTCATGGCTTCAAAGACTCGACTTAGTGCCGACTTTCTCTTACGCGCGAGAGAGGGATAACCTAACCTCGTTCAACGCCTTTCCAAATTCCAAAAGCCCCCATCTCCGACCTCCATCTCCGACATGCCTTACCCCTTCGCGGCGGTCGATGCAACTGATCTCCCTATAGCGGTTGAAATTGATGATACCCCAGACCGCATTCGGCAGGATCTCCTCAACCGATTGCACTGGAATGTGTTCGGTCCACAGAGCGACATTACTGTGCAGGACGGCAATGCGCTCACCCCATTTGCAAACCATGCTATCGGTTCAGAGGGCATAGCAGACCCCCCAGTCTCTAGAATCACCGTAAGGATTCAAGTTTGTGAAGACAAGGCTTCCATGGACCAGACCGACGAAGACGAGTATCAGTACCAGCCTCCGGAACCGCTCGTCATCGAGAAGCGGAACGGAGCCCCCATCCTGCTCAAGGAGTTCATCAATCAGGTGCACCCGTTCCTAAATGCCAACAAAGATGAGATCTACAGATGCGAGGACGAGAACTACTCGCAACCGACAGAGCTACAGGATGGCACCAAGTTTGACGGCGTTGATCCGGCTGAATTCGACGGTGCCTATGAGGATGAGGATGAGGATCAGCCCACTGAGACCAGCCTTTTCATGAGAAGCGGAAACATCCCGACTGGGTCTAAATTTTTCTTTGACCAGGCTCAATTCAACGAGGCTGACACGGATGATTTCGAAGTCTACATTGGTCTGTTCGTTGAAGGCAACATGGGCATGTCAACACCTACTGTGACCATTGCTTCATTGTAAACTCGTAGGAGTCCTAGCTGGATTTAATCATGGCTCGTCGGGATGTCATCAGAATTAAGAGGTTGGGGCGCGACCTCTTTGTCGAGCACGCTTCTTGAACTCGTCAAGATTGACAACACCTAGCTGTTTTACGCATTACTTTGATTCGATCTACGCAAAAGAAGGGTTTGGCGGGCGTGTGCGCGTTAGTTGTTCGAACGGAGAGCGAAGCGCGACTTACGGCGGGAATTGTTGACTGTGGGTAAGTGAGTGAAGGGTCATTGTCAAAAGCATGGCTTTGTCGGGGGTGTCGGCAGGCCGTCAATATCACAGACCGGAATCTTGTCTCCAGTTTGGTGTTTATGCGGCGCGGTAGGAGAGTAAATATACCTAAAAGAAGCCTAGCCTATGTAGTCAGAGGCGTGGTTACCGAGAACGGGAAGGCACGGAAGAGGTAGTTGTCAGAATCTTATGGTGGTATGTGCAAGAGTTGTTGAAAGATTGAATATAAGAATCCATCTGATTGATAGGATGAGCCCGAGCACGCACGCGGCTAACGTTTAAAAGCGGGGCCCCGACACGCATGCAGGGATAACCTAGGCACGGTCCACCCGCCCACCCAAGCTTTCCCCTCCAGGCCTTACGTTCCGAAGCAGGGCAGACTACCGTGCTTGCTTGCCTTGCTCGCTCGCCCGCATTGCAACGGGAAAGCAACCTGAAAGATGGTGCTCTCGTTTATCTTGATCCAGAATCGCCAGTACGTACCCCATACCCGTACCTTAGCCTTGATCCTTGATTGGAAAGCAGGAGGGCATGTTGTCTGGACAAGGAACGATTAATAACGAGTTGTGTTGCAGGGGCAAGACGCGGTTGGCCAAGTGGTATGCGCCGTACAGTGTGAGTGATACCGGTATACCTGGAACTGTGGGCGGAAGAGCGGGATAGCTAATTAATCGATTGTTGGGTGTGTACAGGATGAAGAGAAGGTTAAGATGAAGGGCGAGGTACGGCATTCCCCTACCCAGTACATACCCGTGTACATACCCGTTTACCTCTCTGACTTATCTGTTCTGACAGGTGCACCGCCTGATCGCGCCGCGCGACCAGAAACACCAATCCAACTTCGTCGAGTTCCGCAACATGTCCAAGATTGTGTACCGGCGGTACGCAGGCCTCTTCTTCTGCGCGTGCGTCGACACGAACGATAACGAGTTGGCGTATCTCGAGGCGATTCACTTCTTCGTCGAGGTGCTGGATGCGTTCTTTGGGAACGTGTGTGAGTTGGATTTGGTGTTTAATTTTTATAAGGTATGTTTGTTGGGAATCATAAGAGCGGAGGGCGGAGGGCAGGGGTATGGAAAGAGGATGGAGAATGTGGATCTGGATGGGATGGACAAGGAGGCTGACTTTGTATAGGTATATGCGATTCTCGACGAGGTGTTTCTTGCGGGCGAGATCGAGGAGACTAGCAAGCAGGTTGTGTTGACGAGGTTGGCACATCTGGACAAACTGGAGTGAAGGATACAGATATCAAGGGAAAGAACATTGGGGTGTCTGGCGGACTGGCAAGATACCGGCACGACATATTAAGGGTTGGAAGAAGGCATGAGATGCGGGCTCCAACTAGCAGTATGGGTGATTCGGGGCTTGAAGTCACGAATGGAACATGCGCTGCAGACTGCACGCTTCGTACTGGATGCCGAGGATGATGTGCAAGTATGGAGTGATGCAGTATATCACTACACTAGATACCACAAAATAAAGCAACCAGCTCTGCAACATGGCTGTCAAATCCGAGTTATGGTTACTATGACATGACGCAAGTGCTCTTTTTTTGTCCCAGTGCCGAATAGTACATCCAAGTGACACGCGACTAAAGTGAGACCCTCGTTCGTTCTTGCATGCGAGGGATGGTTGTGGGTCCGAGCTTCTACAGAAAGTACAGCGTCGAGTCTAGAAATTGGGCCAGATCATCAACTTTAAAGTCACCCCTCGACTGCGCCCGATGCGCTCCAGCATGCCCAAGTTATGACATGAGCACATCCGCGATCTCTCCGCAGTCCTGCATCCTTCTGCCACGAGCCTGACGCGCAGCCATCCATCCCGAACCGCGCACTCGACACCGACCATAACATCCCCGCCGCGCAGCCATGTCGGAATTCGCCATGTACCACGCCCTCGGCACGGGTTCGTCAAATGCCAATGGATCGGGCAAGAAGGATGAGCCAAACGCATGGAGGCCGCCTGTTGCTGCAAGTCCTGCTGGCTATCAACAGGCCGGCAGTCCTGCAGTCGGGCAAGCCCCGACCCAGTACCAGAACACACCTTTGCAGTACAGCTCGCCTGCTCAGCCCGGGAGCTACTTCCCACCGCAGCCGACGCCGCCGGTATCATATCCCTCTTACCAGGGCGAGCACGATGTAAACAACCTCACGTCTCAGATGGGCGCAGTGGGGTTGGGCGTGGACCAGGTGGCGCAACCCAGGCACAAGAAGAAGGACAGGCACGCATATCACAACATCGAGGGACCCGGAGGAAGCTCGCAGGCCTTTGGTGGCACGCCGCAGATCGGGACTCCCACACAATACCTGAACCAAAACTCGCCGACAGTGGGGGGAGCGCAATGGATGGAACCTCAGATTACCCCCGCCATGAGCCAGTTCCCAGCAGCGGCGAATCCGATATTCAGTCCTGGAGCCCAGGCCTCGCCGATGCAGTATGCAGCACGAACACCGGCGGCTTCACATCAAATTGGAGGAACAGCAGCCTCGTCAGCCCAAGGGCGTGTGGACCCCGAGCAGATACCAAGCGTGCCAAGGTCTCGAGATGCACCGGCAACATATTACCTGGAACACATATATCCCACCATGGAACATCACCTCCCTCCTCCTGCCGTTGTCCCTTTTGTCGCCTACGACCAGGGCAATTCTTCACCCAAGTTTGCAAGATTGACGCTAAACAACATTCCAATATCAGCACAAGCTCTTGCTGCAACTGCTCTGCCACTGGGCATGGTGTTGCAACCACTAGCAGCTCAACAAGAAGGCGAACAGCCCATTCCAGTCCTAGATTTTGGCGAGACTGGTCCCCCGAGATGTACAAGATGTCGAGCGTACATCAATCCCTTTATGCAGTTCAAGGCTGGTGGGAACAAGGTCGTCTGCAACATGTGCACCTATCCCAATGACGTCCCGGGAGAGTACTTTTCGCCCATAGACCACACTGGTGTAAGAGTAGACAGGCTACAGCGACCGGAGCTGACTCTGGGTACGGTTGATTTTATGGTGCCGAAAGAGTACTGGTCCAAGGAGCCAGTGGGATTACGATGGCTCTTTCTAATTGATGTCACCGCCGAAGCTGTCAATCGCGGCTTCCTCGACGGCTTCTGCGAAGGCATCATGAATGCCTTGTATGGGGAGGACGACAAGACGGGAGAGAGCGAAATCACGAGTCGGATACCAAAGGGCGCCAAAGTTGGAATCGTAACCTATGACAAGGAGATGCACTTTTACAACCTAAGCCCGAGTCTGGATGGTGCTCAAATGCTAGTCATGTCAGACCTCGAGGATCCGTTTGTACCGTTAAGCGAAGGCCTGTTTGTCGATCCCGCAGAATCCAAGACGGTCATCACCAAACTACTCACACAGTTGCCAAGCATGTTCTCGGAATTCAAGCACCCTGAGCCCGCTCTACTCCCAACTTTGAACTCGGCAGTAGCAGCATTGGCGGCCACGGGTGGTAAGATTGTATGCTCCTTGGCTGCATTACCAACATGGGGTCCTGGTCGCCTGTTCCTTCGTGACGATGGTAATGTGCACAACACTGATGCCGAGAAGAAGCTACTTCAGACCGAGCATCCGGGATTCAAAAAGGTGGCCGAGAAGATGGTTCAAAGCGGTGTTGGAATCGATTTTTTCCTGGCAGCACCCAGCGGTGGCTACCTTGACATTGCAACAATCGGTATGAGCAGTCATCTTAAAAATTGCAGTACAAGACGCTAATACTTTCAGGTCATGTCTCGGCCATTACCGGCGGTGAAGTCTTTTACTACCCCAACTTCCATTCGCCACGAGATACACTCAAGCTGTCAAAGGAGATCAAACATACAGTAACGCGTGAAACCGGCTATCAAGCGCTGATGAAGGTTCGCTGCTCAAACGGTCTGCAAGTCTCCGCATATCACGGCAACTTTTACCATCATACCTTTGGGGCCGATCTCGAATTTGGCGTCATTGATGCTGACAAGGCGATTGGCGTCATGTTCAGCTACGACGGCAAGCTCGACCCAAAACTCGATGCGCATTTCCAGAGCGCACTTTTGTACACGACTGCCACTGGCGAGCGGCGTGTGCGGTGCACCAATATCGTCGCCAGCGTTAGCCAAAACACTGGCGAGTGCATGAAATTTGTCGATCAGGACGCTGTTGTCAACATTATCGCAAAGGAAGCCGCTGCTCGCATGGCCGAGAAAAACCTCAAAGAAATTAGAGGTGCGCTGACAGAAAAGACTGTGGACATTCTTGCTGGCTACAGGAAAAACTTTACTGGAAACAGCCCTCCTGGCCAGCTTGTTCTACCAGAAAATCTCAAGGAATTTGGCATGTACATTTTGGGCTTGACCAAGTCGAGAGCCTTCAAAGGCGGCAAAGAACCGACCGACAGGCGGGTTCACGACATGCGGATGATCAAGTCCATGGGGCCGCTGGAGCTATCGCTGTACCTCTACCCCCGCATCATTGCAGTACATAACCTGGACGAAAGGGACGGATTTGCCAACGAAAAGGGCCATCTGGTGATGCCAGCGGGTGTGCGCGCATCCTTCTCCAAGGTCGAGGAAGGCGGCGTCTACATTGTCGACAACGGCCAAGTATGCCTGCTCTGGCTGCACGCGCACGTATCGCCCAACCTCCTCGAAGACCTCTTCGGCGCCGGAAACAACAGCCTCAAAGCGCTCGACCCCTTCCAATCCACACTGCCCGTCCTAGAAACCCACCTGAACGCCCAAGTCCGCAATATCCTGCAGTACCTCGAAGGTACACGGGCGTCCAAGGCTCTCACGATTCAGCTTGCGCGCCAGGGACTGGATGGTGCGGAATACGAGTTTGCGCGGCTGCTGTATGAGGACCGCAATAATGAGGCGCAGAGCTATGTCGACTGGCTGGTTCATGTCCACAGGCATATACAGCTCGAGGTACGCTGATCTTATCCGAAACTATCCGTAGTGACTTGGAGAAATTGTGCAGTTTACTGACGAGAAGTGCAGCTGGCGGGACAGCGCAAAAAGGAAGACACGAGTGATGTCGGATCGACGTTTGTAGGCTTACGCACACCGTACTGGGGATAGATGGGGTAACGGTAGGTGGACAGACACTTGATGTGCTTGGGTGGCGTTGAAGAGAAGGGAATGAATGGAGGTATTTGCATAGCGTATCATGACATGACATTGAGATTATCATGAATGTTTGAAACAAGCTGCGTAATAGGGGTTTTTCCATAGCGCAAGCGAAGCCATGACACACCCTGGACCGAAATAACTAACATTCCTCGAAACTTTGTCCCTGGTTGTTGCGGCCAACACTATATTCGAAGGCAGTAGAGCCGCTTTTCACTCTGGGGTTTGACCAGTGTAGAAATGTTGTCTGCCTTCGCTCTCCTCGATGGCTTTTCGTTCTCGATATACTGTGGTGTAGTAGATAGGCACGTGATATCAAACTTGGCAGTGGGGCTGTACCGTTGTAAGTACGAAGGAGCGAGAACCTTAGCAATTACACCTCACCAGGAGATACACAATTATATCCTATCCACCCACCCACCGATTGCGGGTCGAAACCTGAGCCCCCTACCCGAGTGCAAGATATCATACCACAATACTGCGGGATTGCAGGCGGTAAGGCGTCCACAGACACGAATCTCAATCATTACGGGTACTCTTATCCTCGACAGTAATTTGCATTGATGACTACACCAAGTAATGTATCGACGACAACGCCACCAGACGACACTCACCCAGAATGAACACGGCCAAATTGTAGTAGCCCGCCGCCGGGCGACACGCTCATGCCACGACACCAACACGGCCTCTCAAAATGGTGCACAGCCGCATGAACTCCACGAGCACGAGCATCCCACCACCACCACAAAAGAAGCCTATATTTTCCGCCTCCCAGACGAACTCCTGATGCTAATCACCGAATTGACGACCCACGACCGCGAGTCTCAGGGGACCCATCCCGGCTGCCTGGACTGCGGCATCCTGGGCAATTATAAGAGTACCACCGCACTTTCCCTCGTAAGCCGCAGATTCGCACGCGTCGCTCAGCCGTACGTGTTCCGCGTCGTTGCGTTCAGGTGGCCGCAGCCTATGGTGCCGCCAATTGTCAAGGTACGCAAGTTGTACAGGACACTTGGGGGAAGCGGTGACGGCAACGGGAAGAGCAATAGCAACAGCAATAACAACAGCAACTTGAGAGCGGCCGTACGGTGCCTCAAAGTCTACATCCCCGACTCAGACCAAGACTCCACACTTCACCACCGCCACAGCCAGCGGCCCCCTTCGCAGCAGCAACGCGACAAGTTCCACTTCTTAAAAGCAATCTCGTGCGGACTAACAAACCTGTGCTGCTTGCATGTTCAGGGCGGGTTCCAGTCTCAGGTCAGCAACGAGCAGGTTTTTAGTACGCTGCGGGCCATGGCGGTTACGTCGCCGGCAGTCGAGCAGTTGGAGTTGGGTAGAGAGTATTGGGGCCTCTATGTGCATGACATTATGCAGAACGTCTTGTTTCCAAGGTTGAAGAAGCTGGTGCTGAATGGGATATCGCACGCGTCGGACGTGGACGGAAGATTCGCATTGGATTTAGAGGTATGTATTTTGATCCTGTCTGTTTATATCTCCCCTTCACCGCCATATAGAGAAAGTAAAGTGTCTTGAATTTCTCCCTGGCCGGGGGGGCTACAACTTCATTAGGATGTGTGTGTGTGTATGTTTTGCTGAATCAACTAACTGACCTATGTATTAACCAGAAAGCGGGAACCGCGTCCTTCACCTCCCTCACAATCTACGGCTACGAGGCCTGCGCGCTCGCCACAGAAGCCCTCCTGCGCTGGCCCGCAGCCCTCTCGCACCTCGACTTTGACTTTGGCAGGTTCTACAGGAACCCGCACCCAATGACCTACGCCATGTTCAC
The DNA here is from genome assembly GCA_027946455.1 of Neocucurbitaria cava. Lineage (NCBI taxonomy): Eukaryota > Fungi > Ascomycota > Dothideomycetes > Pleosporales > Cucurbitariaceae > Neocucurbitaria > Neocucurbitaria cava. The sequence goes on along the minus strand of JAPEUY010000003.1, from coordinate 2,055,518 downwards.
CTCGTGGCTCCTCCCCCACAGCAGCACCCTAAAAACCGTCTCCATCAGCTATCTGGACCAAATGTACCCCCATGCCAACGACGACATCTTCGACGCAACCCTCTTCCCCTACCTAGAAAGCCTGCAACTCTCCCGCCACGCCTTCCCGCTAGACCTGCACTTCAGGAGCTGCGATAGCAAGATCCTGGGTCCGAGCGTCAGGAGGTTTACCTGGGACTTCACCACCAACGACTCGAACAGCGAGAAGTGGACTGCGTTTGGGGAGCAGCAGGAGCAGTGGCTTGCTGCGCTTGTTGCGGCTGCGGCAGAGCAAAAAGCAGCGCTGCGCGAGATTGCTATTATGTTTTGCCCGGATCCGTGGGACTTGGAGCCCGAGTGGGGGTATCCCTGGGACCGCATGGTGAGGCTGCGTGATGGAGTTGCGGCTGAGAAGGGCATCGTTGTTAGTTGGGATGAGCCGCCGCTTAGTAGGGAGGCGTGGCTGGAGCAAGTGGAGCGTGGACAGGAGGAGCATGAGCATGAGCATAAGCATGAAAACGAACATGTCACGAGGACGGGTAGCGAGATGGAGCCGGCGGCCTCGAGCACCATGGCGGCGTCGTCTGAGAACGAGCATGAGTTTGCATGTTTGGAGCCTTTTCAGCCCGACGGCGATATCAGGGACTACTTTCCTCCCCGTGTTGACAAGACTCAATGATGCCATTTCATCATACCGTATATCACGCCGCAAAAGTAAACTCCTCCTGAACACACATGCCCAGCCTGACCTTGCAATCCCGCGGATGCGAGCTCGTCGCAACCAAAACCTCATACTTGCCACCCGTGACTCTCCATGCCGCCAGCCCTTCATCCCAATACGCAGCCTCGCTCCTGCCAAACTGCACCTGCACCTCTTTTTCCTCACCAGGTCGTAGCTCGACTTTTGCAAAGCCGACGAGGCTTTTCTGCGGCCGAGGGGGAGTGCCGCTGCTCGGTACGACGGGCGGTGGTGGAGCAAGATAGACCTGCACTGTTTCCGCGCCGGGGACAGGACCTGTGTTTTTGACTTTTGCCGAGACCTTGACCGTGGCACCCTCATCATCCCTCTCAACAGCCCCCTCGACCTTTGCATCACTGATCTCAAAAGCAGTGTAAGACAGCCCAAACCCAAACGGAAACCTAACCTCCCTCTCCCCTCCCCACCACTCATCAAACCACCGATACCCCACAAAAACACCCTCGACATACTCGACCCGCCGACTCTCAAAACTATCCAATCCAAAATGCCCAAAGCACCCCGTATCCTCATACCTCCGTGGCCAACTCACCGGCAGTTTGCCCGAGGGACACACGTCACCCAGCAGCACGTCTAGAATCGCGTTGCCCGTCTCCTGGCCCGCGTACCACGCCTGTAGGAACGCGGGGACGGCGGGCAGCCAGGGACACTCGATGGGGACGCCGGTTGTGTTGACGACGATGGTGGCGTGCGGGTTTGCGGCTGCGACGTGGGCGATGAGCGTGTTTTGGGAGCTGGAGCTGGTGTCGGTGCTGGTGGTAGGGGCTGGCAGCGTCATAGTAGAGAGGTCCTGGCCTTCTGTTTCCCACTGCGTGGTGTTGCCTACGAAGACGATTGCGAGGTCTGCTTCGCGCGCGAGGGCCGTGGCTTCGGCGAGGATGTCGGACTCCATTTCGGATTGGTGGATCAGGCCGAGGTGCGTCGAAATTTGATCGTCGAGGAGGTACAGTTCTGCGTTTGAGGTTGGCGATGGTTGCGTGATGATGGTCATGGTGTATGGCTTTCCCGCTTCGAAGGGGTATTGCATGTGGAGCTCGTCTTGGACGCCGAGCAGGAAGCCCATGGCGTCCTTTGTGGGCTCCGTTTGTTCTGCGATTAGTTGGTCGTTTATGAAGAGCTTGGATGGACCGAGCCCGGAGAAGCTGAGGTAGTGGGAGCCAGAGACGTCGGGACGGTAGGTTGTTGTGAAACGTACGGTCTGGCAGCCAGTGACTTTGGTGTTCATTAGTGTTGTGAAGCTACCGCGCGGGTATTCTTCAGTGTGGAAGGGCTCGTTCGTCACTGTTGGAGTCATGTAGTACTCGGCGAGAAAGCCAGGATCGCCACGCGCATTGGTGCATCCCGTTTCGAGATCAGGATATACCCGGAAGATGTGTGCACCTAAACTCAATTAGCAATCATACAGACTGTCTTAACGGTGATGGTGCCCGACCTTTTGAATACGTAATCTCGACGTCTTTACCCAATCTCTGTGTGAATGCATCGTATGGACTAACCTACAATTTCCCCAGAGCGTGTCAGTACCGTCACACAAAACCTGGAGATAATAAGAGGTTGTACCTTATAATGGCAGTTCAGACTAGCGCTTCCGCCACCGTGAGCTGCTGCATACTTTGCCAATGGGCCCAGCAGCGCAATTTTCTTGGTCTTCTTGACATCGATGGGAAGAATGTTACCCTCATTCTTCAGCAACACAATGCCTTCACTACCGGCTTTTCTTATCAGTGCACGATGTTCTGGTCGATCAATAGCCTCTTCGTCCGGCGTGTCCTTTCGGTCGTCGAACTTGCCGACTTGTTTAAGAAGTTTCAGAGTTGACAAGACTCGCGCGTCAATGTCAGATTCGCTTAACTTCTTGTCTTGTAAAGCCTTGTGAACGGCTTCTAGGGTCCTAAAGCGTGGCGGTCCAGGCATCTCAAGATCTAGACTGCTGGGTGTTAGAGGCAGATTAGAAAGGATTGTTTATGCACGTACCCGTATTTGACGCTCTCTACGGTGCTTGTTGCGCCCCAGTCCGACATTGCTAGCCCCTCATACTTCCATTCTTTCCTCAGGATTTGCTCTATAAATTTAGGCTGCGCATCAACGTGGGCGCCATTGATCTTGGGATAGCTAGTCATAAAACACCAAGGGTCCGCACTCTTGACCACCATTTCAAATGGACGGAGATAGATTTCCCTGCAAGCATGAGCTTCGATCATACGAAGAGGCTCGCGGGGAATGTTGAACTTACCGTAAAGCTCTCTCAGATATCTTTTGGTCGATTGAGAAGCGTCTTGTATCCTGCTCATTCGCCAGGAAATGTTTGACTGTCGCGGCAACTCTCTCCTCTTGCAAGCCCTTTACATACTCGCTCGCCAGCACACCGCTCAAGTACGGGTCTTCGCTGAATGCTTCAAAGTTTCTTCCTCCAAGTGGTGATCGATGACAGCACACCGTTGGCCCTAGAAGCACGTATGCTCCTTTGGTGACGGCTTCTTGTCCCAGAGCTCTTCCAACTTGACGGGTCAGGTCGCCATTGAATGTGGCAGCTAGGGAGACACTGGATGGGAAGCATGCGGCGGTTGTACCGTCAAAAAATGATCCGCCGCGAGCACCATTGGGGCCATCAGATACCTACATCGCCATTTAGTAAGACATTGGATTTTCTGAGACAGTCTTTGAACTTACTTTTAACGATGGTATGCCCAATCTATCAATCTCAGGCGTCTCCCATACGTTCTTCGCAGCAAGCAGTGTAATCTTTTCATCGAGTGCCATCTGGTCTAAAAGACCCTGCAGGCCCTCCATACCAATGCTGTCACCCGCTTGCGCCATATTGATGTGCGTCGTTAGCTCGAAGGAGAGAGATGAAATGGCTGCCTCGTGACACAGGACGAGAACGCATTTTAAGTCGCGACGCGGGAGTCATGCAGAATGGTCGAGCCTCTGATACACGTTCAAGAGCCTGAAAAGGGAATGCACGAAGACGCTAAGTACTGCGGAGTATCTCGGAGAATCTCCCACCGGATGTCGGTTGCGTCGCGCGCTCACGTGTCGGTAAATCATCGCCTTGCAATCCTCGTTCTGATTCGTCCCAGCATCTAGTTCACATGGGACTAGCCACCTTAGGCGTGACCCTGGACGATGCTTTGGGGTTTCTCCGCTGATACTCCGCTAGCTCGCCTCCGCTGCATGATTAAACCTCGTCGAGTCTTCCCCACAGACCGGAGGCGCGGGGATTCCAGATCCATGGCCCATGGGAATACCAGATGAGGAGTGCATATAAAATCTGCATGACCCAATGCTCTGGCTCATTCATCCCCACAGAGGCAGATCCCTTCCTTCGCTGGCAGTCTGCTATACTTGAGCTTTGTCTTTGTCCTTGCTAGACTTTCAAACGTCTCGACTCCTCAACACCATGGCGGACTCCAAGGATATTGCCATTGATCATGTCGAAGCTTCGCATGATGGATCTACCGCTGTCATTGACACCTCCGGTCGCCTCCAGGCTTTCCTTGCCCGTCAGCATGCCTTGACGCGTATCGAAGCCATCAAGGAGCATAAAAAGGCAATAGCATGGTATACTATACATCCCTTCTGACCTCGTAATGAACAATTACTAATATGGTCTTCTCAGGTGCTTGTACATGTTCTTCACATGCATCATGTTTGGCTTCGACTCCTTGGCCGGGAGCGTCGTCGTCTCCATTGCCGAATTTAGAAAAGACTTTGGTACACCTTACGCCGGCGACTATGTACTAGACGCGAATTGGTTGCTCGGTTTCCAGGCTGCCACTCTTTTTGGTAATAAGCTTCAGCAGATGTTGTCCCAGGCTACCAGTGCTAACTTGCGGTACAGGTATCGTCTTTGGCGGTCTTTTGACTGGCTTCGGTGTCAACAAATGGGGCCGACAACCCTGCATTCTGATCGCATACCTCATCAACACCGCCGGCATTTTCCTCCAATATTTTGCCACAACTAACGGACAATTCTTTGGTGGCAAGCTCCTGACAGGTCTTCCACTTGGATGCTTCAGTACCGTTGCCCCCACGTACGCTACTGAGATGGCACCACTGTTGGTCCGCGGAGCTGTTACTTCTGGAATGAATTTCGCCATCGTTTTGGGACAACTCATTGGATTCGGCGTGTTGCGAGAGGCAGCCTCGTATTCGGGAAAGATGTCATACCGAGTTCTGTTCGCGACGCAATGGGGCTATGTGGCTGTCGGATTGGCAATTTTGCCCTTCTTCCCCGAGTGAGTATCTCCATTGCAGTCATGTTTTCCATTGACCGCGACGGCTAATGGAGTTTTGTAGATCACCATATTGGCTTGTCGCCAAAGGCCGCCATGAAAAGGCACGTCACAACCTTGCCAGGGTCCACTCGGCCGGATATGATGTCGACGGTCACATGGCTGAGATCCACGACTCGCTTGCAAGGCAGAATGCGGACAATGAAGCCCAGGGCTCCATTGCAGAATGCTTTACGAGAAAGCACATTGTTCGTACCCTTGTCGCCACTTCCATGTTCTTCATCCAGAACGCTTCCGGAAATGCCTGGGTCATTGGATACATGTCATACTTTATGCAACTCGGAGGCATGAGCGCAGCCAAGTCTTTCGACACAACTGTCGGCATGTCAGGTTTGATGACGGTCGGTAACATTTGTGGATGGTTTTTTGTAGAGAAGTTTGGCCGCAGGGGCACAGCGCTATACGGCACGGGAATACTCTGTGTAACTCTGTTCGTCATCGGCATCCTTGCATGTGTGGATTCAGGTGGAGCGCTCTGGGGACAAGTAGCCTTCATGGGCATCTGGGCCTTCGGTAAGTTGATCTGCAATGACATGGAGCTGCCATCTACACATACTGACAATAATTAGTGTATCAAGGTACCATCGGTGCTGGAGCCTGGCCAATCAGTGCCGAGAACCCATCCTCTCGACTTCGTGCCCCAACACAAGCTCTCGGAACGATGATGAATGGTCTTTCATCTTGCATTTGGTCTTTCTCGCTTCCGTATGCCATCAACCCAGACCAAGGCAACCTGGGAGGCAAGATTGCGTTCGTCTTCGGAGCGACGCTTGTCTTCTGTTTCGTATTTGTCTTTTTCTTCGTTCCCGAAACCAAGAATAGGACATTTATCGAAATCGATGAGCTTTATCAGCAAGGCGTGCCAGCTAGGAAGTGGAAGGAGACACAAATCATCACAGTTGTGGAAGACAAGGTGGATCCGACTCATTGAAATGAAGCGGAGGCAAAGCTGAAGACCCGAGAAGGTGTAGCGAAAATAACATGTATATTAAGTGCCGGAGAATATCGGGGGGATAATGGTAGAGTAGCCCATATGATCCAAGTCTGCTAGTATGTCTGCAAATCGCATGACATACTGACGAGATTGTTCCTCAAGCTCAGACGTGGCATCAAGCTCATGATCGTTATCCAGCAATGTCGCAGCAATTTCGCGAATCTTCACAATCTTGGTCATGTTAGCCAAGGTGTAAGTGAATGACTGGAGTTTCATACCATGGAAGATCCGTTGGCCTCTAGTGTCCTAGATGAGCAAAAGTGGAGCACCTGTAGGAGCTCACGAGCAATGCTCTCTCGAAACTCCCAGAGCTGTGTTCGTCTTGATCCGTTCCCGGGACTAGATCTCATGTCGTCCTCGGGACTTGCGAAATCTTTGTCCGTTGGTGAGCATGTAAAAGCACCCAAGCAGGCCTCGAGGATCTTGCTTTGAATGTAGAGGCTGGTGACATGTATGTTTGCGCGCATAATATCGAACTGGTTGGATGTCGTCGGCGAAACTCCAAGATTAGGCCTCGGAGATTGGAGCTGACTGTCGATAGTGGGAATCTTTAGTTCGTTTGGAAGTTCTTCAATAACCTTTTGCAGCCTCCGCAAGATGTGAAGAAGTGAGCTCAAGCCTCCAGTTGATCTGGACGGATTCGAGGGAACTGCATAGTCGGAAGACTCTAGAGGGCTACCCGGATACGCCAGGGTATGCAGTGAGCCCGATGTCATGGAATAGGCCTGTGGTGGGGCACCAGGAAATCCATTGGAAAGAAAATCAACAACGCACAAAAACACCTTGACCAGCGCAATGAATCCAGAAATTACAGGCAGTGGACCGCGTTCGAACTCGGCGTCAATGATGTTGCCTCGATTGTCCATATCTGGTAGAGTTTGTGCAGACATTTCATCATCCTCCATCTGGGCAGGAAGAAGATACTCCCAATCAGTGTACAAAGGATCGAAGCTCAGTCCAGTGTGTGGTACGATGAAAGAGAGACGATCGTGACTGTGTTTTTTGTCAATGCCTAGTATCACTCGTATCAAGTATTTACTGACATTTGAATAATGTAAAGCAGCCAAAAAGCCCTCTTGCACAGCTGTCCCTCTAGAGTAGTCAATTTCTCATAACCCTCCTTTCTGTACAACTCCAGCGCTTGGAAGAATTGTATTGCTTCACTCGCATATCCCCAGCCTTGATTGTGTCTTCCAGCGTAATGACTGGCCATGCTCAGCATAATGGAGACTAGCATGTTACCCATAGCGGGCTGATTCTGCCAGTCTGGCGCTGACTGAACTCGACTAAGAAGTACCAAGTGGCATGCTCGGTCGACCATTGCTGCGACATCGGAGTATCTGGACCCGCCATACTGTTCGAATTTGCGAGGAATGGAGGCTACTGTTACAGCGCACAAGGTGATGCAGAGACGAAATGATGCTGGATCCGTCGCATAGCTATGGGTGGACAACGAGGACGCAAAATTTGGCCGGTGAACGAGGGGCAACAGCGGCCATACCAGATCCAGGTAATCGTCGATGATGGCCAAGAAGACATCTCGTGGACAAAGATGCTCAACCAGAAGCTCTCCAACAGGAAGATTTAGACTAGAAGTAATGGTCCTAGTCAAGTCATTATTAGTGAGTCTCGCCATTCAAAGCACCTAAACATACCTCGCAGGGGGACCTCTTGCCCTGCGCTCCTTCAAGAAGGTGCATCTCAGACTGCTTTGGGTACATCTGCGGCATGCTGTGCTCTCATCATCGAAAACACATTGGACCTTGCGTTCGCGACAGTTGTCACACGCTTTGGAAGCGATGCGACGACCGCGACGCGAGGCTACTGGTGGCATAGCATGTTATGAGTACGACTGGCATGAGGGATGGTTGTCGAGTATGAGGTGCGGTACCTTGGAGCAACTGATGCCGAGGCAAGGGAATAATGACTAAGCATGTACACTCTCCTTTTCTATACGCTTCAGTATCACGGTAGCACAAACGAGCAACATGTTTCCAGTCATATCAAACAATGCTGACAAGCGTCACATTGATCTAATCACCGAGATTTGTACTGAAAAATCTCGCAGGACTCATGTCTGGTCCGCGTATTTGCCCATCGACGGCCGTATCAGACGCCGTAAACTGTACCCCATGTGCTTGGGGAAAGAAGGATGCATATGCACAAACTCCTCCGATGCAATTCGCCATATCCATCCAATCGTGCTATGCAATTCCATCCCATCCAGCTCGTAATATCTTGGTGCTAATATTAAAACTCAACAAATTTCCCAGACCAGATACAGTAGGATGCAGTACATGAAGGCCGGGATATTGCAGGTATCCCGGTACATATGAAATATAGAAATAAATGTTCAAGCTTACCTCGAGCAAATTTGATCCTGCGTATAGCGTACATGACCTTAGTCAGCAGCTACTTCCACGGCTTGTCGACTTGATTTTCATTCTAGAACAGACAAAGACAAAGCCGATCATCCAAGGACTCTCGGGCCGTTCGACTTTCCCTTCTTCTGTACACCTCGGGGAACGAACATGGCGGGAGAGGCGATTGTGGCAGGCACGGTGTTCGCACCAGCCTTGTTGTCTTTGTTCTTGTTGTTCTTGCCCTGGTATCCATTCTTGCCGTGCTTGTCGTCTCGCTTTGTCACGGCCTTGACTTCAGACGTTGCTCGCTTGATCAGCACTGGATGACTGCCGATGTACTTGCCCTGCATCTCCTTGGCAGCGCGGAAGTAGTCGTCGGTATCGGAGAAGCTCACGAAGCCGTAGCTGCGGCTCTTGGTCGACTTCTTGTCACGGACAACGCGGGCCTTTGACAGAGACGGGTACTTGGCGAAAGCCTTGAGGAGTGAATCATCCGTGACCTCGCCAGCAAGATTACCGATAAACAAGCGTGGGTGCAAGGGGTTCCACTCGAGCAAAGTTTCGTCCTCCCACTGCTTTCCGCCACCCTCGCGGACGACAGTCTTTCGCTTGCCATCTGCCGTGGTGCCTGTCACAGCGCCCGGAGTGGCCGTATCGGTGCGAGCACCAATATTTGCATTGCCTCCCTTCTTCGCGTTCGCGTCGCCCGCATTGTAGGCGCTGTTCCACTCGGCAATTTGAGCCTCCTCTTCTGGATCATAGGTGCCAGCAAAGCCTCGATTCATGGACGGCGCAGCTGGGTAGGATGTAGCAGGCGCGGCTGAAGCATAGGCTGGATACGAGTAGTTGTTGTAAGCACTGCTGGTCGGATAAGCGGTGGCTGCATATGGAGCGCTCACAGAGGCTTGCGGGTAGTTTGTTGGCGCAGCAGACACCTGGGGAGGTGCGTGAGCTACCACTGAGCGCGGCGTAAAGCCAGCATACATGGAAGAGTTGGCCTGGCCTCGTCCGCCAGCATTGTTTGGTCGCGAAGGTGGCGCAGAGTATGTTGTCGAAGGGGGAGGGCGTGCTGGGAGCGAGTGGTGAGGCTGCAGATTAGGTTCTCGGCCTGCCATGTCGAGGTCGTAACTGCGCGTCAGTTCAGATTAATCTCAGCGAGGTGATGACTTAACCAGCTACTGGTTGATACACACTTGGCGTAGGTAGGCTGGTGATGGCGAGTCGCGCAAGCTCGGGCGGCCGCAAATTCTCGGGCAGGCTGGGATGTTGTCGCGGGCGCGGAGTTTGAGGTTGACAGTGTTTGCAAGGCGAGATTTGTTGTCGCGGTGGCGGTTATTGACGCGGGGTGTCGGGGCGTGGGGGGCAGTGCTACAGGTGAAGGCCTGTTTTCAGAGGGCGTGAATAATGCCGCAACCGTCGCGCAGGGTGAGCGACAGGATGCTGACTACGACGGCACGTTCGCTGACGAGTCTTTCCTGAAGCGTCTGGCGCCGCGATACTGCGACTGGTGCAACTCCGGGTCGGCCTTTGGGCGTAGAGTGGGATGGCGGGCCGGTACAAAGTGCAATTACCGCTGGGCTGCGTCAGGTCGAGTGAGTTCAGCGTTTGTAATTTGTTGGGTGATGTCGCTGGAGGAGCGCGGCTTGGCTCCGGTCCTGCACGTGACTCGGCTGCCGACGCCCGCCCGCTGCATCGCAACCAGAGTGAGACGGGGCGCACTGCACATAATCCCATGCTGCAGCTCAGCGTCAAAGTGTGTATGCCTCGAGCACAAGCCTGATTTGCACGACTTCAAGAGCCATGAATGATTACCACTGCAAACTGACTGTTGCAAAGGTCTTCAAGAGTACCAGTCACTAGCGTGTCCATTGGCTGTCATAATCCCTGCGGGTCTGCCCCTCCTTCCGTAATCCATTCCATGTGTTAAGGCTGAGATGGAGGGGCTGGCCATGGCAAAGAACGACCTGTGGCATATCCGCGCGTGTCCGCCAGAGGTCGTGACGCTGTGAACTGTATCTCCAAGGACAACATTGAATAATGATGGATGATGGGCAAGGTCTAGATGATTTGATAGGTTTCAATGCTTTCACGCTTCACAGTAAAAAAGCGCAAACTGAAATCACGCTGGAGCAGTCGGGGCGCACAGCGTGGAGGCTGCTTTCTAATCGTGCCACGTTCGAGTCCTATGTCCGGAGTTGTAAAGGTTGATTAGGCGAGGGAATTGGCAATAGTGGCTCAAGATGAATTGGCGTTACCCGCCGCGGCCGAAGTCTTTCTCCGTGCAGGTGAGAGACTATGTTTGTAGGGATCTCTGGCGGGACGTGCTCGCAGCGCAGCCACTTGACGCAACTTAGTGCCCCGCCCTCTTTTCCAAACTCTTCCGGTCGGAGAACTACTTATCTGCAGAGACCCCCACCGAAGCTTGTCCTTCTTCCTTCTTCTCGTCCATCACCAGCTTTTCAAGCTTCCAATTGCCCATCTGTGTTGCGCGCCAGGTCGCTGCAGCTTTACCCCGCCATCAGCCGCGACTCGCCCCTACACATCTACCAAAACAACAAAATGACTGAAGCAGTCGGAGATGTACGTAGCAGCTACGTAGGGCGCATATGACATCTATACTAATTTCCCTCTAGTTTGGTCTGATCGGTCTGGCCGTGAGTAACATCGATATCTGTCGCAACGGACAAATTGGATGGAACCTGCATGTCTTCGAGGCATTTGCGACTTGTACTGGAACAAGACCATAATCATCGAAGACATGCAGGCTATCCCTTAGAGACTTTGCGATGGGTGCAATCAATGCAACAAGACATGCTGAACAATGTACAGGTCATGGGCCAGAACCTGATCCTCAACGCGTAAGACCTGACTGAACCCCAATTGTCCTCACAAGCATTGCTGACGGAATATAGCGCTGACCATGGTTTCACGGTACGGAGAAATTTTCCGATGACCTGCTCTAGTAGTACTAACAAGAGACACAGGTCGTTGCATTCAACAGAACGTAGGCGTACCAGGCGAATACATAAGCACTCGAACTGACAGGCAGGCAGCGTTGCCAAGGTCGACCGATTCTTGAACGATGGTGGGCATGCCTACAACTCGAGAGTTGGAGATTGGAGCTAATGTGCAACAGAGGCCAAGGGCAAGTCCATCGTTGGCGCTCACTCCATTAAGGAGTTTGTGTCCAAGCTCAAGAAGCCCCGCCGCATGATGATGCTCGTCATGGCCGGCAAGCCCGTTGACGACTTCATCGAGCTCCTCCTGAACGAGGGCGGTGCCGAGGAAGGCGACATCATCATCGACGGTGGCAACTCCCACTACCCCGATACCAATCGCCGCACCAAATACCTGTCTTCCAAGGGCATCCGATTTGTCGGAACTGGTGTCTCTGGAGGAGAGGAGGGCGCTCGCTATGGCCCTAGCATCATGCCCGGTGGAAACGAGGAGGCGTGGCCATACATCAAGGTGGGATAATTGCAAATGGCGCATGGAGCACATCTGACAGTACAACAGGACGTCCTCCAGTCCATTTCCGCCAAGTCTGATGGCGAGGCCTGCTGCCAGTGGGTCGGCGACGAGGGTGCTGGTCACTACGTCAAGATGGTCCACAACGGTATCGAGTACGGTGACATGCAGTTGATTTGCGAGGTAAACTTGAGATTAACGATGCGGACAAGACGGACAATGACTGACGAGATGTAGGCCTACGACATCATGAAGCGTGGTCTGGGTCTGAGCAACAAGGAGATGGGTGACGTATTTGAGAAGTGGAACAAGGGCGTTCTCGACTCCTTCCTGATTGAGATTACCCGCGATATCATGTACAAGAACGACGATGATGGCACCGCCATTGTCGAGAAGATCATGGACTCTGCTGGTCAAAAGGGTACCGGCAAGTGGACGGCCATTAACGCTCTGGACCTCGGTATGCCCGTTACTTTGATCGGCGAGGCCGTTTTCGCTCGTTGCTTGAGTTCGCTCAAGTCTGAGCGTGGCCGCGCTGCTGGGCTTTTGGACGGTCCTACCCCCAGCTTCTCCGGCGACAAGCAGGCTTTCATCGACAACCTCGAGCAGGCTCTCTACGCGTCAAAGATCATCTCGTATGCCCAGGGTTTCATGCTTATCCAGAACGTACGTAGATTCGAGCTAGAGTGGAAAACAATGCTAACTGCTACATAGGCCGCCAAGGAGTACAACTGGAAGCTGAACAAGCCCGAGATTGCGCTCATGTGGCGTGGCGGTTGCATCATCCGATCCGTCTTCCTGAAGGACATCACCAAGGCGTACCGCTCCAACCCCGAACTCGAGAACTTGCTCTTCGACGACTTTTTCAACAAGGCTATCCACAAGGCGCAGGCTGGGTGGAGAGAGTAAGCAATTTTCTTTGCAGAATAATGCGATAGTACTAACTTTCCGTCAGCGTTGTCTCCAAGGGTGCTCTCTGGGGTATCCCCACCCCCGCTTTCAGCACCGCTCTCAGCTTCTACGACGGATACCGTGCCAAGGACCTACCAGCCAACCTGTTGCAAGCACAGCGTGACTACTTCGGCGCGCACACCTTCAGGATCAAGCCAGAATACGCCAACGAGACCTACAAGGAGGGCCAGGACATCCACGTCAACTGGACCGGAAGGGGTGGAAACATCTCTGCTTCTGTAAGTCTCTAATCTAGTTCTGCTAATACAAGACTAACCTCATTCTCCAGACCTACAACGCATAAACACAAGAATATCCACTGCTTGAAGGGAGAGAAAATGGCACTGCCTGTAATGTGCGCCTGAAAAGTAACACATGCAATGAATAAGATAGCTCGAATCTAGATTGATAATTGATTCGCGTATATATGAGACTGTCACTGCCAATGAATGAGCATGGCGTGTAAACTTTAACTCCTTGACCGCTTGTCGTGCTGTTGTCTCAGGCGCCAACTGGGAAGCGTATTGGCTTCGCATACGCTTGGAGGACTGTTATTGTTATCCTGTAGCACTTACCTCTATCTCAGCCGTTGGAGTTGCCCCCGCCCGGTATCCATGGTATTTACTATCGTTCATCCCAACTGGGTTTAGCGTACGTTATATAGGCAGCTTCTCCATAGCTACACTTCCTACAATCAATCACTTTACTCCAACAAAGCCATACCACCACCCAGACATTGTATTCGCTCTTTGCAAACTAGAATCATTTTTTGAAGCAGAACTGGAGGACACAAGCACTACCCCAGAGCTACAGGTGCTGTTTGATTGGTCCAACGACAAGCGCCTTGGCGTAGCTACCGCCGACCGTCGAAGCGCATCAAGACTACACCAACTGCATCCGCTTCGAGCTACAATAATAGCTCTGCGCCGCGCCCGCGCTTTCCCGTCGCCCTTGGTCGCGTGTTCGCCGCTACCTCTATTTCTTGTCCCTCATTTGCTTTATTCTTCTGCTTGCATGAGTCTCTGGCGTTGGGCCTGCGCGAGTCTTTGACGACCTCCAACTTTGGCGCTGACGAGGCCGAGCGTCACGAAGCAAGCACCACCGCGTGTTTTTGCTCGCGACGGAGAGACCGAAAACCACGAGTGGGAAGAAAGAACACCGTCATGGCGGACAATAAGCGAAACAGCATTGCGGGCAAGATTGCGACTCCAAACTTGAAGGCCGGGAGTGGATCGAACAAGGATGTAATCGATGCAGACTCGAATTTGTACAAGGCCGTTGGATCGCGGTAGGCTATGCCCACTCCATGTCTACTTCCAAGCTGCTAGACTAGACGCCCAGTACCTCCTCTAGCAAGCTGACAATCCATAGCATCAAGATCACATGCGCCCCAAACAACAACGTGCTCGAGGGCACCCTCTTCACAGCCTGTAACCTCACCAATGCCATTGCCATAAACACCGCACCCGCCCCACCAAACCCCTCTGCGCCCCTCTCGAGCCAGCCCGGCGACTACCACATCATCCCCTTCGCACACATATTATCGTTCGAGATCATTGGGTCAGGAGAGCGCGCGTCCGAGTCTACACCTGGCTTCGATGGCGCGCTTCCAAGCATATCAAAGGTCGATCTTGCTGCGCTGCAAGCGCGAGAGGAACAGACGATTCGCGAGATGAAGAAGAAGGATGCACAAAAGGGCAAGGGTGTCAGCAAAGAGGCACAGGAGTTGTTCGATGCCATTTCCAGGACGTAAGCTCACCTCACCAACCCGACTGACACAAACCAAGATAGCAAGCTAAAGATGTTCGTCCACAGCCTTCCAACTCGCTGGGCAGATACGCAGATCGTTGTCAGCGACTCTGTCCTCATTCAAGCACCGTACACGGTCGATAACATCAGAGCACCCGCGGATAAAACACAAGCCGAGAACCACGTCCGCAAGATTGTGGAGCACTACTACCAGCGCAAGAAGGGTGCTACTTCTGCAGGAGCGGCGGCACGTGCTCCCGTTGCCGTGCCAGTTGCACCACGTAAAGGAGGTTAGTCACCACCACAAACCATTCGTCGCGGAAGAAGAACGATGTCAATCTTGTGTGTGGAGAGACGACCATCGAGGAGAAGAAAACGAAAATGTCCTTGGGTGGTCGAAATCCTGCTCAGCATTGGAGCAAGTAGGTAGGAGCGACGAGTCAGCCTACAGTGGACTGTAATAGTGTGGTTGACTGACACCATCGACTTTCGCCCATCGCCTATGGGAATTTGTCAACCGCACGAAGTGTACGTAAAAATCAATGGAGAGGGGGAAAAGACTTCTTGTAGCTACGTAGCTACGTAGCTAGCTGCCGGATGGGCACCACGAATCGAAAATACATCCACATCCAAAAATTGTATCAAATGTCGTGACGAGTTACTTTCATCCTTTTTCGCCAGGAATAACACAAGCAAATTACTACGTACAACAACTCACATCACAGGAATACGAGATCAGAAGAAACCACTTTCTTCACACTATCTCGTTCCAATTCTATCCAAGTAATTCCTACTCCTATCTCAGCGGCAGAACCTCCTTAACCTCCTCCCTCCCATGTACCCTCAAGCAATCTAAACAATCATAACTTATATACTCCCGCCTCGCCACCTTCGCCGCCCGCCAACAAAGCCTAATCACCTCATACACCATCTTCTGCCTCTCCACTCCATCTTCACTCGTCGTGCCCCACCGAGCTTGACCACTACCAACCCACTTGTACCTCATAGCAAGCCCATCATCGACCGCCAACTCCACGCCATCGCTCCTCTTCAGCGAAACCAGCTGGCACGCACTCGCCTGCGCCAGCAACTGCGGGCCCTGCACCACATCATCCTGCCTCATCTCCAGTTCCAGCGCAACCTCCTGACAACTCTCGGGCAGCACCACCGCAGCCAGCGTATCCGCCAGTTCACAAAACTCCTTCTGCCCATACAGCAGCGGCGGCAACAAGTACGCACATACCGTCCACGTGATGCGCCGCCACTTTAAATGCGGCAGCAAGAACTTCCCAAAACTGCTCGCGCGCAGCCGGATCAGGTTGTCGTGCAGATGGTACAGGTCGGCGCCGCGCTGCTTGGTCACGTGGTGCAGCCAGATGTCGCCGTTGTACAGCCACGATGTGCTGCCTAGGTACCGGAAGTGGTGGGTTGCGCTTCGCAGCGGGATGGAGTGGGCTTCGTGGTAGATTTTGCGGCAGGTCAGGAGGAGGGGGGTGGTGGAGATGGTTGTTTGGTGGGTGTGGCCAGGGCGGTAGAGGGGCTGATGGAGTGGATAGAGATCGGACGGGAGGGATCGGGGGTTTGGCTGAGGACCAGGGAGAAGATGAGGAGGCGGAGTTCTGCGGGGAGGAGGGAGAAGAGCGGGGACTGGGATTGGGAGTGAGAGGTTGTGGGTGTGATTGATGCTAGGGTTCTGCGTATTTCTCGGTTTGTTCTTTGACGCTCATATCGTTTCTTGGGAACGGACTTCTTGTCTGGCATGGTTGATGTTCGCAAATCTTGATCTGGCGCTTCGTGTTGATGATAGGAGCATTTCAGGACGATGACGTCGTTGAGAAATGAGCAGTGGCATAGATATAGACAGATACGAGAAGGACCATGTATACACAAGCCTTGGGCTCCCTTGAAGTATCCTACGATAACTCTTTCTGGATCAAGCTAAGTTGTAGTAATGGAGTGTATGGATAGATACACGGGGACCCACGGCAGGTCTAAGCGAGCCTAGTTAACTTACGCACAGGCCTTCGCTTTCACTCCACCATCGTACACTTGTTGACTCCTACCAGAATCGCGGGGTCTCATTCACTGCCTTAGCAGTGACTCCTATCGCTATGACAACGCTGTACGCTTAGATTCGGTACTACACAGTTCTAGAAGCCTCTTGGGTCCTCAGGGCGACTGCATCCTACTCGCACCGCGTTCTGCACGCGTTATCGTCAGCGACTTCAGAAAACTGGTTCAAAGCACTTTGCGATACCAAGAACGTAGCCCTGAGGGATACTTTGGGCTCCTAGGGACCACAGATCCGGAGGATTGTACTGTAGGTCTATTGCCTGCTCCACTTGAGAACTCAACACCGAGGCCATCGGAACTAGCGCGGGAAGACTCGGCTCAACCGACGAATCTCGAATACGTACCACGTCGACTCTGGAGTACACGCTTTGAATTACGCGATTTGTCTCCACTCAGATTGTGAGCACTGATACTGCTGCATCAACCTTATTCGCAATATCGTGGTATTGCAATTGGTGGTAAGCAATTGCTCATACTAGGAACTATTGCTCACCCAGTACAGGCCTCGGTCTGAGTAATCTTCAGTATCTTTGCAATCACTAAAGTGGACTTGCATCACAACACGAGTAGGATTAGTCTACCTGGAAACAGACGAGACTGCTTGGCCAATGCCCCTCCAGATCCTCAACACAAGGCACTTCTTACGCACACGGCCGCTACTGCACCCGCTTGCATACCACAAGGATCAAAAGGCGTGTTAGCTACATGTACATCAAGTAGGTTGCATTAGCTCGATTGCGGCGCTATCACAAGGAAATCAGCTCCGTAATCGCAACTGACGAACACAATGTTATCAGCACCGCCAATTCGCATTGCGTCTCTACGGAGTCCATTCACAGTGCAGCTTTCTGCTGTCACACAGAGGCCCCGAAGCCCTTCACAGTGTTCTTTCGTTCAAATTGGCTTCGCTCGTTCACTAACGCAGGGCGCCCATGTTCGGTCACAATCACCACCTTCGGTTGAATCCCAATCATTCTTAAAGCAAAATTTCCCACGCTCTTTCAGATTATACACCCGCACTCGATCGCATCGAGTTACCCAGTTAGTACGATACAGTACCTCAAGACTTCAACTTTCAACCTCCTCTATCCAGCCAGCTCATAGGACGACAACCTCGAAGACAACTTCATCCTATTGCAAACACATCAGCATGGAGCCAACAACCTCAATCCGCGAGATGTCGTCTTCACCTGCCTCGTTGCGTAGCAGCCACGAAAATGAGTCCTCAGACTTCTCCACACAAACCACACCAGCCAGCACGCCATCAACCACCCCAGACTTCATCCTCGAGCTAGCCAAGCACAACCTCACAGAGACCGACCTTCAAAACGTGCACGACCTCCTCATATCCATCGCAATGGAAGGCGGCAAAACCATGCTCTCAGCCGAGCACGAATTCCTCATCGCAGCTTCAACCAAGAACAACACATCTGACCTCGTCACAAAATACGACAGCCAAATCGAAGCAATGGTTGAATCGCGCACTCAAGCCGCATACCCTCACTTTGGATTCTTAGGTGAAGAGACATTCAAGCACGGCACAAAGCTACTCGACACACCCACCTTCGTCTGCGACCCCATCGACGGCACTCTAAACTTCAGCAAAGGCGTGCCCAACTGCGCCATCTCACTCGCGCTAACACTGAACAAGAAGCCCGTCGTAGGCATTGTGTACAACCCCTTCCGAGGCGACCTATACACAGCCATCAAGAACCGCGGCGCCTTCTTGACCAAGATCTCTTCGCCATCATCATCAACGGAGATGCAGAAGGAGAAGAAGTTCAAACTCCCCCTTCACCCCATCCCTCCACCCATGCCCTCCCTAAACACCTGCCTCATCGCCCTCGAATGGGGAAACCAGCGCTCCGGCCCCAACTGGTCGCTCCGCACCTCCGTCCACAACACGCTGCTCACCGCGCAATCCGAAGGCGGCGCAATGTGCAAGTCCATCCGCTCCAACGGCAGCGCAGCGCTCGACTTCTGCTACGTTGCGCAGGGCAGCTTGGACGCGTACTGGGAGGGCGGCGTCTGGATCTGGGACGTGTGCGCCGGTTGGTGCATTCTCGAGGAGGCGGGCGGCATGGTGGCGGGCGCGAATCCGGGGGATTGGGAGCCGGGACTGGAGGGCCGGACGTATTTTGCGGTGCGTGCGGCGAAGATAGAGGAGCAGGTGGGTGTTGTGGAGGCGGTTTGGGGGATTATGGGGGAGCGGAAGTTTGTGTACTAGGGGGTGTTATGAAGGAGTTTGTGAGTGAGTATCCAAGCAACTCGGTTCGTATGAGCGAGTTGACATGATACTTACTCACAACTCACAATGACTTGAAGATTGTGTTTTCTTTTTCTTTGGTTGGTATGGAGGAGACACTGGCGTTTTGCACTTCCGTAACTTACCTCCTGGAGACTCGATACCCCTACCTACGGCGTCTACTGCGAAGTATCATCATATCCCGCACAGCCTGGTTTCCTTCCAATGTAGCTCCAGGTATATCAATCAAGATAATGCAGGAATTGATGTTCGTGTCCCTTCTCTTGATGCCTGGTTGACAAAAACAAAAAGAATAGCATGAGGTGTTTTATACAATGCGAGACTTGGGCCAGTAGCATATAGATCGAGTAAGCAACCCCAATATGCTTAGAAGGAGCTTGATCAAATACTTCTAACGTCCTCACGTGTGAGTCGTTATCACGAAAGGTGTACTGAGAGATTTTGCTAACATCTGGTGTTTAAGTAATGTCTATCCCTTTGTTGCGAGACGCACGCCGACGCGAGACAAGCATTAGGTACTTTAACTTCGAGCGGCTGATACTCTACCACAAGGCGAGAAAGCTTGTCGGACTTGTAGCGCATATCTTCTGTATGTGTGTTCCTCAGCAAGCCCGCTATGTGATTACAAACTGTTATAGCAGTATCACCGCCTCACTAGGATCGTAGATAGTTACTAATATATATATACTACTAAGGCCCTCTATAATCCTACCCTTGCAGATATTAGTTCATTGATTGATTGAAGTAATCACATTTACACCGACTCAGAGGTGATTATCTTCGATGCGAAATATCACCTCGCCGCCTAAACTAAATGCTTCGTGATCTTCGCCTATCTGGAAATGCCAATAACCACAATAAGGGCACTGCAGATGTTACGTGAAAGTCACGCGTATAACCATAAATTCAATAGATGGAGCCAGCTGTCAAAAGCGCAGAGGATCGACATTCCTTGATGATTACAAGATTCAATTCCAATGCGTCTGTGCAACTATAGAAATATGCCACGACAGAGCTTGTGCTATCCGAACAACAGACTGATCTTGACGATACATTCCATTCGTTCTCCTTCATGCCCTTGTAAATAGAAGTGATGACTTGCCCGATCCCCAACACATGCTGAGCGTAGCCCACGGAACCTCGCAACAGAATATATTCTGTGTCAGGACGGTTGAAAACTTGGTGCTCTCAATACTGCCAAAATGTCTACGACCCGCCCCAGTGAGGGTTCGCCTGTATGGTTCGAAAACTTCGATGGCTTCACGTACGATCCCGGTCATGGCATCCAGCACAATTTCAAGCAACTTGCTGCTCAGAGACATTGGGGCAACAAGCTGAAGCGTAAGCGCTGGACTGATTGCCAGACAGCCTGCTTTGCTTCTTTATACGGCGGCGCTGCGGACAAAGACAAGCTGTGGAAATGGCAAGAGCTTTGCCGTGAAATCCACATCCCTAATCCGCCTGAAACAATTAGCGGCTGCAGAGAGGCATGATATGGGTTATCTACATGTCCTCGACACCAGCTGACAGGAACAGGTGCTAGGAAGTCCCAGGGTTCTAGTCAACCTTGTGAATTTGATCGATCATCGCCTCATCAACGTTCCGGTTATTCGCTTCGAGACATATCGCGCTTTTCATTGCTATACATTCAATGGTCGGACGTACCCATTGAAAAAGGCGAAGGAAGACGGATTCATTAAAGCATTACTTCGGAAGCTCTAATTCTTCATGAAATAGCATGTGCTACAAAATTGAACACTGGCTTTTGTTAAAGTACATGACGAGGATAGTGTTCGATAACAGGAAGAAGATGGGGGTTGCGGACCTATCATAGATGTACGCAGCAGCTTACCCAATCAGATACTGCCATATCAACATACCCCGCGTTCTGTCGCGCTCAAATTGAGACACTTTCTTGAGTATTAAGCCGTTGCGTTAGATGCCAGTCTTTTGATCTCCTGTATCAACAGCGTTATAGGAAGGGAAAAGAACAAAGAATACTATGCAGTGATGGATTCACGCGTAACAGGGTGTAAAGCTACGCAGAGCGCCTTCCACAGCATCGAGGAAGCGCGTCGATGTATGGAGCGCACAATGGACTTCTTAAGTGGAAGGAGGTCATCAAGGAAACAGCACTAGATACCACACCAGCTAAAAACAGCACAGCTTATTATGTCGTAGCCCATGGAAGGACACTGGACATCAAAACTATTTGGTAGTATGAGACTACCCCCCAAAAGATTTGATCCGTTTATTAAGAGGCAGTAGTGGAGAGGTAGGAGCATTGGAATAGACAAGACAACGGATCGATCAATCACTGTATGCGAGAAAGTATCATGAAAGTACTCCTGATCATCTTTCATTAGAGAGTCGTGTAGTCATACATCTAAAGGAAGTGTAGAATATACTGGATTAAGGGATCCCGACGGTGAAAGGAGCCAGGTGCAATGTCCTTATCAAACCCGCTCAGTATGGAGTCCCCCGGAGAGTGTGAGAAAAGCATGTTATGCTATTAATGTACTTTGCTCAACCCTCCAGCCGTTTCTGCTCTTCGTCTCCAAAAGCAGTGCCTTAAAACAGCGCGGCACCAAGCAGCCCACCACCCAGAAAACCAGCGGCTAACGGTAGACCCGCACCACCACCGTATCCATACCCATACGGCCTTCCGTATGGCCCAGCTGGTCGCACATAGCGAGTGTTTGGAGCCTGATATTGGCCAGGTCGCGCGTACGGGCTATATCCATATGCACCTCTGGGTGCGTAAGGTCCATATGGTGGCTCGATATAGATATCCCGGCCCTGCCTATCTTTGCAAAGAAACTGCGGTTGACCAGTCTCGATGGCCTTCATGAGAGCCTGCCTCGCGCGCAGATGTGCAAGGTACGCCTGGCGTTCTTCCTCGGCACGTCGGGCGCGCGCTTGCTCTCGCTCCTCGTGCGTCTGGCCGGTAACCTTGTCCTTGAGCTTGCGCGAGAACTTGTGGAAGCCAGTGGGTTGTTGTGAGCCGGTGCCTGATCCTGATCCCCCAGCAGCAGCATTTGGCCGCGGTGGCAATTGTGCGTGGCCGTGGCCATGGCCCTCCTCATTGTCCGAGTCCTCGGCTGCGAGGTCCTCCAGCGTCATGGTCCGCTTCATTCTCGTGTACTTCTTGCGTTCCTCGGGGCTGAGCGTGGCGAGAAACTCGTCGTCGTCGTAGGGGTGCACCCATATTGAGCGCGGTGGGGTGGCTTTTGTGTCTACGAAGAATTGATGCTCAGACTCGGGGTCAAAACTACGGACCCAGCCGGGAGGAAGTTCGCGAAACTCATCTTCCATGGACCGCCGTCGCTCGGGTGGGATTCCATTGCGTTCGGTGCGCGCAGCAGGGCCATCGGTGGATACGCGATGTATGCCTGGTGTTGGTGTTGACGAGGAGCCGGTGGCGGATTCGTAGGATGGTGGTGGTTCGTTGGGTGGCTGGGATGAAGCCATTGCTGATTCTTCGCGTTTCTTGGAAAGTAAACACGAAATTTGAGGGCGTGTAGAGGATCGTAGGTAAGTGAGGTTTTCTTAGGTGAGAGGAAGATATTTGGAGCTTTGCAAAGTGTAAAGGCAGGAGTGTTTGCTCGTACTTGACGTACTGGTCACATCGTCACAGTAGAAGTGGCGCGTGCCTTCCCATGACGTGCAAGTGTGGCGGTGCACATCCCCCCTGCCAGACCTAGGGATGCGGCAAAAATAGTATTTAGTATAACTATACTAAAGGCTTAAAGCTAAAGCCTAGCCCGTTTTTTACTAGTTTAATAGAGCTAATATAGTATAAATACTACTAACTAGTTATAACCACGAGCTGTTTTAATATGAATGTTGAATTTCAGGCTTTATTTAAGCCTTTCTTGCTATGCTAGTGTATTCGCTAGCGACAAAACATAATACAAAAAAGAAAATTCCATTTACCGCTAGCCTACACGTCTATTCTGCTTCAGCATAGATTAGATAGCCTCCGTCAGACCATTCAGACCCTGTTACAAGCCCAATGTGCGCCGATCTCTCGGATAGGCAACATATCCATCGCCAGGTTGGTGCGTTTGCCGGGCTGTTGGCGGCCTGCCTTACAACTTGTTTTATCCTTGGGTCAGAGTGGCTTCTCTTACCTTTGACGCCTTTTTCTGGGAGCTGGGTTTGTGTTCAACCTTGTTACCATAGGTTGTATCGGCCTCCTGAGTGCGGTTCTGGAATGCGAAGCCTGCAACTGTTAGTACGAACGAGAATTTCCCTACATGGGACGGAACCGTACCTGGTTGAGCAATGTTTAAGGCGAACACTGCCAGGATCACCATTACCGACTCTAGCCCAATAAACAGACCCTCCTCGTGGAAGATTGACCCACTGTATCCTTGACCGAGCTCGGCAATACGGTAGCAGCAACGGATGAGGATAAAGAGAATAGATGCCGAGAAGAAAACGCCAAAGATCTTGAGGCGCGTCGAGAGGATCCGGCGTTGATCCACTTGCTGAGACTTACGGTACGAGGTGTAGCGGAAGAGGTAGTCTAACGCCATAGCGGTGAAGACAGTAAGAGTGAAGACCTGGAACGCCAGACCTGCAAGCGTGATGTACTCGCCCGATTTGTCATCTCCCACCGAACTCGATGATAACGCGCCGCCCACGGACTGCAAGATCAAACTAATGATATCGCAAGGCACAAACACCCACACGTATATCTTGACCGGAAACCTGCTAGCTTCGGGGCCCAAAAAATTCGAGACTCTGGCGAGCGAGACGTAGATGGCCGCGGCAAAGAAGACGGGCGAGATTGTAATGCAGCAGATCTCGATGATGAAGCCGTCAAAGGAGAAGGGGTTCTGGTACAGCAAAACGCGCCCGCCGTAACCGATCATCTCGCCGATGCAGCCGATTGCCATCATGCTGGCGAAGAACCAGGTGCGATAGCGGATGCCCTGGGCCAGGTGGATGAGCATGGAGACGCCGAAGAGGGCGATGAAGGCGATTTGCACAGCGAGGGCGGGCCGGTAGCCCTGGAGGGAAGCTTCGACGGGGCATAGGGCGAGGGTGCAGTTGGCGTCGGGGCCGAAGGAGACGAGGTACTGGGAGGGATCATTTTGGCCGGCTGCTTCGGTGGACGACATTGTGGTAATAAGGGGGGGAGTGGAAGATGCGTTGAGTCGAGGGCGGAATGGACGAGACTCGACTTAGGGTTAGGAAGTGTCGGAGTGACAGAGGTGGCAGAGCTGCCAAAGAAAGGCGGAGAAGGAAGGCAAACTGGCTTGATTCGTGGTAGAGCAAAGTCGTAGCGGGCCAGAGAAAGTACATCAATGAAGAGTGAGTGGATGCCGGAGTGTTGTGAGCTGAGATGCAAAACAAGACTATGGTTCAGCGGGATGATGCAAGTGTAGTCTTAACGTTAGTAGATCAAAGCTGCTGCCTGTCGCACGACGCGTCGACCTTAGGAAGGAGACACAAGCATTGCCGCCGCATTGCGTGTCGCGGCCATCGATTAGTGTTAATAGCCCCGAGAGGGGCGTAGTAGGAATTCAACGAAGCACGGACTGTTATTGGTCGAGAAACCGCCGATGCTGCAGCACCACCGCAGGATGCTGACAGTGCTGACCCCCGGCTATTTTCAGGCAGGAACTCTCGGCCGTAAACGTGGGCCCCCCCCTCCCCCTCAGATTGGTTTCGCTGTGGAGGCGTGGTAATTATATTGTCCGGCACCTTGCTTGCCTAATATAGTAGATTAATCTAATGTTGCCTGGTAGCACCTTGGCTTGAACAGGTTTCGAGCTCATTTTAGGCCGACAGACATGAGCTCAGTTATTCTGGAGATATCTAGAAGCCCGCGTAGACGATTAAAGTGGAAGTATTTGGCCATGTACGAAGTAGTTCCGTAATTAGATACTAATCCTGTCCGAAGAAAACAACCGTACGAAGCTCAGATTGAGTACCACCAACTACCTGTTGGTAAGCGTCAACCACAACGGAAGTTAAGGGAGCAATACCAAGGGGGGGTGGGAGATATAAGTGTGCCTTTGTTAAGAGGGTTTTATCTGCTATAAAAACCGGGCAGAAAGGTTTTACCTACGGAAACACACATCTTTACCAACCTATCTTTGAGTTCTTTGACCATATAGTTCTACACAGATGAGGCTCACGTTAACCCAATTTCACAGGCTCAAGGTAGGGTCCCTCCGAGAAGAAGGCCACCGCGACGACCCTGAGAATATTAAAGAGATAACTCCCCTTAAGGGCGTCCGCTTTCATATCGCCGCGTGGGTCTCTTGGTGGGGAAAGGCAGAGAGACTAAGGTTCTACAATGATGAGGAGGACAAGGTTGAGGAACCTACCTACCCCCAGAAGCCACGCCGTCGTCCAACGACTGAGGATAAGGAGGAATATACCGAAAGAGTAAGGGAATGGGAAGCTGGGAAGCATCATAAGGTAGAGGTCAAGGTTCAGGGATAATTCAATGACCCAGAAGTACTACGTAGATAACCTTCTACCTATATACGTCAAAGCTGTTAAATCTATGCGGCTTATTGACGATAAATCATGGCTTTTACAAGAGGATGGGGACCCTTCCCATGGGATAAGGAAATATTGACTAGCACAAGATTACAAGAAGGCCCACAACATCCAAAACCTATAGGACCATCCTGCCCAGAGTCCGGATCTTAACCCTATTGAAGGTACTTGGGCTATTGTAAAGCAACGCTTATGCCGAAGAATCTTCGATTCCGAAGAAGAGATGAAAGAGGCTCTACAAGAGGAATAGGACAAAATTACGCAAGAGGAGATACAGCACCGGATTGCTGATATGAATAGAAAGATGCGCAGAACTTGTACGATCGAATGGAGGTTCTCTTCGAGGTATATAAGTGGTAGTTCAGATTTATTACAGATTTAGCCTATTGCACAGTGACGCTGGACCTGATAATGAGGTCGATGAATTTGATCGCTTGCGATATCTCCGAGCAATCTCCTTTGGCAATTTGTTTCCTCTTCCAGCTTCAAGATAGTACAAATCATGCGCATCCTTGTCGAATGCCAAGAAGCAGAAGATGCGTCACCAGCGTTGGTGAGGTATCGCACTGCTCCTCCAAGTTGTAGAGTGTCTTCAAGTCATCTCAGCGGATTCTGGCTCAGTGACCCGCGGCTTTTCATGCACCAATCGATTTGCCTCTTCCACTCCCAAACCCGTCTTGTGTTCAACATGCTCATCAGAAAGTTCGTCGCTTCCAACGAGGAAAGATGCAATGAGTCCAATTCCGGAAAGAACGACGAAGAAGATCCACATATCGGCAAGACTGTCCTTTACAGCCAACCTGAAAATGTTCTGCTGGGCCGGAGTGAGCTGTGCAACGAGTTCCACGGATCCAGCTGCGCCATTCCGTGCAATTGCTTCCGCTATCGCAGGGCTGACTCCAGAAGCAATGAGACGACCGCTTTGTGCCGAGAGTCGGTTCTCAAGAATGACGCCGCCCAGGACGATGCTGAAGGCGGCGCTGAGTGCGCGGATTGCACTGGCCGCGGAGACGGCGACGGCCGCGTCGGCGGGTGGAAACCTTGCTTGCAGGGCAATGGTCGGTGC
The DNA here is from genome assembly GCA_027946455.1 of Neocucurbitaria cava. NCBI lineage: Eukaryota > Fungi > Ascomycota > Dothideomycetes > Pleosporales > Cucurbitariaceae > Neocucurbitaria > Neocucurbitaria cava. Next base: position 2,028,996 of record JAPEUY010000003.1, on the reverse strand, counting down.
CTGAAAGTTGGGACCCAGGCCGACGGCGATAATAAGTTGATAGATGATGATCTTTGGCCAATTGATTTCTGCACCGAAATCGATCAACAGACCGGTGCCCAGAGTGGAGAGAGCCATGCCTGCAATGATCATGTATAAGTACTTTCCCGTCTTCCGCATATAAAGACCTGTCCCGATGGTGAAGAGAGCCAGGGGAATGGCGAGAGGAAGGGACCAGACCGCTGAGTCAATTGGTGTTGCTCCAACAACTACCTGGAAGTAGAACGGGACAAAGTAGGCCGTGCCGTACAAAAGGAATCCATGCGTGAGATCCACCACGAACAGGGCGATAATAGGGCGAGTCGTGAACAGTCGTAGAGGGAGCACCGGATAACGGGCCAGCTTCCACTCGATGCCAACAAAGATACCACAAACCAACACGCCGAAAAGTATCAAACACACGACAATGGCAGAGCTCCAAGGATACACCTCACCGCCATACTGGAGGCCCAGGAGAAGCATAAAGACCGAACCTGTAATAGCAATCGATCCCAGCCAGTCAACAGCCATTAAACCTTTGATAATTTCGGTACGGGGATCGTGAACGTGGAGGAAAAAGACCAGGAGGGCAAAAGCGATTCCCTGGAACGGTAGGTTGATGTAGAAGCACCATCTCCAGCCGATATTTTCCGCAAGTACTCCTCCGATGAGAGGACCGGAAGATATTGCGATAGCATATACCCCACCGAGAATGCCAAAATATAGTCCGCGCTGTCTGGGAAGTGGGTCAGCGCATTCTAGGGAGCAGTCTTCTTTGGAGGCATCTAGTAACTTCAAAGCTGGAATTCCCAATGTCACTTACCTTGGACTGACGAGATCTCCTATTAGAATTGCCACGATGAGCAGCACGCCGCCGGCTCCAGCACCTTGAATGGCACGCCCAGCAATAAGCACGGCAATGCTATTTGCCACGGCACACATCAAGCTTCCAATGAAGAAGACGAACGTTGCCAGTAACACAATTGGCTTGCGTCCAAAAATGTCGCTCACCTTGCCCCAAAGCGGAGCCAAAGCGGACTGGGTTACGAGGTAAGACGAACCAACCCATGAGTAGCTGATTTGAGAAGCCTTGAAGTGCGCAGCAATTGTCGGCAAGGCGGTTGTGACGAAGGAGATGTCGAGAATAGCAAGGAACGACGCGACGCAGAGTGCAATCATGATGGGGATCATGTTTCTGCGTGGCGCGTAGTCCCCGCCATCATCTTGTGATTGAATTTCCGCATTTTCAGACCGAGCCTCGGGAGTTTCTGGTTGTTGCATCGTCCTCTCATGTTCTGAGTCGCTCGACACAGATGGAGCCATGTCAAAGCGCCGCAATAGGGTTTGGGGCAAGAACGGGGAAGGAGAAGATTATCACGTGATTCGTGTGAGAGCAGCAAAGCGACACTTTTCTGATGTTTGACCGAGTTGGAAAGGTACTGCGAGAGACCATTTGATCTGGATATGCGGCTGGAGATGAATTGTCATTCTAGATTATACTGTCTACATAAAGTCATCTCGCGCTATGGGATTCCTTGGTCTCTCTGACGTTCGGCGCTTTTCAGCCATTCAGATGAGGAGCTCCCCTGACGATGACCGGCGACTTCGAGCATCACATCAGCTGCCACCAACACCAGTGCCACCAACATCAGTGCCACATCCTCACGACGATGTGGCCTAAGGCGTACTATATATTGGGGTCCATTCTGTCCCACCCTCGCGATTCCTATTGTGCAGATAATCTCAGACAACTTCAGAAAACTTCAGTCCCAACCGTCCCAACAGCCCCAAGAATAGCAAAGCAAGTGTTCTGCATCTAATCTCACGTCATGTCTTCGGTCACGTCCACCTTTGCACTCCCACGGCGCCAGAATGCCTTGGTGGTTGCCGGCCCGGGCCAGCTTTCTCTGCACCAAGATGCGCCTCTGCCTCATGTGGCCCCTGATATGGCCCTTGTTCGCACTGTTGCTGTCGCTATTAATCCCGTCGACGCCAAGATGCTCGATTACAGTCCAGCAGTTGGCGCCATTCATGGATACGACTTCGCCGGGGTCGTTGTCGCACTCGGCGCAGACGCCCCGCGCCATCTTTCCATCGGAGACAGGGTTGCTGGGGCCGTTCACGGGAACAACTCGCTGGAGCCCCGTGTCGGTGCCTTTGCACAGTATGTTGGAGCGACCGCTGAGCTGCTCCTCAAGATTCCTGACACGATGACTTTCGAGGAGGCATCCACTCTCGGCATCGGCTTGGCCACGGCGGGTCTTGCCTTGTTTCGCGAATTAGAGATCCCCGTGAGTATCGAGCATCTGATCGACAGGGCCGGGCCGGATTCCGCTGTCACGCCGAATGCGGCCTGGGTCCTTGTATCTGGAGGCAGCACCGCCACTGGCACTAGGGCCATTCAACTTCTCAAGCTGTAAGCTCTTGAGCGTTCGCGTTGGGTTCCGTCCGCCTGAAAACGGCCCGCTGATGACAGGACTCTGTAGGGCAGGATTACGGCCAATTGCAACTTGCTCGCCGTCGAATTTCGCACTGGTGCTCGGATTTGGGGCCGAAAAGGCGTTTGATTACCGCAGCCCGGACTGCGCCAAAGAGATCCGCGCTTACACACGCAACGGCCTGGCGTACGCGCTCGACTGCGTGTCTGAGTCAGACAGCACCCAGCTGTGCTATGGCGCAATTGGTAGGGCTGGCGGGCGGTATTGCGGCCTCGAGCCGGTCCGCCAGGCCGTGACAGCGGCGCGCCCGACGGTCCGCGCTTCGTGGCTGATGGTCCTAACCATGTTCGGCGGTCGCGTCGCCTTGGATGGTGAGTACGCGCGCGAAGCATCGGCTGCAGATCGGGCCCTGAGCGCCAGGATCTTTGCGGCCACACAAACATTGCTGGACACGGGTCGCATCAAATCTCACCCAGTCAAAGTCCTAGCCGACAGCTGGGCCGGTGTCATCCAGGGTGTGGACATGATTCGTACTGGGGCCGTCTCAGGACAGAAGCTGGTAGTCCGCGTCGACTGATACGCATGTCGAGAAATCCAGCTAGATAGAATGCCCGCGTTTTCCCATGTTGCTGCGTGTAATATACCCTGAATGGTTGCAACGTTCGAGTCGAGTTGACGACTTGAGTGAAGCTAGTAGTGGGAGAAGCCGGTAATATACACTATTCGGTACAGAATATACTGTATGGCTGCGTACATTGAATCCCGGTACCCCAACATAACTAACATCGCTACTCGGCTGAGATACTTCGCATGAGAACTTATTGTTACTGTAGTGCGGTAGATGTGCATGTGGCAGAGATAATACCGCGAGCCTCTGTACTACCAGGCTCGCTGTGCCACATTATACCATGTGTTTCATACGAGGTTTGCACTCAACACCTGAATCTGGTGTGAGATCCCAAGCTGTTAATATCAATCCCTCCATGGGTCCGAGATGAGATCCTTCTAAAATCATTGCTTACTGTCTCCAGCTTATATCTTGTTATTCATAACTCGCCTAGTAGCTACCCTTGCCAGCTTGTTCGCATCCTTCGACTTATCAACACCTGGATTTGGACATTTGGACCCACGACTACGCCACCAACACCCATTGAACGATGCACCCCCTCGTGGAATCAACCCGCGAACCTACGTTGCTACCAGTAAAATCCATTGGCTGATTATGTATACGATAGTAGATAAATTACCTTTCACATTCTGTCACATGGCTTCACTCATGACACCTGCTCTTGAACCACGGAAATGGAAAGCAGTTCAACCGGACCGGCCCCGGCCAAACGAGCCTCATGCGATCGCTGTCGTCTTCAGAAAATCAGATGCCCTCGACCGGATTTGGACGATTTGAGCAGCTGTGCCAGATGCCGATATCTGGGGATACAATGTGTCTATAGCGCGCCATTGCCAAAGGGACGACCAAGCGGAAGCAGGAATTCGGCCAGCAAGAGCTATACAACGCCGAAGGAGGTACCTCTTCTGCCTCAGCCCTCCCAAGCTACCCCGGAACCAATAGACAACCAGGAAAAGATATCTGACGAGCTCCGATTAGCACTGGTGTCTCAAGATTTCAGCCATCCGGCAGGGGCCTGGTTTCAGTCGGATCCATGGTCCTGGTTAGGGACTGCAGCTGACAGGGGATCATTCGCCGATCTTGCCCTGGAAACAACATACACCTCAAGCGCCTCATCTGCTGAGCTATCCCACGATGACATTTTCACAAATCCGATGCAGCAGCTGGCAGCGCTAAGTTGCAGCCTCTATACGCTTCACACCACGTGTCGTAACGAGGCGGCCAGCCTGGAGCTCCAGCCCCAGCTCGTCTCTCATACGAACGCCTTCAATTCCTTGGCGACTTTACTGGGAGCCCTACCGAGCCTTGACGGATACGAGATATACACGGAAGCTTGTCTCGCATCAAAGAGCTTGCTCTTGGTCATGCATCAGCTTCGACTCTTCGACTCTCCAAATGATGAGGTTTTACCGGCTGCCCTGCGGCATCTTCTCTCTGCGTGTTATGTCCAACTCCTCCACGTGCATAGGATTCTGGTCAGGCTGATGTCATATGAGGCGTCGAACTCACCGGATTCTCATCAAGGCGACCCCTTCTCCTTCGCTCAACTTCGCCTGGTGGTCATCTACAACCTTGTCAAGCATCTTCTAGAACACGTGCGGCGTGGCTATGGTGCATGTGGTCTGACAGGGGCACGGTCGGGCACGCACCCAACTACTTATACGGGATCTCACGAAATCAGTCAGCTTGAACACGAGCTATGGAACGATCTCCAGGAGTTGGAAATCCGTCTCTCTCCAAGGTTACAGACGCCTTGAGTTCATTAGTCTGCTGAGTGGCTTGTAATGACAGACGCCTTAAGTTGATTTGTCTGCTGAGTGGCTTGAAATGACTTTCTTCCCGCTGCGGATGTTTAACAGCCAATGAAAATGAAGGAATCGCTTTTCTAAAAAAAAAAGAGTATCTTGCTCCATGATGTCGCTCGCTCCATCAAATCTGTATATACTTAAGAAGAAGGACGTGGTAGCTACTTGGGTCCTCACATTCGGTTCCAATATCGTCGAACTTGTCATTCCCTGTATTCAACATATTCTATCATTCATCTTTGTACAATATGTATAATCGACAATCTGAACCCATCGCTATCGTCGGCAGCGGTTGCCGTTTCCCCGGAGCTGCCAATTCTCCTGCTGCTCTCTGGCAGCTGCTAAGAAGTCCACGTGATATCTTGAAGGAGATACCTAAAGAACGTTTTGATGTGCGAGGCTGGTACCACAGAGACGGGGATCACCATGGCACGTCCAATGTTCTACACTCCTACACCCTGGAAGAGAATCTTACCAAGTTTGATGCCAACTTCTTTGGCATTAGTGCAGGTGAGGCTGAGTCTATTGATCCTCAGCAGCGCCTCTTGCTAGAAACCGTCTACGAGGCCCTTGAAGCTGGCGGCCACACCATCGAGTCCTTACGTGGCTCTGACACTGCCGTCTATGTTGGTGTCATGGGAGGGGACCACGAAACCAGCCTTCTCAGAGATGCCAACAGTCTACCAACATACTTTGCGACTGGCACATCGCGCGCGATTCTTTCGAACCGAATCTCTTACTTTTTCGATTGGCGTGGACCGTCTATGACTATCGATACAGCATGCTCTTCGAGTATGATCGCTGTGCATAATGCTGTTCAAGCACTACGGTCTAGTGACTCGAGAGTTGCTATTGCATGTGGCAGTACTCTGCTTCTAGGCCCTGGTAAGTTAATTCTGCACACCGAGTAATCAAGCTAACGGATTCTAGAAATGTATGTGGCCGAGAGTAATATGCACATGCTGTCGCCCACAGGCAGATCCCGCATGTGGGATGCTGATGCTGACGGCTATGCTCGCGGCGACGGTGTCGCGACCGTTGTTCTTAAGAAGCTGAGCGACGCTCTTGCTGATGGCGACCACGTCGAATGTATCATCCGTGAGACTGGCATCAACCAAGATGGTCGCACACAGGGAATCACTGTACCAAGCTCGGAGGCGCAAGCTGCACTTATCCGCCGCACCTATGCTCGAGCTGGTCTGGACCTTGCAAATCCCGCCGACAGACCCCAGTTTTTTGAGGCACATGGTACCGGTACCAAAGTAGGAGACCCTAAGGAAGCAGCCGCAATCCACTCCACCTTTGGAGGACTTGACAGTGATCCTTTGTATGTTGGGTCGATCAAGACCGTCATTGGTCACACGGAGGGTGCTGCTGGCATAGCCGGTCTACTCAAAGCGTCGCTATCCCTTCAAGCTGGCGTCATTCCCCCAAACCTGCTGTTCAATCGCCTTAACCCGAGCATTGAACCTTTCATTCAGGGCCTGCAGGTTCCAACTCATGCAAAGCCATGGCCTGCCCTGCCTAAAGATGCTGTGCGAAGGGCAAGTGTGAATAGTTTTGGTTTCGGCGGCGCCAATTCTCACGCCATCTTGGAGAGCTACCAAGCACAGATCGACAATGTTAGCAGCGCCCTGGTTGTACCGGCTACTCCTTTTGTCTTCTCCGCAGCGTCAAACACCTCGCTCGTTTCCAGTCTGCAGGCACACTTGGACTATCTAAAAACCAACCCAGTCAACATGCGGGATCTTGCCTGGACGCTCCAGCAGCGTCGTTCTACGTTCTCGCATAAAATCGCATTCTCGGCTCCTGACGTCGAAAGCTTGATCCGGAAGATCGAGCTCAGACTCAAAGAGTACGAGGATAAGTCGGAAGCGAACATTGGCGTCCGATCGAGTTCAACCCCTCCAAAGGTCCTTGGTGTTTTCACTGGTCAGGGCGCGCAATGGCCAGCCATGGGTGCTGAACTAATACGTTCCTCCGAATTTGTTCGCCGCCGATTGCAGGAGCTTGATGGTGCCCTTGCAACCTTGCCAGCTGCAGACCGACCGACCTGGAAAATTGCTGATCAATTACTCCTTGATGCCAAGTCGTCTCGTATCACCGAAGCCGCTTTTTCACAGCCGCTGTGTACAGCAGTCCAAGTTGTGCTCGTCGACCTCTTGCGCAGCGCCGGGATTATGCCAAGTTCTGTGGTGGGCCACTCCTCTGGTGAGATTGGTGCGGCATATGCTGCAAACTTCATCAATGCCCGGGATGCTATTCGAATTGCCTACTACCGTGGCTTGTACGCGAAGCTTGCAGGCGGCTCGACCGGACAAAAAGGCGCTATGCTTGCTGTTGGAACATCTCTCGAAGATGCCGCCGAAGTGATTGAGCTTGACGCTTTTGTTGGACGTGTCGAGGTCGCTGCACACAACTCGCCAGCAAGCGTTACCTTGTCGGGCGATGCAGATGCTATCTCTGAGGTCAAGACAGTCTTCGAAGAGGAAAAGAAGTTCGCACGTCTGCTTACGGTCGACACCGCTTACCACTCACACCATATGCTGGCTTGCGGCGATGCCTACGTCAAGGCTTTGCGTGCGTGCAAAGTTGAAGTTAACCGAAACCGCGATACCTCTGTGACCTGGTACTCCAGTGTGACAGGTGGTGAGGTCATGGAGCCGACTACCCTACTTCAAGATTTATACTGGCGTGACAACATGGTACACAGGGTCTCCTTCCATGAAGCTGTGACGGCAGCAGCTCGAGCTGAGAAGCCGACTCTTGCCATCGAGATTGGGCCTCACGCTGCTCTCAAGGGCCCAACACAGCAGAACATTGCCGAAACTGGCCTCAACCTTCCCTACACCGGTGTTATGCGCAGAGGTCTCAACGACGTTGAAGCATTCGCCGACGGTCTGGGCTATATGTGGACCCAATTCGGCCCTGAGGCTGTTGACTTCACTGCCTTCGAGCGACTTTTCCTTGACGCTCCGCAGGCCAAGCTCGCCACTGGTCTGCCTTCCTACCACTGGGACCAAAAGACCCACTGGCAGGAGTCTCGCATCGCACGTAGGATGAGAAGTCGATCGGACCCATTCCACGAGCTGCTCGGTGTACCACATGTGGACAATACTGAGCTCGAGCGTCGCTGGTCGAATGTGCTCAAGATCTCAGAGGTACCTTGGCTGACGGGCCACAAGCTGCAGGGTGAGCCGGTCTTTCCAGCAGCTGGCTACGCCAGCATGGCCTTTGAGGCAGCCAAGTCTATCATTGGAAACAGGCCTATCAAATTGATCGAACTGCGAGATCTGGTCATCGGAAAAGCCATCACCTTTGGAGGCGAATCCGATCCTGCTGCTGAGACTCTGGTAACTCTAACGGATATTACTCCAAGCAAATCGAATTCGAAAACTCGGGCAGCGAAATTCTCCGTTTACTCCGCTGCTATCAAGTCGGCGCGAGACCTTGAAGTCAACGCCAGCGGTACAATAAACGTGCTCTTCGGTGAGCCTTCGATATCGGTCCTGCCACCAATCCAGGTGGATGACTCGAATATGACCGAGACCGACTCGGAGAGGTTCTATACTTCCCTCTCAACCATTGGGTATGAATACTCTGACTCTTTCCGCACCATGGCAAACTTGAAGCGCAAGCTCAATCAGGCTACTGCTCTAATATCTAGCTTCGACTACGGTGATGAATCTGAAAGGTTAATGGTTCACCCCGCGCTGCTTGACGTGGCTTTCCAGAGTGCTATCTTGGCATACTCGGCGCCTGATGATGGACGCTTGTGGTCTTTGCACGTCCCAACGTTCTTCGAGTGTATCCGTGTGAATCCAGAACTCTGTGCTACGCTACCTTTGCACTCAGTCCAGCTTCCGGTGCGAGCTCAACTCCTTGCCCCTGAGGCGAACGCTGTCGACTCGATTCGTGGCAATCTAGACATACTCAGCGCCGACGAGCAACACGCTATGATCCAGGTCCAGGGCGCTGCTGTTGTGCCCGTCTCGATGGCCACTGTTTCCGACGATCGCACTGTTTTCTCATACAACAAGCTCGGCGTCACAGCTCCAGATGGAGAACTGGCTCTTGGCGAACTGAAACCATCAACGAATGACATGGAGCTTGGCACCGTTCGTGAAAGACTTGCCTTCTTCTACTACAGAAAGTGGATCCACGAACTTACCGAGGCAGACTGGACGAAGTCTGAGTGGCATTTTCAACGCCTGCGGGATTCGATTAATTGGACCTTGTCTCTTGTTGATGCCGGGAAGCATCCCTATATCCAGCCAGAGTGGCGGACCGACACCCAAACACAGATCGATGCTCTCTTCGAAGCGCATGCTGACTCCGTGGATTGCCGCTTGGTGAGAACCGTGGGCGAGACTCTTCCATCTGCCGTTCGACGTCAGTCAACGATGATTGAACATATGATGAAGGACGGCTTGCTGGACGAGTTTTACAAATATGGCCTTGGCTTTCAGGTTTACAACGAGACCTTGGGCAGAATGGTCTCCCAGTTCACGCACGTCAATCCAAGGGCCAAGATCTTTGAGGTAGGTGCTGGCACAGGTGGCGCGACCAAATTCGTTCTCGAGACCATCGGTAACACCTTCTCCTCCTACACGTACACAGACATCTCCAGTGGCTACTTTGAGAAGGCCGCTGAGGCGTTTAGCGACTGGAAGGATAAACTGATCTTCAAGAGCTTTGATACCGAGAGAACACCTGAGTCTCAGGACTTCCAGGAAGGCACATATGATCTCATCCTTGCTTCCAACGTCCTTCACGCTACCGAATCGATGGAGAAAACACTCAAGAACGTTCGCCGTCTTCTCAAGCCTGGCGGATACTTGATGTTGCTCGAAATTACCAACAACAAGCTTGCTGCGTTCACTTCAATGTTCGGCGGTATTTCAGGTTGGTGGGCTGGCTGCGAAGATGGGCGTCCTTATGCTCCTACCATGCCTCTTGTGGCTTGGAATACTGTCCTTCGCCAATCCGGCTTCTGCGGGGTTGATTCAACCACCCCCAATCGTGATCAACTGGCCTGGCCGTTCTCGGTCATCTCAGCACAGGCCGTGGACAATCGTGTCAATTATCTGAGGAAGCCTCTCAACCGTTCATCCAACGCCGCACAAATCTCCCATCTCACGATCATCGGTGGCAAATCATTGGAAGTGGCTAAGATCGCCGAGGACATCGCCGACATTGCCGGACTGAGGTGTCAATCAGTTGCGTCCTTCGCAGACCTAATCAGCGCTCAAAGCTCTGTTGTTCCCGGACAAGCTGTCATCTGTCTCTCAGATCTCGAAGACCCAATGTTCAAGAGTCTGACACCTGAGAAGATGGATGCTCTCAAGATCATGCTGGAGCATTCTCAGACATTGCTCTGGGTTGGTCGCGATTCTCGCGACAGTCCTTATCAGCAGGCCATGGTTGGTTTCCTAAGGTGTATCATCCATGAGATGCCTGACCTCTCGGTACAACATCTTGATATTGCTTCTGGCCTGAAAGGAGTCTCTACATTGATCATGGAGGTGGCCCTGCGTCTGCATACCGTGAGCCAGTGGGAAGCTTCTGATGCCCTTGATCAACAGTTGTTGTACCCTAAGGAGACCGAGCTCATGTTCCAGCATGGAAGCCTCTACGCACCACGCATGCTTCCTGACCCTACGAGGAATGATCGCATTAACTCTCAAAGACGCTCAGTTGCTAAACACGCCAGCCTGAAGTCGGATGTGATCTCCATCAGTGAAACAGGCTCCGGTCTGCCGGTCTTGAAGGACGTCCCATTCTTCAGCAAAGGGCAGGAAGGTAGATCCGCTATGAAGACGTGCCTTTCGACTCTGTCGGCACTGGGTATCACTGCCGGACTCTATTTGTTCGTCAGTGTTGGGCTTGAAATTTCGACATCCAACGCCGTCATCGCCTTTTCTTCCTCGAACTCGAATAAATCCTACCCAGTGGCCACCATTCCTACAGACACACGGGAAGACCCAGCCGGTCTTCTGTCTGCCATTGCGGCGGAACTTCTGGCGGCCCGCATGCTCTCCACAGTTGTTGTAGGGGCCAAAGTCCTTGTTCACGAGCCCGGTACTGGTTCCCTCGGATCTTCCCTTGCGCAAGCTCTCAGGAGGCAAGCATCCGCCAGAAAATTCGAAGTCATTTTCAGTACCTCTAGGGCGGACGACGACCCTTCTTGGCTCAGACTTAGCCCCTGGATGCACGGTCACAACATCAAGCGCCTCTTGCCCACTGGAGTCACTAACTTTTTGGACCTGGCAACTGACGATGAGTCCAAGGAAGTATCTGCTCTTATCCAGCAAGCCCTGCCAGGTGTTCAGTACACTGGCTCGAAAGATCTTTGGCGTGCGACAAGCTCAGGTCTCTTCCAAGACCAGGAGAAGCTCATCTCCCTTCTGAAGAATGCTGCTACAGCCGCGGGACAGCACGTGGCTAGCCATAAACCAACAGAGCTTTCCCTGAGCCAGGTTGCCGATGTTAAGATACCTTTGCATCCTGCCACCCTTGTTGATTGGACTGCCGACGACACCGCTCCTGTTATTGTCGACACCATTGATGCGACACCCCTATTCTCGGCTAACAAGTCCTATCTCATGGTCGGCCTGACTGGTCAAATTGGTCAGTCGCTGTGTGAATGGATGGTTCGGAACGGTGCGCGAAACATTCTGTTGACCAGCCGTCATCCTAGTGTGGACCAAAAGTGGCTTGATTCTTTCAAGGTTTACGGTGCCAAAGTCGCAGTCTACGCTATGGACGTAACAAGCAAAGCCAATGTTATTCAGGTCGTAAACGACATTCAGGCATCCTACCCGCCGATCATGGGCGTCGCCAATGCTGCGATGGTCTTGAAAGACACTTTGTTCTCGCAGATGTCATACGAGCAAATGACCGACGTCTTGAGACCAAAGATCGATGGTACTAATTGGCTTGATGAGATCTTCTACGACACTCCACTCGACTTTTTCGTATGCTTCTCTTCGACCTCCTCTGTCGGTGGCGTTTTCGGTCAAAGCAACTATGCAGCTGCTTGTTCCTACATGACTAGCCTGGTCCGACAAAGGCGAGCTCGCGGCTTGGCTGGGAGTGCCTTCGACATTGGCAGAGTCGCTGGTATTGGCTACATTGAGCGTGCTTCTCAAGTCGTCCAAGAAACGTTTGAAAAGTACTCATACATGCCGCTTTCGGAAACAGACCTGCACCAGATGTTTGCCGAGACAATATTCGCTGGTATTCCGGAGATGAACCTCGACCCAGTCATAAGTACCGGTATTGAGCGAGTTCCTGCGGATCGCAAGCACCTCCCTCCTTGGATCCTGTACCCACGGTTGTCTCACTATCTCATTGACACGCAGGCGACGAACACCGTTGCGGATTCCAAACAAACAGTTCAACCTGTTCGCGAACAACTGATTGAAGCCACAACTGCGGAACAAGTTCTCTCGATCATCAAGACCTGCTTCGCGGCCAAGTTGCAGATCATCCTGCAGCTGACAGGCGAGGAAATGGATATGAATGTCCCGCTTGTGGAGATCGGCATCGACTCTCTTGTAGCTGTCGAAGTTCGTTCCTGGTTCTTGAAAGAGCTGCAAACGGATATGCCTGTTCTGAAAATTCTTGGTGGTGGATCTGTCTCTGACCTTGCGGAGCAAGCTTCTAAGAAGTTACCTGCGGAGCTCGTTCCCATGCTCGGCGATACAGCAACTCCATCAATTACGAAGGCCGAGAAGGAAGATCCTGGACAACGCCCGCTCATGCACCAAGAGGTCTCGTTCGTTGCTACCAACGCAAGCAAAACGGAGAGGAACGCTTCTTTGGAGCGCCCTGTCCTCCGGCAAGCCCTTTCTTTCGCTGGCACCGCCACCACCACGGACACGCACTCGAGGGGGGAATCAATTGCGACGCCGCCATCGAGTGTCGGCGGAAAGTCGTCAATCTCAGACCTGGAATCAATTGCAGAAAGTAAGGAGCTTAGAGAGTTCAAAGTCTTGAGAACAGAACCGATGTCTCTGTCACAGTCACGCTTCTGGCTTCTCGATCTCTTCCTCGATGATCGTACGGCTTCTAACGTCGCCTTCCAGTACCAATTGAATGGAAACCTTGAGGTCGATAAGCTTGCACAAGCGCTTGAGCTCGTCGCCATGAGACACGAGTCTCTCAGAACCTTTTTCGTCAATGATGCTTCGCAGCCTGACATGGCAGTCCAAAGCGTCTCCGCTACAAATCACGTCAAGCTAGAACACCGAACGATCAACCATGTCGATGAAGCAGCTCAAGAATACGAGATCCATAAGAGACACGACTTCGATTTGGGTAAACCTCAGCTCCTCCGCATGACCCTTCTTACGCTCAATACCATGACGCACTACCTGCTTGTCGCCTACCACCATATCATCATGGACGGTATCAGCTTGCAGGTGCTGCTGTCTGATCTGGAAAAAGCATACAACAGCACACCATTGGGTCCTTCACCAATGCAATTTCCCACCTTCTCAGTGAACCAATGCAAGGCGCTTCAAGCCGGTGAAATGGATTCTGAGCTTGAATACTGGAAGGATGTCTTTCATGACTCACCAGCTGTGCTTCCACTTCTTCCAGTGGCCATAAGGAGTTCGCGTGCACCCATTTCTGCTTTCAAGAGCAACGAAGTCTCGAGGCGAGTCAACCCGGTCGTTGGGCAGAAGGTCAAGGCTGTTGCTAGAATGAGCCGTTCGACAAACTTCCACGTCTATCTCACCGTCTTCCGCATCCTCCTTGCCCGATTGGCTGACGTTGCTGACCTCACGATCGGTATCGCCGACGCCAACAGAACCGACGACGATACCACTAGAACAATCGGTCTTTTCCTTAATCTTCTCCCTCTGCGATTCAAGCCTGACGAAGCAAAGACTTTTGCTGCCTCGGTCACAGAAACCAGGAATCAAGCATACACTGCGCTGGCCAACTCCAAGCTGCCCTTCGACATAATGCTCCAGGAGTTCCATCACGTCGAGCGTTCGTCAACTCATGCTCCGTTCTTTCAAGCTTTCTTTGACTACAAAGTTGGCGTCAAGCAAATATCAAAGTTTGGCAACTGCCAGATGAATATGCAGCAGAACAATACCGGAGAGACAAATTACGATATCAACATCACCGTCGTTGAAGACGATCAAGGCCCAGGTATCATATTTGAGACACAGGCGACGATCTATGATCGCCATGCCACAACCCTGCTGCTCGAGTCGTATATCAACCTGCTGGACGCCTTTGTCAATGCACCAACCATGAGGACAGGCGAGCCTTCGCTATACAGTCAAGCACAAATCCAGCGAGCACTCGACATGGGCAAAGGACCTGACTTGCTGTCCCAGTGGCCTGCCACTCTTTCGAGTCGTGTTGAACAAGTCGCAAGACAAAACAAAGACGCAGTGGCTGTGAGAGACGGGAATGGTACTTCAATCTCCTACGGAGCACTTATGAGGCGAAGTCAAGCCATTGCAGCCACCTTGGAAAAAGCCGGCGTGGATCCAGGATCCAAGGTTATCGTCTTCCAACAGCCATCGGTCGATTGGATTGTCTCGCTTCTGGCTATCTGGAGAATTGGCTGCATCTATGTTCCCCTGGACGTCGCAAACCCACTAACTCGCCTAGCGGCGATCGTAGAAACTTGCCAGCCAAGTGTAATCCTGACTGATGCCACCACCAGCCCTAACGCAAACAGCTTGTGTGCGGCCAATGCACTTACAATCAATGTCAGCAATGTTCCCGCCTATGCATCTGCAATTGTTCCAGATTTGTCTCGGCGCGAGCAAGCCGCTGTCATCATCTACACCAGCGGTTCGACTGGAACCCCCAAAGGCATCACAGTCAAGCATGAGGGTCTACGAAACTACATTGAAGGTTCCATCAGAATGTACGGCATGGAAACCCCACAAACCACGCTGCAGCAGAGCACGCTGAGCTTTGACATTTCACTGGAGCAGATTTTCACTGGTCTTGCAACTGGCGGATCTGTCTTCATGTGCCCCCTGAACCAGAGGGGCGATCCACTACAGATCACCAAGGTGATGCGAGATGAGCATATCACCTACTCACAGGCAACACCGTCCGAATATCTCATGTGGCTTCAGTACGGGATGAGCACACTCCGACAATGTTCCGACTGGAAGTACGCCATTGCTGGTGGTGAAAGACTCACAAACACCGTCGCAAAGCAGTTTGCGGCCTTGAATCTGTCCGATGTACGCCTAATCAACAGCTATGGCCCAGCCGAAATTTCTTGTGGATCAAGTTTCCATGAGATCGACTATCGTCAAGGAGAGCAGGGTGATATTCCGATTGGCTCCCAGTACCCGAACTATTCAGCTTATGTCGTCGACGGAGATCTCAAGCCCTTGCCAATTGGCGTAGCAGGTGAGATCGTCATTGGTGGAGCGGGCGTTGCTGCCGGCTATGCCAACAACGCTGCCTTGACTTCCACTCAATTCGTGCCCAACCCCTTCGCATCTACGGCCTATGTGGCAAACGGATGGTCAAAAATGTACCGCACTGGTGACTACGGACACTTTCGCGAGGATGGATCACTCGTCTTCCGACACCGTATCTCCTCCGACCTTCAGGTAAAGATCCGGGGTCTCCGAATTGAGCTTGGAGACATCGAAAGCAACATCGTGCGCGCGGGCAACGGTGCCATCCTGGAAGCCATCGTCACTGTTCACGGCGAGGACTCTGACTTCTTGGTTGCCCACGTCGTCTTCGACACCAAACGCGACATTGCCGATAAGGACGCTTTTCTCCAGAATGTCCTTCAGGACTTACCGGTTCCACGATATATGGTTCCCGCTATGGCTATTCCTATTAAACACTTGCCATTGAACAACCATTCCAAAGTTGACAGGAAGGCCGTCAAAGCGCTTCCACTCCCAGAACATATTGCAACTCCGACCCTCAGCAGCGAACTTACCGATACCGAGACTCAGCTATTCCGCTTGTGGCAAGATGTGCTGTCTACGCACGTAACTAACATCTCCATCACGCCTGCTACCACATTCTTCTCGGTTGGTGGTAACTCCCTCCTAATCGTCCGCCTACAAAGTCGCATCCGCAAAGAGCTCAGTGTCGTCGTGTCTGTCTTCGAGCTCATTAATAGCAACACCCTTGGCGAGATGGCCTGCAAGATCGAAGAGAGCGTCGGTGTCGAAACCATTGATTGGGAACGCGAGACGGCTGTGCCGTTTGTGGCAATACCAACTCCCGTGGGACCTTATACCGCACCCCGGAACCAACCCAAGGTCGTCGTGCTCACCGGTGCCACCGGGTTCCTCGGTCGTCACCTCCTTAGGCGGCTTGAAAATGACCTTAACATCACTGAAATTCACTGTGTGGCTGTCCGTGACAAGCCCGTGGCGTCTTCGCCCAAGGTCTCAGTCCACCATGGCGATCTGTCCGACCCAATGCTCGGTCTCAGCCAGCCCGAGTTTGAGCACCTCTCACTTACAGCTGATGTGATCATCCACCTCGGCGCCGTCCGCTCATTCTGGGACAACTACCACGCCCTCCGCCAGACGAACGTGCAGCCAATCAGAGAACTCGTCAAGTTGGCAGCAGGCCGCCGTGTTCCCATCCACTTCATTTCATCCTCTGGCGTCTTGCCCACGACCGCTTACGCCCCGATCGGAGACTCGGTTGCTCAGTACCAACCCGCCACTGACGGAAGCAATGGGTATGTCGCCAGCAAATGGGCGGGCGAGCGCATTCTCGAGCAGGCAAATGCCGATTTCAACATCCCCGTATCCATCCACCGCTTCGTTGCAGGCGGCCCGGAGCCTCCGCGTGATGCGGTGATGCCAGTGATGCAGTGGCTGGCTCAGCACAGTGAGATGCACAAGATTAAGCCAGATATCGCGGGCTGGAGAGGTCACATTGACTTGATGAAGATGAATGAGGCAACTGAGGCACTCTGCGAGTCGCTTGTTGGCGACTCGCCGAGAGCGCGATTCTTACACCATGAGAGCCATGTTCGTCTGAGGGAAAGCGACATGGAGGCGTTTGTTGGAGTGAGGAAGGGAAGAGCTGACTTGGAGGAGATGGAGCTCCTTGATTGGTTTGGCAGGATCAAGGATGATGGATTCGAGTACTTTTTGTCCTCCCATATGGCGAGCTTCCAGGCTGGCGATCAGAACGGAGGTAATGTCTTGACGATGAGAAGATAGATAATGGGGAGTCAAGATGAGAGATAAACGGCGGACTACGACGTCATCATCATGACCTTTTCCTTTTTATTATTGGAGTTACGATTCGGATTTGATAATGTGGATACGGAAGAGGGCGGGGCCTATGGACCATGGTCGTATCTTACACTCTCCTTATAGAGCATATATAATACAAGAAATATAGAGGAGATTACAAGCACCTTCACCATTCCATTCGCGTGATCATTAACCTTCGAGATAGTTATCCAAGACCTTTGGAAAGCGTATTGGGAGATGTCGGTCTGTGTGCATGACGTATTTTGAGGAGGGAAAAGCAGTTTTCATTTAGGGAATTTTACTAGATCCCTACGAATCGGAGATTTATTAAGATTAATCCTAATTCAGTAGCAAAATAAGAGGAGGGAATTTTTGAGCGATAAACGAATTTATGGAGGACCTAGATCCGAGAGTATCTTATAATGTCTATGTTTGGATGTTGAAGTTGATCGGTCATTGTTGCTGCTGGGCGGATATTGACGTTCGTTCGAGTATTTATGCGACATTTGCCGCAGTCTCAGGTCCTGCAAATGCCGGGTTTTTGGTGGGCTGTGTTAGCGAATAGAATAACGGAAAGCTTAAAGATCTTCTTGTCTCTTGTAAGTAAACCCTATCTAGGAACTTAGCATTATTTTTCTTTAGCTTCCTACTAACTACAATTTTATATTATAAAAAACTAGTTATAACTACCTTTATCTATTAATTAAGAAGTAGTAAATTCGTGGACCATATCTCATTAAACTCTCGGAGGGGCTTTGCCGAGGATTGCCGGTCGCCCGACTCAGTACCATTGATAAGATAGCTCCCCTCCTTGCACTCCACATGCTGGCAGCAACACAACACCACGTGCCCACCATGCCCAATCCTACGGACTCGTCATGCAAAACTCCATGGACTCTCCCGTAACTGCTCGGCGTCGTCGCCATCGTCGAGTCCCAGATGAGAACCGGAAAAGAGCCCCTCGAGCGTGAGCCTCCTGCCATGCGTGAAGCACGAGTAGAGTGTTAATAATGAGTCAGATGCGCACTATGCAAAGCTCGAAAGAGCAAATGTATCGAGACGTCCTACGGCGTTTGTGAGAGGTGCCAGCGGAATGGCCAGTTGTGCCGATTTGAACAGGCCAAAAGTCCATTGACTCCTGGCACCATCGATCAATCGCAGAGCAGCCCCACGGCAAGCTTTCGAACCGACGAACGTACGCCCTGTGGTTGATCCTATACGAAACTCAAGGATGTCCGCTAAGTAACAGCAGCAGAAGGTTTCATGTGGCCCCGTCTACTTTCAAGGTTGCGCGAAAGCTTTCTCCTAGACCGGAGCACTGATCCTTTTCAGTCTTCACGAGATGTCCAGCCCGTATTTATACTCTCCTCATTACACTAAACGACTCTGATTGTTCCAGAACACAACACATTCTCGTTCTCCACAACCTGATCAACTCCGGAAACTCCAAAAAGCCGCTGACGCATTTCCACCTCAATCGCTCGCTCACTTTTTACTCTCGGTTTGCAACGAGCATGGCACGGACGCATTCTTCTACTTCAATCAAACCCAGCTTCAGAATGAGATTGACGAGTTTTATGTCAATCCAAATACTGAACTGCGGCGAGACATTAGCTTCATTTGCCTTGCACATGCGGTTTTTGCGTTGGGAAGTCAATGGGCAACCATGGTCGCACCAGAAGCGTATGGGATCGTCATGCACCCCGGGGACGAAGATCCGGGACGAATCTTCCACCAACAAGCACGTGCTCTTGTTCCAGACGTAATTGAGCTCAATTGTGTTCGCTCAATCCAAGCGCTATATGTTATGGGCGTCTACCTCCTTCCAGCAAGCGCTTTCGGATCGTCTTATCTCTATCTTGGTCTTGCTCTCCGGAAAGCTCTTGCGCTTGGGCTGCATCGAGAATTTGAAGCAGCTGAGCTCGATGATACGGAGAAGGAAGTTCGACGCCGACTATGGTGGGCAGTCTACTCCTTGGAACGGTGATTTGCCTTGCGACGAAGTTCAGAGCAGCCGACTGACATGTCACAGATGCACCACGGTTAAGTTGAACAGACCAAGATCGCTCGATGCAAGCATCATCACGGTCCGTTTACCTTCGGCATACCCTCCCTTGGACTCCCAGCAAATGGTCAACAACATCGATCATCAGATTGCGGACGCAAAACTCATGCTGATTCTGGATCGTGCGGAAGAACCAACGTAGGTATCCTTCGCACGTTGGCCAAACATGTACTGACTATGATGCAGAAGAGCAACAGATGGCTTGGCTGTAGAGCAGGCGCTGAAGGCTTGGAAGCATTCTCTCCCTCCAAGCCTGAGGCTACAGAATATACCGCCCAATTCATCGAGTTATCGAGCGACTTTCCACCTACTGCTTAATTATCATTTCACACGAATTGCAATGGGGAAACTCAACCTTGTTACGATTGTGCGCGATCACCTGAGATGTCATTTTGGCGAAAAGGCTCAAACGTCCGAGATTACGGATCAGACGTATGATCTCTCACAATCCTGCATCAAAGCAGCACAAAAGATCCTACAATTGTTTGAAGACGTACGTCTGACGGGCAACCTGACAAGGTTTTCTTTTACCGACTTCCAAGGCTGCAGTATATCCACTACGATTGTCCTTTTGGCTGGAATCCTCGAGCGCGACGCTAGCTATGAAAGGAACGTGCGTTTCGGTCTGGACAGCTTGCGCAAGATGGCTGTAGGAAATGGTACTGCAACCGCAGGAGTGGCCTTTGTCGAGGGTCTACAGGCCATCACAGATGAAGCTGTAGAGAAGCTAGGGCGGATGGCACACTCTCCCTCGGCTGTACCACCCACGTCGCAAGCTACTAAATATGCAGAATGGGCCGAGTGGCTATCCCGTCAATCGCAAGATCCGAGCGTGGGAGAGGTCGAAACGAGACAAGAGGTCGATGCCGCTGCTGGTCAGCACTTTAATGTACGCCACTCAAATAGACATACAATACTTGATGAAGCTAACGCCTCACAGCAAATGCTCGTCTCGCCTAGTTCAACGCAGCTCCCGAGGAGTCAAGATCGAGCGGATCCTGACATGTTGTACGACTTCAACCCCGCCTTCCTCACGGGCCAGCACAGCGAGGATTCGATGAATTTCATGAGCCTTACTGGCTTTGACATGCTTGGTCTCGACTTTCAGGATCAATAACACTGTTCAATATGATTTCTCAGATCAAATTCTAAAATCCAATATTATCCTACAATGCCTATTATATCCGTACAGGCGGGTTTGCATCCTCCGCGAGGCCATTCCACCGGCTCTTGTACACGCGGCCTTCCTTCATGACACTCCTGACATATTCCTCAGGTTTGTCCAGTATGGTAACATCCTCCAACGGATTCGCGGCAAGGAACAGGATGTCCGCCTTGAACCCCTCCTCAATCTGTCCCAGACAGTCTTCTTGTCCCAACATGCGCGCCGCGTTCATAGTTGCACTTCGCAAAACTTCAAGCGGGGACAGCGCTTTCGAACGTAACACAAACTCGTGGGTTTGCGCCGCGCCCAGCGGGCCCAAGAGATCACTGCCATAGCAAATCGTCACTCCAGCTTCCGAAGCAATCTTCAGCGCACGCAATCCAGCATCCAGGACTTCAGTATTCTTTGACTTCTCAGAAGCCGGTAGGAAGCCTTCCCACTTTTGCGAGGCCATCTGGTCGTATGTAATCAAAGTCGGCGTCAAGTACGCGCCCTTCTCCGCCATCAATTTGGCCGTAGCCTCGTCGAGGAAGTTACCATGCTCTATACCCTTAACGCCATTCTCAACGCAATGCCGTATCGCCTCTGGCGTATACGCATGAGCAGTAACATACGTCCCCGCGTTCTTTGCACAACTCACCATTGCGCGAATCTCCTCGGGCAGGAACTGCAAATGTGAGATCTTATCCGTCGGGCTGCTCACACCGCCCGAGCCCATAATTTTAATAAAGTCGCTGCCGCACCGGATTTCCTCGCGCACAGCCTGCATGCATTCTGCTACGCCATTGCACACGCGGCCCAGACCTGTCGTTGCGCCGCCGCAGCAGGCGGAGTGGTCGTGCTTGGTGCGGAAGTCGGCGTGGCCGCCGGATTGGCTGAGAGCATGGCCGGCGATGAAGAGGCGTGGGCCGGGGAAGATGCCGTCTTCGATTACTTCTTTGATTGCGGAGTGCGCGCCCCCGCAGTCGCGGATCGTGGTGAAGCCTCGGTGCAGCATTTGCGCGCAGACGTATGGCTGGCGTAGTAAGCTGACAGACTCGGGATTGCTGAAGGAAGCTGCGAGGCTGTCGAAGCCGGGGGTGGCGATCAAGTGGACGTGGCAGTCAATGAGGCCTGGAGATAGGTAGAGGCCGGTGCAGTCGACTGTTATAAATCCTGGTTTTGAGGGTTGTTCTGTCGAAGAGGCCTCCAAGGACGTGATGTTTCCATTTTCTACCGTGACTGTCACGTTGGATTGAATTGAGCCTTTGGCGACATCGACAATGGAGGCGTTGTGCAGTATGTAAGAGTTCGAAGCTGGGCGAAACCAGGGCTTGATATCGGCTTCGGCGACCATCCTGAAAACTAGAAAGTACCAAGGAAGAAGGGAAAGAAGGTAAATTCGACAAAAGTCAAGAAAAGGCTGTAAGAAAGTTTAATCCCCAAATCTGAAGGCCTGAAGAATGCCTATCAGCTTGACTAGTCATTGAAAGCCAGCCCCGAGAGGGATGCGATGCCAACTAGCGTCGGCAACCTGTCCACGGCAATCTGTCTATCGCTGGCCACCTACCCGACGATAGCGGCACCGGCTCCCTGGCACCGGCACGTCCTACCCCAGCCGGCAACCTGCCCATCTTATCTTTCCCCATACACAGTACTTTCTTCTACGGGGTATCCCGTCCCCTCTAATCATGTAATGATCCGCATTCCTTTGGTTGCTGCAGCACTTAAAGGGAGCCGTGGATCTTGATACCATGTCTTCAGAATTATTACTATTACTGTTAGGACTGCCGATTGTGATTTAATTTTTCTTTGACGAAAGATGGACGCCAAAGTCGACAGCAGCAGGATGATGACGCCGGAAGATAAAGTTGGTGGTGGTGGTGGTGGTGGTGGTGGTGGTGCTGGTAGTGAACAAGAGGGACATGTGCTTGAGCTTGCGGCGAGCTACACGCCTGATGAGGAGAGACGGGTGCTGAGAAAGATCGATCGGACGATCTTGCCCTTGATGTGCCTCGTCTTCTTCATGCAGGTAAGTAAATTCAACCCGATAATTAGTCTCTATTCTGTGAAAAGGAGGCCAACACAGCTCACATTGCAACAGTATCTCGATAAACAATCCCTAAGCTATGCATCTGTACGTACATCAGCACCAATCACATATACCACTCATCCAACTAACAACCTCCTCCCACGCCACAGGTCTTCGGCCTCCTCACAGACCTCAATCTCACAAGCAGCCAATACTCGTGGTGCTCCTCCATCTTCTACGTCGGGCAGCTCGTGTCCGAGTATCCCGCCATCTACCTGATGTCGAAGCTCTCGCTCACGAAGTTCGTGGGCGTCACCGTTGTCGTCTGGGGCGTGGTGTGCATGTGTCTTTCTGCGCCGAAGAGCTTTGCGGGGTTCGCGGCGGTGCGGTTCTTGCTGGGCTTCACGGAGGGCGCGGTGAGTCCGGCTTTTGTGACGATTACGGCGATTTGGTATCAGAGGAGTGAGCATGCTACTAGGACTGCGTAAGTCATCTCACTCAATCACTGCGCGCGAGCGAGAATGGGATTAACATAACAATGATTATAGGCTGTGGGTCACGATGAACGGTATCGCGCAAGTCTTTGGATGTCTGCTCATGTACGGCATTGGCAAGAACTCGTCGCTAGCTCTAGCACCGTGGCGCACCATGTTCCTCGTGTGCGGTGCTTTGACCGCAGCGTCGGGAGCGCTGTTCTTCTGGCTGATGCCGAATGGGCCGCGAGACGCGTGGTTTCTCAACGCGCGCGAGAAAGAGGTGTTGTCGCTTCGTATGGCGAAGGATCGCGAGGGAGGCGATAAGACGTCGTTCTCCGTCAGGCAGCTGAGAGAAGCGTTAATGGATGCGAAGACTTGGTGTGTCTTTGCGTTTGGGCTGCTGGTTACTATGCAGTCTCCTGTTCTTACCGTAAGTTCTTCTCGACAACATGTTACTGGTTTTTGACGTCGATCGGACAAATGCTAATACATGGATCAGTTTGCCTCTCTTGTCATTAAGAATATCGGATACGACGAGTTTCAAACCATGCTGTACACTGCTCCATCAGGCTGCGTTCAAGTTCTCCTTCTCTGGATAGGCGTCGTAGGCTGCTGGCTACTCCCGCGCAACCGCACGCTCGTTGTTCTAGCACTCATCATACCTCCTCTCATCGGCAGCGTCCTTCTCTTGGAGCTCTCGCTTTCCGCAGGCTGGGGCATGATTGCTGCATCGTGGCTTGTAAGTCCCCCAATCCCCACCACTGTAACTTCCGAATCTTCATCTGATAAATACGATACAGGCATCTTGCATCACAGCAGTAATGTCGCCCCTTCTCTCCCTCATCGCCTCAAACGTAAAAGGCAACACGAAACGCGCCTTCGTCAACGCCGTCTTCTTCATCGGCTACTGCACAGGCTGCATCGCAGCGCCTCAACTCTGGACGCACAAGCCTCGCTACTTCAACGGCGTTGTGACTGGGATAGTTACGTGGTGTTTGTTGTTTGTTGTAGTTGTTGCATATTGGATGATTTGCAAGCGGGAAAATGTCAAGAGGGATAAGCTGACGATGAGGGATGGGGAGAATGGGAGAGGGGGAGAGGAGGGTGTGAGCGTAGATGAGTTTGTGCTTGATAAGAATGGTGCGCCGATTACGGATTTGACGGACAAGGAGGATATCAGGTTCAGGTACAGTTGGTAGGGTGATTATGCTTGGAAAGTGTGTGTGAGTAGGTTCAGGATGAGGGACAGATAGCTTCTAAGTGTTGGCATGGAATCTACAACCGTCCTATTGTTTTCCATCATGATATACGGTGAACAGACCATGGTCCTGTTTCAAGAATGATTTCTTATGTTACTCATGTTTGCATGGTGAAGGTTGTGAGGGAGACTGCTTGCTTAGTAATATCGTCTTGGGTCGCACCCGACCTGCCATCTGTCTCAAACTTCTTGCGACAGGTGACGTGCTCGATATCTCAATATGGAACAGCTCCGTCAACCATCGAGAATTGTACAAACAACAACAAGCAAAGAAATTCGTCGTCGGCCATGTGAGGACAACTGAGCATGAGGCTTGAGGGCGCATCGCGATAACTCCGTTTGGCAGCGGTCCCTCGAATCGTTCCAGAGCATGCGACCCCCGTCACACGGCAGCTTCTCCGGGCCACAGCAAGCGCATGTGTCAGTGAGATCTCGAGACGCAGCAGTCGAAGCTGTTCCAACCCGATCCGGTAATCAGACACCTCGCGCATGACAGCCTTACGCCCCAGAATTCGTCGGTTACTCTCGCCTCAGTCGCGGCACCCGCTAACCTCACAAACGCATCATCTGGAGAATCCGCGGAGCCGAAGGCTAAGACCTAGTACCAGTCTCGTCCAGCTAATCATCTCTCCTTGCACAAGTCGAGGATAAGTGCCCGACTGTTGCGGCACTTTGTCGCCGCCCTTCGATCCGTTGGGAAGGTCGCCGTGAAGACTAACATAGCGGCAATCGAGGCAAAACCGAGCACATCGCCATAAAGCACTATATGATCTCATTTACGGGTAGAAGTATCATATTCCATGACTATTTTCGCGTCCGGGGTGTTGTGCTAAGGTTGTAACGTTAAGAAAACTGACCTCGGTCATATGAACCGTCCAGCCTCCTTCCCGATCGAGTAGAATGGAGCGCTGACACGGTCGACAACTCTAGTAGGTCTTGCGCCCATCTGTATCGCTCATCGCATCATTCTAGGCTAATTGAGCATTGTAACAGGTGCTTGTCCTTATGCTACCGGGTAATTGAAATTATGAGACTATGTCTTCTCTGCGCTGGACCGAACGAGCGTATGAGGTACAGTGCCTCCTGAAAGCACAATTTTCAACAGAGTACCTTCTTTAAAAGCTACCAAGTCAATCGCATTGTTCTTTTCCCAACATGGTACACCACGCTTTGGTTCGGTGCGCTTTCCTTATGGCTGCACAACAACTTGGTCGGCATTCAAGCAAATCATCGCTATAGCCTTCACTGATCATTAACTACACGCTTTCGTCATCTAAACGCTTCGCGCATTCTATAGTGTACAGCCCTGCGAGCTTACGCAAACCCGGGAGTTGGACTCCGAATCTGGTGCGACGCTGGTCGTGCTACCGAGGTTGACTTGTGTGACCTGTCATACAAGTACCTGCATTCTTGCATCTCACTTGGGTAACGTGGCTGTCATCAAGTGTCGTTCCGTATGCACACCTGAGCTCCATGTCTTGGGCATATGCTACGACCTGCCCGAAGAGAGTGTAAAAGGCGCTTCTCACATGAAATGACTTCTGGAAATGGATTTCTCATATTCTGTTCCCTTACTATATAGTGTTCTCGAACAGGAGATGGCATTCTACGCCTGGCAACTCAACATTCCTCATCACATTCCTTCGTGAAAACAACAACCACCAGTTTCTACAGACACGTCCATCCATCTCCGTTGTCTAAGACAGTCTTTCGTTTACCGTCGCTCTTTACTTCGTTTTTTTCTCGCTTGAAAGATGGTTATGCTGGCAGTCTTCTTGCTGGCATTCGCCCACCTTACCTCTGGTTACTGTTTGCCCGCGGGAGAGGTCAAGAGGGATGTAGACTCTCTGGATGAGCGCGCAATAACACTCTCCACGGACCTAGATACTACTACGAGCTACAGTAGGGCTATATACACGTTACAATCAGTATCCCCAACTATTGAACGAACACTCACAGGGGTACGTCGCGGCACATCACACTGTGTATCGCCTCTCAAGGTCAAGACCGCTGCTAACTTGATTCACAGAGCATTCTGACCGAACTGCCTCCCGGTGGACCTACACAAAACCCTGTTGCGGGACCTAGCGAGACTGAGGCAAACGCGCCATTACGTCCGGCAGAAACACCTTTAGCGGCAGGCCCTACCGAATCAAGAGGGCAACCGTCAGCGAACATTTTCCAACCCATAGAGACAGGAACGCCTGCGCCTTCCCTCCCATTTCAAGGTGGCCATATTGTTCCGAAGAACTTCATCGCCGATGGAGATGTACCAATTGAAACAAACAAGTTTTACGCAAACTGGTTCCTTGGTAGCCAGGGGTTTCCGGTATGGACGCATCCGTACTCTCTGACTTGGGCCAAAGGCGCGGGAAACACGTGGGGCATGGGCATCAGTCACATAGAGCGTGACAAGTTTGCTTTTGGTGGCGAACCAAGCGGTAGCACTACACCGCGATACTTCATTGCGCCTCTCGGCATCTACTCCATTGTACTCTCTGCCGCAGAACTTGGAAGAAGTACCTATCTTTCGGTTGAGAGTCTTAAAGCCTTTTCGGTGTATGCGAATCTTGCCGCATCTCAGACGTCCCGCGTCCTCATGTCCATTCCCGTTGTCCAGGGTATGGGTATGGTGACGGCCATTTACGATCGAGCAAGGCCAGTGCTCAATACCGGAGTCTTCTTCCGCACCTTAGATTACATGAGACCTGTCAATGACGCCAGCGTCGTCACACACAAGTTCAGGATAGGGCTCAATGACGGCACATCATGGATTTTGTACGCCACACCAAGCACTGGGCAGGGAGTTCCACCATTTATTTTGGTCAACAGTACCACCATTGCTGGTCCTGCAGATTTTGTTGGGATGGTTCAGGTTACAAAGAATCCATCAGGTGCCGATGGAGAATCAGTCTTTGACTCCAGCGCCGGTGCATACGCCGTTAATGCCGCGATCGCAGGCTCCGTCAATGGAGGTTCGGGAAGCTACTCGCTCACTTGGACGAAGGGAGGCGTCAAGCGTCAGACTTTGCTCATGTACGCGCTTCCACATCACGTAGAATCATTCGACCAGGAAACCAAGGCGGCTTTGAGGAACATTACACTTGTCACCACGACCAAGGGTTATGCTCGAGCAGTCCAAGCAGACAGGATTACCATGGTCGAGAACGATCTGCCAGACACTATCGGTTTTGCACCGTGGGCTCCGTATACAAATGGCGCCGCTGGTGGTTCGGAAAACATCGGTCTGAACAGCGGGGCTCTTGCACTCGTGAACCAAGCTGGCATAGCGGAGCTGAGCGAGAACATGGATTCACAAACCAGACTGAATAGCATGTACTACTCCGGAAAGGGACTTGCCAAGTTCGCTGCCATTATATACACGATGAACACGATGACTGGCAATCGCCAGTATGCCGCCGCTGGACTCAATAAGCTCAAGGATGCCTTCAACGTGTTTGTCAACAACACTCAGCCTGAACCGCTCCTCTATGATACTGTGTGGAAGGGCGTTGTATCAAGTGCCACCTATCAGCCGCCATACGATACCGGTCTTGACTTTGGTAACACCTTGTACAATGATCACCACTTCCATTACGGATACTTCGTCTGGACTGCTGCGGTCATTGGGCACCTGGATCCTACCTGGCTCGATGAGGGCATCAACAAAGCTTGGGTTAATTCGTTGGCTCGAGATTATGCCAGTCCTGTGACTGACGACTACTTTCCATTCTCACGCTCGTTTGACTGGTTCCACGGGCACTCGTGGGCCAAGGGTCTTTTTGAGTCTGGAGACGGCAAGGATCAGGAATCGACTTCCGAGGACGCTTTTGCAACGTATGCCCTCAAAATGTGGGGCAGAATCATTCGCGATGCAAACATGGAAGCTCGTGGCAACCTTCAGCTTGCTATCCAAGCGCGTAGTTTCAGAAACTACTTCCTTCTCACGTCAGATAATCAGAACCAACCACCCTCATTCATACCAAACAAAGTCACCGGCATTCTCTTTGAGAACAAGGTCGATCACACGACATATTTTGGTGCCAATACAGAGTACATTGAAGGCATACACATGCTACCTCTCAACCCTTCCTCGGCCTACACCCGTTCCAAGGAGTTTGTGCAGGAAGAGTGGGACACCTACTTCAGCAAAGGCCGTGCTAACCTAGCCCAGAAAGGCTGGAAGAGCATTCTCTACGCCAATCTGGCTTTGACCGACCCGCAGACTAGCTACAATTTCTTCGCGGATCCCAACTTCGACACCAACGACTTGGATGGAGGGGCCAGTAGGACTTGGTACCTTGCCTACTCCGCTGCCATGCTGAATGCTGGAACTGCTAGTGCGGAGGCGGATGGTTCGATGTACTATGATAGTAGCGCATACGTCCAGTCTCAGGATACTTCTGATGAGGATTTGCAAGATCAGTCTGAGGATCAGTATGAGGATCAGCCGGAAGACCAGACTGAAGACGAATATGATGCGCAATATTACGATCAGCCTGAGGATCAGTCCGAGGATCAATCTCAAGATCCATATCAAGATCCCTACCAAGACCAGTCTCAAGATCAATCTCAGAATGAATCTCAGAACCAATATCAATCCCAGTCTGAGGACCAATACCAAGATCAAGATCAAAGTCAAGACCAAAGTCAAGATCAATCTCAGGACACTTCTCAAGATCCCTATCAAGAAGAATCCCAGGACCAAACCCAGGACCAAACCCAGGACCAAACCCAGGATGAGCAGAGTGAACAGGTTACGGGTGGCGTTGATGGAGAAGGCTGGCCTAGAGGCTTCAATTGGCCTAAAAAGGTAGGACTTGAAACGCAGAGTGCAGACACACAGGATGAAGATGCACAAAGCGAAGATACGCAGAATCAAGACGTGCAGGATCAAGACGACGAGAACAGCGATCAACAACCCTCTCAGTATTTTTCGTTCACATATTCTGACTCAACTCCACAAACACAAGACACGGAAGATCAAAACACTACGGACGGAACAGACTCTTCAGACATGGATTGGGCAATGCAGGATAAAGTGGGCGATGATGCAGCAGACACTGATTCACCGGATGGAAACTGGTCGTCCTACGACGATTCTTCGACTCAGCCTTCAGACACTACTGTGCAGTCCCAGGAGGACGAGCAGCCTGCTGCTGACGACGATAATGATGACGACTGGGAGTACGATATTGACTGCGATGATGGCAATGAGAACAATACCGAGTCCCAAGGCGAAGTTGTTGCTCCCGACACGTGGTGGTCTGCAAACTGGCAAACGGGCTAAATGAGGATTACTTTGGTGGAGGGGATGGAGTTAGGGGCTTAACCCTATATTTTGGTGTAGATCTTTGTTAGGCGGGAGGACTCAGATCATGGTGGGTGGTGAATGACGGGTGATGTTTCTTTGATGTGTAGATATTACTTGCATATAGATATTGGTTGAATCTAGAAGTATACTTAGGTTTTCGCGACTGCTATGGATCGCGACTTCCTTTTTGCGTCGGTTGGGGCGAAGGGAGCCCTTTGTCACCGCAATCCTGCAAAACACTCCACTTCTCACTCATACCGAGAGGTTTTAGCCCTCGCATCTCTCACCATTCTTCTGGTTCTTCATTACGCATTGCAAGTGCAAGATCCTTTTTCCTGAACGTCAGCGACACCTCAGAATAAACGCCTCTCATAACGAAGTCGTGGAGGAATAAGAGGTTCGAGCGCCAGACTGGAGGGAAACGGAATGAAGGTAATCAAATGAGTTTGGAACTTTGATTGAAGGAGCAGTTGGTGCGGGCCGGTGAAATTACCACCAACTTATTACATCAGCATCTGGAATGCGACTCCAGATGCTGCGCCTGCGAGCAGCCATACAGAAGGTGACCTGATGCGACATCCGCCTTACTGTGTAAGTGCAGTGGTTAGTTTGGTGTCTCATTGTATTCAGCCGACGCTGTCGCATGCCCATGCGCCTGGGATGCCGCGACGTGACGGGAAGGTGCACTACATAAGGCTGCTAAGCACACCGCGTGGCCAAAGGATACGAAGAAAAACATTTGGGTTCCTCGAAGGATGAAGATAGCTCACGCAGCGATCGATGCGCAAGACCGCTCCTGGACAACGGTCGCGATTGTCGCGTTGACGACGAATGCCGCAACCTGCTGTCTCGATCGCATGCATCAAATGCGAGATGTCTTATGACAGCGAGTACGCACGCCTTAAAAAAATCGCTGCACTTCCATAGCGAGAAGTTCTCAGCAGATGGAAGATATTTCTAGCAAAAGTTGCATGGTTTTGCAGCGTGCCATCAGACGTCACTCTTCGATGCAGCATTGCATCGTCCCCAGGGGCAGCTGCTTTCTGATGGCCAAGATCTATTTTGGGATCAAATGGCTCGCACAGCCACAACATCGATGCATGGGTCCTTTGTTAGTGAGCATTGTTTCCATTGTCCCGGCACCGAAGAGAGACCGTCGCTGCTGAATCCACGGATGAGTCCAAGTTGAAAGTTGGGTGACAGAAGGCGAGAAGGTGTCTTTGCGCGCGCGTGAATCTTTGCAACCTTGGGACTGCACAGCAAGCTCTTCCAGCGCGGCATCGACCTCTTAAATACGGGAGTGTAGCGACTTGGCCATGCCGCTGGCGCCGTTGACCCTGAGCCACGGCCGGTCTCGAGCGGGCAGGGTCGTCCCGATAGGCTCGCCTTGCATCGTATCATTCTTCAGCTCCCTGGTCAGCCAGTGGTGGCAGGGCACGCGAGTGCCGCATGTCTCAGAGGGTGCGCGCAAAAGTCTGGCTCTGCAGCTAAAAAGAAGAGCCTGCTCAGCTCGTTCCGCGCTGCACTTTTGAACTTCCCCAGCGACCCACGACCTTATTAACGACCTCGACCACATTTGATGATCGGTCTGCCGCTCGTTCTCGAACGCACTCAACCATCATCCTTCGATAGCTTCGAAATCCACTGCGCCGCACTAGCGCCGCGCGTCGCTTCCTGATTGGAACCCCCGTCCGATTGCCCCTGCCCCAAAGGTTTCATCTACGGCAGCCCCAAACCTGTTGCTCCTCAATCGCCATCACTCGCTCGACACTCTCGTTGTTCGTCCCTCGTTTCACATCTGCTTTGTCCACAGCGCGCCAGCATCTCTCTCGGTTTCCGTCTTCCTGTTTGCACCCTCGTCTTGCAGCGTTTACCCTGTTTCCAACTTCGAAAAAGGCACGAGAAAGGTTGAACCTGCGGCCAATATCCGTTTAATCCTACCGTTTTCCCGTTTGCCACGACCATTTCCTTCGTAGGGACACCTACGCAATTCCCGAGCATACAGTCGTCGCAAACGTCGCTCGCACATCAAGAAACACCCCCAGAAGAGACCGCCTGCGGGCGCAAATCAACAACCATGAGGCCTCACACGACATACTCCGCGATGCTCGCACCCTTTATATTATTAGCCTCGGCGCCGTTGGGCGTCCTGGCCGGGGATATACTCAAGACGAACGGCTACAGTTCCTGCTTGAACGGCGCTTCAGAGATCAAAGTCAACAAGCTGGACATTGAGTTTGATCGATCCACCAAGAAGGTCACGTTCGATGTATCAGGCACTAACGAGAAGGAGCAAAAGGTCATGGCCATTCTCAAAGTAAACGCATATGGCAAAGAGGTCTACAGTAACGAATTTGATCCTTGCGCAGATAGCACAAAGGTCGATCAGCTATGTCCAGGTATGTATTCGCAATCATGAATTCAGGTATAGAGACTGACATTCAAAGTGCCTGCTGGTACTTTTGGTGCAAGCGGCGAACAAAGCATCGACTCCAAATACCTCTCCGCAATTCCCGCGATCGCATTCAGTGTACCCGACATCGACAGCCAGGCAACAATGCAACTCAAGGCGAAAGACGGAGGCCAGGATCTTGCGTGCATTACATCACAGGTCAGCAACGGACAGTCTCTATCCACGGCAGGCGTGCAGTACATTGCTGCTGGTATCGCAGGTGCTGCTCTGGTTGTTACCGGCCTAGCCTCGCTCGCTGGTGCTGGCCAAGCTGGTGCGCCAACTTCGAGCCCTACATTTGGCGATGTCATTGGATGGTTCCAGGCCATGGCCTTGAACGGCATGATGAGCGCCGACGTCCCAGGTGTCTACCGGAGCTGGTCCAAGAACTTTGCCTTTAGCACTGGCCTAATCTACTGGGAGGGCATGCAGGAATCCATCGACTCATTCCGTTCAAAGACTGGTGGCAACCTTACAACGAACAGCGTCGAGTTTCTCAAGAATGCCACGCTCGTACATGTGGACCAGAATGTAACCTTGAGCAAACGCGCTTTCGATAGCGTCCTTTTGTGGAGTCGCGATGAATTAAACACCGATCTCAACGGCACCGATTCTGGCGAAAGTGATAGCAAGGTTCAGCACGCTGTAAAGGGCATTCAGGGCTTTGTCGAGGAATACACGATTCCTGATGGCAACACCTTCATGACTGTTCTACTCGTCTTCGCCATTGTCGTCGCCGCCATTACCGTTGGAATCCTGCTCTTCAAGGTCATTCTGGAAACCTGGGCCCTGTTTGGAAGCTTTCCCAAGCGTCTGACGAGCTTCCGCAAGCGATACTGGTGGACTCTTGCCAAAACACTCACCAACTTGGTTCTTCTTCTCTACGGTATCTGGGTACTCTACTGCGTTTACCAATTCAAGAACGGAGACTCCTGGGCTGCAAAGACGCTCGCTGGTGTCACATTGGCCGCCTTCACCGCTGTCCTCGTGTTCTTCACCTGGAAGATTTGGAGCATTGCACACAAGTTCAAGAAGCTCGAAGGCGGTACGGGCGCACTCTACGAGGACAAGGAAGTCTGGCGCAAGTACAGCATCTTCTACGAGAACTACAAGCAGAGTTACTGGTGGCTGTTCATTCCAGCAATCATCTACATGTTTGCTCGTGGTTGTGTCATCGCTGGAGCAGATGGTCATGGTCTTGCCCAGGCTGCTGGCCAACTCATCGTCGAAGCCCTTCTCCTCCTCATCCTCCTCTGGTCTCGGCCATACTCGCTCAAGTCTGGCAACTGGATCAACATTATTATTCAGGTCGTCCGTGTCTTGTCGGTTATCTGCATCTTGGTCTTTGTTGAAGAGTTGGGCATGAGCCAGACAACCAAGACAGTCACCGGACTTGTGCTCGTTGTCGTCCAAGCTGTTTTGACAGGTGTGCTGGCTATTCTTATTGCTGTCAACGCCATCATTATCTGCTGCAAGCAGAACCCGCACCGCAAGAAGAGAAAGGAAGCCGGTAAGTCCCCTACGAAGCAATCTGGCCTATCACAACTAACACCCAATGCAGAGAAAGCCCGTGATCTCGACAACCTCACACCCCTGGACGCACGCAACTCGCTCCTCATGGACCCCCAAGAATACAAGCGCACCTCTCTCCCCTCGCCCTTTGGACCCCGCGCCGGTGGCTACGACCGTGTTCCTCTTGCAGAACAAAACACCTCTTACGGAGGTCCCGGTGGTCGCCAGTTTGCTGATGACCAAGGCCACCTGCTCGCCGACGCATCCACTTTTGCGAGGGTTCCCACACACGAACGAAGCATAAGTCGCGACAGCAGCCCCTCGCGAGACATCGAGTACGGCGGTCAGCAGATGGGATACACGTCGAACAATGCGCCCTGGCAACCACAGCAGCCACGAGGCAATCTTGGAGGACACGCGTACTAGATTTTTTGCAGATTCATAAAGTACCCGAAGCGTGGATAGAGGGCTGTGTACATCTCGCATTATTTCCTTTACAGTCATCTTTTTGCATGGTCGGCTCGGGATATCACAGTAATTTCACACATATAGAAGTGGTGGCAAATTTTATCCAACGGCCAAGGGTTGTGCGCATATGTGCAGCAAACAACCTCCTCATATTCACGAAACTTTCCTTTTGTTCGGTTGATTGATTGATTGGTAGGTGTGTGTAGTGTAAGAAATCTGGTAAAACAAAAATGCCCTTGTAATTCCATGAAGCGGGTAGCCTGGGGCTTTCGCCGCGCATAACTCTGCATATTCTGCATGGTGGATTGGGAAGGGAAGAGGGAGGAGGCCGGAGCCGGTGAGGCAGATGCGGCACGGCGCTTGGTTCGTTCTCGGTTGAGATGTACTTCGTATAATGGTTTGCGTTATATACGTTGAGCACCCTTTAGCCCACCAATGAGAAGATAGATTTTTGTCTGATTAGCCAGCACATGAGAAATTTTGATGCAAAGTCATAGGCAGGTGTAGAACTCTACATGTATCAAGACTATGTATAGTGTAAGGAATAAAATCTAATAGTTAAGCTTGCCATAGTTAAAAAGGAGGATAGATGTTTTAGTAAGGCGGGTGGGCGGCTCGCGTGTTAACCTCTTAGTAAAGTATAGTAGTTACACGTGATGAGTATGATATATACGCATCTTTACAGGATTCTATTGGCTGGGCTGGGTGCAACGTATAACGCAAAACACCCATAATTCATCGCCTAATAAGGACATTCGAATCGAATACTTATTTCGGTCCAAGTTTTGGGTGACGTCAGCACGTGTGCAGACATTGTAGCTACCAGAAACATTCTTCAGCATCAGTGAAACCAGCTAACCAGTGTAGACTTTTTATATTTTGACCGATCGCGTTTGGTGCGCAAGTCTTGTTTCATCAAGGTATGCCGGGATTTTATGGAGGTTTGTAGGAAAGATGAATTTTGGACCTGCGAAGAAGTCTACTACTGATGAGTTCGGGCTCAGTACAGCACTCGCTCGGCTTGGACTTGGTCAATATGAGGAGCGCCTAAAAGAAAACGGCTTCGATGATTGGGAGACTTTGACAGCGATCACGGAATCCGACATGGTCAACCTGAACTTCAAGCGTGGTGATCGCCGGATACTTCAGCGTGCAATCCGCGAGTATAGCAATTCAAACGCATCTCATGGATTAGAAGAGGCGAGAAACTTTCCTTCAGCTGTCGGAGGGCGAGTCGCCGCTGGAGGACAACCCGCAACGCCACAGTCCTCACAGCAGGCAGAGCGTACAAC
The DNA here is from genome assembly GCA_027946455.1 of Neocucurbitaria cava. Lineage (NCBI taxonomy): Eukaryota > Fungi > Ascomycota > Dothideomycetes > Pleosporales > Cucurbitariaceae > Neocucurbitaria > Neocucurbitaria cava. Next base: position 1,993,858 of record JAPEUY010000003.1, on the reverse strand, counting down.
TAGACCATATAGACGCCACCCGCGGCCAGATCCTAATGCTCCACATAAGCCTAAAACGGCTTATGTCCTCTTCGGCGAGCATGTCAGGCAGGATCCAGCACTCAGCCATTCGTCTTTCACTGAAATCGCCAAAGAAGTAGGGAACCGTTGGAGGGAATTGTCCCCTGAAGAACGAGTGGACATTTGGGAAACACCGGCTGCTGATAGACTGCAAGATTATAAAAAAGACCTTCAGCGTTATAAGCGAACAGAGAACTACCGGAGCTATCAAACATACGTAGAGGAATTTAAGCGACAACAGCACCATCCAGACTCAAAATTACTATCGGACAACAAATCCCCGTCCACTCACGAATCTGTAAGCTCTGGTCAACTACCTGCCTCGGAGGGAGAACTCGAAGCTACCCGCCAAGAGAGCGTGGACACAGATGATCTAGATTTGGAGAATCAGTGGCAAGATACGGCATCGCCCGTCAAGAATGGGATGGAGGAGGCGCGACATATTGCGAAAGCTCTTGGTATCAACGCTCACTTGACCAGAGTTGCTGCATTCCCACCAGAAGACATGACAATCAAAGCCGTTGAAAGCTTCCTCCATGGCACAGGCTCGCTTCTGTATCTCTGGGACCGGGACGAAGCCCTGAACCTGGTAAGATCTGTTTACCACCCAGAAAACGGCTCGAAACCAGTAGACGCGATCGAAGTCTTTGCAATGTCAGCAGTAGGGAGCTATTGTGATACAGAGGCCCACACGCTATCAGTTCAGCAGACTTATCTCCACTTCTTACTATATACACTGTCCTCATCTTCAGACATCGGGGACCTCCGCTGCATGAGGCTTTTTGTTTGTCTGGGGATATGTCGTTTCACTAATAGCGTAGTAAGCGCTAGGGGACTCATATGTAAGCGACTAATACTTTACGCGTTCAAACACAATAGACTAACAGCCAGAAGTATCGGCCCTCAGTATAGGAAGGGAGGCACTTACGTCTCCATCGTTCGAGGCCGGAAACTCCGAAGAGGAAAAGAGTCATTGGCGGAATGTGTTCCAAAGCGTCATCTTTATAGAAAGGTCTGCACGCTCAATGTCTTATTCAACTATCTCTAAATCACTAATATATGCTCAGTTGGTTTTCGTACAATACCAGTCACCAATCGCGAGTCACCAAACAAGATATGGATGTACGTCTCTATGTACCTTCTACCCCACCGGCTCGTTGAGCGCGTACTCTAAATAGACGTTTGTTTTGAGCCGTCTAACACTGCGCAGTTGTATTATTCTTCTCCTCCGCATAGTGAGCGTAGGCAGGGCGTTCTTCAACAACACGTTAGCGAACTTGGCCGAATTGCCGCATATATAGCGCTCGACTTGAAGGAAACAGATAAACCAAAGGCCACGCAGGCTGCAGAGCATTTCGATTCCTTTAACACATGGCACCGTCAACTTCCACCGCCGATGCAACTAAGTCGACTTAGTCTTGCAGAGCCGCTTAATATGAACTGGTCTACGAAGCGGTCTCTTTTGCAGCTGCATATACTCTTCCTAGGCTTGTTTACCGAGCCTCATCGGAATTATCTGATTGATATTGGGAGGTCCCGCTTAGGCGACGCCCCAATAGACTCGGAAAATGCGGACGCTCTACATCACATTGAAGAGCAATGCGTCTTGGCGGCACGACAAAGCGCTCGGGTGGTATCGCTACTACAGACCGACAACTTGATCAGACCGCACTGCTGGGTGTCTATGTACGTCTACTCCCATAGGGACCGGTTCATACGCTAACGCAATGTTTTGGTTTTTAGCTATACCAGCTTCACTGGCTGTACAATACTGCTTTTCAGCGCTTCGCAGAAACTACTGGAGCTATCTGGGGAAGAAGCTAGTATAGAGCTATCATACGCAACGCCACATTTGAACGCTCTCTCCTTCTGTAGCTACGATAACTCCATGGCGAAAGAGCTCTGTGGAAGACTTCAGGCCATTTTCAATGGGATCAGAGAGATCACGGCGTCGCCGGTTTATAGCACAATGCGTAGGATGCGTATTATCGTCAAAGATAGAGCGCTTGTGCCGTCCTCGTATTATGACGCTGTCAAGGGGGCGGATGAGATTAGCCAGACTATATTGGACCTCACGAGAAGCTGCATAGGTGTACTTCAAGAACGCCTCAGTTTTTAGCGGGTAATGAACAAACAATTTGGCCTTTTGGCTATCTGGACGGCCTCACTACTCACACGAGAACCAGCCGTTGTTATAGGTAATCTTCCTCCTCCTCCTCCTCTTCGGATGTACCTACCCAAAACAGCAGCAATGGTCTAGACCCCTTTAACAAACTCACATGCCCGTGGGAACTATATAAATCCACAGAGCCTCAAGGAGCGCCATCTTCTAAGCCACTTTGAACAAAGAAAGTCACTCACCAGACGAAGTTCCAACCACGAGGCTGTCGAAACACATGTGCTTCCGTTTGACCGAAGACAAAGAAACTGGCAGTGCAAAAGGAACTAAGGATCACGAGAACAAAGGTTCCGATTGCATGTATCCTTGTACGCTGAACGATGGGGTCTGGAGTCAAAGGAAAGTAACGAGCGTGCGTGATGACTTCGAAGTCTTGCCACGGTCGTGGAGAGAGGAAAGCGTAGATAGAAAGGAGTCTTCTGCTGCGCTGAACGAATGAAGATACGGTTTTTGTTTTCGCACTTTTCTTCCTCTAACTACTCTATCCGTTATCTATTCTTCAAAACACAGTCACTTTGGACATTATTGAACAAGGCAAAAAGCTGGATTTTTGCCATACATACACACATACAACACGCGCGATTCTTCTTCTACACTCGTGCCCTTTTATTGAATTTCCACCAACGCGTCGTATCAAATTTGTTTGATTCATACACAAGTACGCACGATACGAAACAATACAGCACGAAAACGACAGACACGATGCCGCCGACCCCAGAAAACCCCTCAGCATCCACCCCGCGCCCTTCAAATCCTCATTTCTCGCCATCCCCCGTCTCCATGCTCGCCACGAACGCCGTTGACACCACCCCCGCCGCGCCCTTACTCTAAATACTCCCAACAACTCAAAGCCACTGGACAACACGCTACAACATCCCCTCCAATTCATCTTCCACGTCGTCAACTCCCACCACCACCATCTCTTCAAATTCACTGTTTGTCCCAGCAATCCCGCCAACACCCCTCCTATGGACTTGGACATGTCACCAATGCCGCCGCACGTACCCGCTCTGTGACGCGCAGGTGTCTGGACGACGGGCATACGTTTTGCGCGGGCGTGACGACTGTGCGTGGGTGGCGGCGCAACTCTGGTGGTGGAGGTGGGAAAGGGAGGGTGAAGAGACATCGGGCGTGTGCGAGCGAGTTTGATTATGCGGGGTGGAAGGTCTGGGGTTTGGCGGAGGGGATTGATTTGGGTGGCAGGGGATGGAGATGGGGATGGGGAGGGGATGGATGTTGGGGTTGATGGGAGGGGAAAAGAGAGGGAGAAAGAGAAGGAGAAGGATTGCTGGAATCGATGCGATTACCCGAGTGAGTGTCGGTGGGGAAGAGATTCGGTGTTAGGACGCCTGTTGACCTGGCTTTTCCTGCCGTGGGAGTTGAAGAGAACAGCGAATTAGCTTCGTTGGACAGGGCGGTCGAAGACGCATCCCCGCCCGCGGAGAGCAATAGTGAGCTGGAGGTGAATAAAGATAACTTCTGGAGCGCGCTGCTTGCTGGTGCGGAACGGAGGAAGAGTGCGGCTGGTTTGTTGGCTTCTTCGCCGCTTGCTACGGTGGCGGAGGAGGAAAATGAGGAGTTGGGTGGTGGTGGTGGTGGTGGGGAGAATACATTTTCTGGGTTGCGACGGGACAGCGATGGAGATACGGTTATGACCACTATTGATCCCGCGCTTCTTACCAGGCACAACGACGAAGACTCTCTATCAGTTACTATAGGCTCCGAGGCCTCATTATCTACACCTCCGTTTTGTTCTTCTTCGACGACAGCTACGGCTTCTTCCTCAGCGGTGGATTCTTTGCGGAATCTGATTAGCAGGAAGAGGACCCGGCGTACACAGTCCTCTGGATCACTTGGTGGGGTGGTGGGAGGGAAATGGTATATGCGGAGCTGGAGGGTTCTGCGCCGTTGGAGAGAGTGGCGAGTCGGGGGAATGGGTGGAGTTTTACTGTAGATGTGGTGTGAGATGGAACAGGATTGACTGTGGGTATTGTAAGATAGTGTGTTGAGTGGCATCTGCGGGCAGATGTGATGTACTATACTTTTTTACACGCTGGATATATTATTAGTGAGTTGATGATTGAATTGATGGTACCCAGGCTCCAACCTGGCTGGAGCTCGCTTCTCATCGGAAAGGTCGGAAGAGCCTCATTTCGAGTCAACAGCACAAATCGCGACGCTCGAAATTTTGTGTGGCTATCCTGCAATGGGCGAGGTTACTGAAACGGCACAGCGTGAACGGTCGAGCTGTGTTAACCCCGCGTAATCACATGCCATCGTCGAATCAAGACGTTCTTACCTATTCACTAGAATTGCATACAGTCAACACGCCGAAGCACAGCGTGAATCAGCTTCCACCTGTAGGCTATTCCTCGAATATGTATGATAGCTGGTATTCCCGCCATCTCTCTACTTTCTATGACAGCCGCGCTCCACACCATCGAGGTTGATCGCGTGCTACACACAATCAAGCGACTTAATGCTTTCCTAACATATCCTTCTTTCTAAATTGGCGTATCTTTCCCGTGCGAATGCATGAGAATCAAAAGAAACTAATTAACATTATTAGCAGACTTAAGGTGGCCTCTAAATCCTCCGCTCTAATCTAGTCCCCGCACCACGTTTAATTAACATACGCTTTATTTATAGAATTTAGTATTTTGGTAATTATTGCATGCACCTAGGTATAACTGGCGTAAGGTTACGTAGCCTCTGCAAACCGCTTATTCGAGATAAGAGGGCTTATCTTTCGGGTAATGCACTCAGTTCTTGATCCGCAAGTCAGTCGGAAGCCTAGCGCCCAACCCAAACGAGACTTTGTTATCGCACCGTGCTGCTTGTTATAAACAGTCGATTGTATAGAGCACAGCACAGGTACTATACGCGTACTTAGTACACCCGGTCTTTCACAATGTACGCCGATATCTCTAAACCCCCACCACCGCTCCCTAAACCGAGACTACAGACGATAGGAGCCGGGCTTCGCCTCTTGCCGCCATTATCCCGACTCGGTCATGGGCCAGGCATGCTTCTACTCGTAGCAGACTCGGAGACGGATACCCCACTTACAATTGACAATGGTGTCCCAGGTTCGCTAATCAAGTGGGCGGAAGAGGGCTTTACTGTTGTGGAAATCAAGGCGAGTGCATTATCCAAAGGCAGTAATGTGATCCGTACAGCTATAGAGGCCCTGAAGCAATGTGCAGAGTGTGATTACGACGCCAAGGTGGGCGTCGTTGGTGAGTAAACTCGCATAGGTTGCCGCTGGAACCAAACATTGACGATTTTTCTTCAGCATACGACGCTACGTCATGGGTTCAGGCATCACCATATCTGTCACATTCACCCGAAGTTTGCGGGGCAGTCATCTACGCCGACGAAAAGGACAAGGCAATCTTCGACCAGCACACAGTCCCGACGCTCGTGCATCTTGTAGGGACTTCGTCATCACCAACACACCGGACAGCAGACCTGATTACGTACTATTATGCCAACGTAAAGTCTTCCAAGTTTGCCACGCCTTTTCACCATCATTTCCATTACGGAACCGAAGCAGTATCTCATACAAGGAACCTCGCATTTCTCAAACCACGTATCGGCGGACCATACTTCGACCTAGAAGCTATTTGGGAAGAGCACACGTACTACGAGTTTGCTGATCGCTCTGTTGAACATACTATGAGCACCATGGTCCAAGAACCTTATGTCAATCATGTTCCTACAGTATGCAAGCCCCAGTATCAACCTTAGTCCATTTGCTGATCCCATGCCAGATGACTGGAGGAATCGGTCGGGACCGATTATCGGTATTTTATCGCAACAACTTCATTTTCAACAATTCAGCAGATACGGAATTGGAGCTGCTCAGTAGAAGCATCGGAATTGACCGTGTTGTTGATGAATTTATTTTCAAGTTCACTCATGACAAGGAGCTCGATTGGCTGTCAGTTTGGCTCCCTACATATAGCGTGCTAAGCTAATTGCTGGCTATCCAGAGTCCCTGGTATTCCACCTACTAACCTTAAGGTCGAGGTACCCTTTACGGCAGTTGTCAATATCCGAGGTGATCGATTGTATCACGAACATATTGCCTGGGACCAATGCACGGTTCTGAGACAGCTTGGTCTATTACCCGAGTACCTCCCTTTTCCTCATCCATTGCCGGAAGGTCATGCTGTACCACTAGGTGCAACAGTCCAATACCGCGTTCCTGCCTCGGGCATTGACATAGCAAGAAAGATGCGGGATAAGAACTCTGTGGATTCTAATGGAATGTTCAACTTCAAGGTCCGTACGGAGTAGCATCAAGAGGACGAGGTTTTGACGGTGGAGATACAAGTATAATAGTCTCGGTGCTCATGTCACGTACACCTAGATGCAGTCCATCAATATAATTGTACCCTTGGACGGATCTATGAATCCCCTAGGAATCAAGAAAACCGCAGAATAAGCATTAGAAGCTAGTGTATTTGGTCTCGTTGATGCTGCGATAAATGAGTAAGCATGCTCCAGCTGGTTTGGCCCAAAAACAAGTCGGCAAATACATGCACTGCCATTGTAGATAGGGCATCGGATATAAAGCACGGCGTTTGTCATGGCAGTAGTAGAATTCCGCCTGTGACAAAACTAGACTCCATGGTAAATGTTGCGGATTTGGTCCCGGCCCGCTTCCGAGTACCTCAGAGCTGGTTATCTTTAGAGAGTGCGAATAGAAGGGTGGTAACGTCCCGAGGTCAGTTTGGAAGTTCTAGCATATCTTTTATTTCCGAGATTAGGAATCAACTAGATGCCAGTGCAAATCGGGCACTATCGCGATTCACTATCGCGGTCGCGTGTAACGTTCGGATCAGGCACCATGATCCGAGCCCTGATCCGAAAAGAGCTGTTCGCGATTCGACAAGATAGGAAGATATAGGCAAGTCATCAAAGATAAGTGCAATGCTATAGAGTTCTTGGTTGTTTTCTCAATCACCAATCACACCACGTTCAGCTCCAAGCGGGCTGTGGAATTGTCATTGACCTCAACATGGGCTCCCTCGACCCAAATGGCTGGAGACGCCTCAACGTCGGCATCTGTGGTGGTGGGATCGGCGGCATATGTGCAGCAATTGCCCTCCGCCGCGCTGGTCACGATGTGACCATCTACGAACGCCATGACTTTGCTGGCGAGGTTGGAGCTTCCGTATCTTGCGCAGCTAACGGCACCCGATGGCTACACGAATGGGGTGTGGATGTTGCCAAAGGTAATCCGGTCGTGTTGAAGAAGCTCATTAACCGCGATTGGAAGACGGGTGAGCCGGTTAGTGTCTACGACCTTAACGACTATGAAAAGCGCTGGGGCTATGTCTACAACATGTTCCATCGCCAGAATATGCACGCCATGTTAAAGGACACTGCAACTCAAGAGGGTGAGGGGACTCCAGCAAAACTACTCGTGAACCATGCAGTAAGTGGCGAAACTGGAGCCTTCCTTTGATTTGCTGCTGATTTGTCTTCAAGTGTACAAGCATTGATCTGGAGCAAGGCATCATCTTTTTTAAGAACGGCGTAACGGCGCAACATGATCTCATCGTGGGTGCAGACGGGATTGGCTCCGTGGTTAGGACCATCATTGGTATCCATCCAGATAAACGACCATCCGAGCAAAGCTGCTTGCACACCAATGTCATGACCGACAAGGCAGTCGAGGCCGGACTCGTTGATTACTCCCAAAACTCTGCACTGGAATACTGGGGTGGTCAGGAGGGCAAGTGGGATAAGATTGTTCTAAGTCCTTGTAATGGTGGCAAACTGCTGTCCTACTACTGCTTCTTCCCTCGAGCTGTCGGCGACTATAACAATCAGAGCTGGGGCGCCGAAGACCGCCCAGTTGAGGAGCTTCTGGCGCCATACCCTGAACTTGACGAGCAGGTCAAGGCGCATCTTACCATTGGCATCGAAATCAAGCCCTGGAGGCTATGGGTGCAGTGATTATTCCCGAATGCGGCCGGCATGTTGGGGACTACGCTAATAAACATGTAGTGACGCTTATCCCTATCTCAACCGTAGCATGGTCGCATTGCTTGGTGATGCTGGGCATCCGGTGAGAGATTCTCCCAATTTCACGCAGTTAGTTTCGCTAATACCGATAGATGATGCCTCACCAGAGTCAGGGCGCATGTATGGCAATAGAAGATGCTGCTGCGCTTGGGATCCTGTTCAACAAGACTTACTTCCGAGGCAATGTTGCCCAAGCTCTGTCTATATATAATGCAGTTCGATTGCCTAGGGCCACTAGAGTCCAATCCGCTGCCGCTAAGGCAGCCTACAATATCAATGAGCGAATTGGTAAGCCCCCAAACCGATAGGCCCAGCACCGATGCCGGAATACTGATCAAAGCGATAGGCTTTTCAAATAATAAGAGCACTGCGACATACAAAGTCGAGGATGAGAAAGCAAAGCTTACTGTCGAAGAAATGAACGCGTAAGCCATCTACATGATCAACTGAAGACAGACCACTGATTAGCTTTAGGTATGATATGTACATGGACGTAAGTATTTCGCTTGGACGAATTGGAACCTGTCACTAATTAGCTTTAGATCGAAGAGCAGCTAGCTGTGAGTGAGGGAGAGAAATTTACACCCAAGTTCCTGAGAGGTTTACCTATCGGTCTTGCTTTGCCAAATGGAGTTACTGTAGGAGAATGAGTTGTTGTACAATGTGTTTTGGAGCTGGATCCGTAGAAGACTATTGGAGTGAACTCTGAAACTACTACGACAATAGTGTGTGTTCATTGTGCTCCTTGACACCCACGCTGCTGCCATGATTCTTCTGTGTTAGGTCTATGGGGAAGATTGTTCAGACATAGGGATTCAACGGCAAGACAATTAATGGTGAGCTGCGTATTCAAGTCCGAGCCTCAACTCAAGATTCAAATAGATAACATCGCCATAAAGCAATGATATTTTATACCACAATGTGGAACAATGTGAATATCTAGGTGTAAATACCTGGGTTTGAAGTGGCCCAGACAACTAACTATTACATGTAGGGCAGCTAACATATGAACATTTGAAGACCTCCTAGCCTCCCTGTCGCCCTCTTTCTATTTCCCTTTCCATACCAGCCAAGCAAGAGCAATAACCGTTTTTACCGACCCGGCTATCCACAGAGCTCCCGGCATCCCTGCGCTGCTGCGTTGTAGCCAGCCACCAGCAACGCCACCGCCGAAAAGTAACACCACAGCCACGACCCGACGGTTGCGCTTGACATTAGCAGCCAAGGGCGCAAAGAGCTCCCGATCTGAGAGAAGATCGCAATATAGGGATGTCACGACATTAGTCGGGATCTCGTTGAAGCCCAGTGTTCGACTGAGAACGATTTGGCCACTGGACTGGAATGCCAGCAAGGCTATGATAAGCTGGACCGCCCAATTATCTTCATCTGCCTGTTTCTGGGCATTGTCTTGTGTAGCCTTGGGGTCGAGCCGCTTATAATTAAAAGCTGGGGCAATATTTGTTTGCGCCAGTGCAGCCGAGATGAACATTAAACTAGCTTGTAGGAAGAAAGATATTGAAAGAGTCGCCTTGCGCTTGGGATAGAAGTGTCGGGCGCTGGAGAAAAAGCAGCATCCAAGCCAGAAGGCGCATAGCGATACCAGGGCGCGTAGCCAGATGCCTGACTGACCGATAGGCAGGCCTGCGGCACCAATGGCGAGGAATATGCTGTTCCCTGTGGCATTAATTGGTCAGCAGAGAATGCGACGGCCCATAATTACAATCATACCTGTTTGCATAGAGACGAAGACCGAGCCGGCGTTGAATGCAACACTGTCAACGAGCCCCGACACAAGGCTGCATGCCAGGATAGGTACGTCGGCCCTTGTCAGGTCGATGTCGTCCAAAAGACGAAGCCACCATCGATTGGTTGCATGTGATTTTGATTCAACTGTATCGCCGATTTTGACCATAGGTATTGCACCATTTGACGGAGGGTGTTGAGACATCTTCTTGGTAGCCGACTTGGAGCAGGAAGATCACTTGGGGTGTGATTTATATTATCTCGATAAAATCTGGTTGTTTGTTGCGGTTGGATATCAGAATACTGCAGGTTCCTGGACGACGTCTCCTCGTTGAACTAACTTCGCTTGTTCCTCCTTTTTTGAACGTGGTAGGCGGACTCGAGGAGCCTGTGGCTCTAGGCTGGATCGGGAAAGCACATGATAGCTACCTATGGCAAACTAATCTACCCGTAATTCGAAGCCTAATCTCAAAATTCCCGGAACGGGAGCCGAATGACCCACCACAAGATGATTCTCGGTCCGAGCACCTTGACGCGCTTCAGAGCGTCCTCGGTCCGAGCGTTTTGATTCACCCCACACATGGGGATTCCTGCCAATCTTATCTTTGTGATTGTGGCGGAAATAAGTTTCATCTCATCGCCTGAGAGTCTTAATAGGCTGTCATCATTGTCGGGCAGTTTACGGCCTTCGAGATACTCTCAATACCTTCAACAACAAACCCTGAACAATCGATTCTGTTGAGGAAAGTTCCCACGTAGCCACCATGTCTGGATCATCACCAGTTCCAGCCATATCTCTGAAAGGTACAACTACCTAGCCAACTCCAAGTTCCACAGAAAATCTTACATTTTTCAGACTTCGAAACACGGAAAGACGAGATCATAACGCAGCTTGTGGAAGCGGCTGAAACAGCCGGCTTCTTCACTTTGATTGATCATGGGATCACTGTCGAAGAGATAAACGCACAGTTTGCTTTGTCAGAAACGTACTTCGCTTTGCCGGACGAGGTCAAGCGCAAAATCCCTCATGACATCAAAACCAACAATGGTTGGGAGTACAAGGTAGGTGGTCTCGATCAAAGCCTAGGTACATGGTATTTTCATGAGCTTTTATCTAACATTAGGGTAGGCACAAATCCGGCAGAGCACCGGGACAGCTGATCAGAAAGAGTCCTTCTGGCTTCAACGGAACTCCGAATGGCCTACGGATGAGGAGGTACCGAGTTTCCGGGACACTACCAAGAAATTCATGGGCAAGTGCGAGCAAATCTCCAAGAAAGTTTGTGAGTCCAGGTTCATTACACATAAAAAGTATTGAACGCTGTTCTAATCCATTATTGGTAGTGGCCTGTTTCTCAGTTGCTCTGGGCTTCTCAGAGGACCACTTGAACAAGGCAATGGATGTCGAAGCGCCAGACAACATCACTCAGATGCGACTGATACATTACATGGCTTCTGAAAATGCAGTTGGGACATGGAGGGCCGGAAATCACACTGACGTTGGGTGCCTCACATTGCTGTTCCAGCGCGACGGAGAAGATGGTCTTGAAATCTGTCCGGGTCGAGAGAGCCACACCGACCATGCCATTGGCGACACGTTCCACCCGCTGCCAGCAAAAACGGGGCCAATTGTTGTCAACATTGGCGACATGCTCAGTATGCTTGAGTTGCTCCGCATCCCTTCGACGTTGCTGACAATACCCAGTGGCGTGGTCTGATGATAGACTCAAGGCGAACTTCCATCGAGTACGCGCAAAAGATGTCGGCAAAAGCCCCGACCGCTATTCAATTGCATACTTCAATACCGGAAGGAAGAATGTTGTCATGCAGGGACCCCTGAAGAAATAGTACGTATCCCGATGAATCTCACACTTTGTTTGATAGCTTACGTCTTTCTCCAGTCCTCCAATTACATGTGGGGAATACTTCGCCCACAAGACGGAAACGCAGTTTGGGTAAGTACCTACAAGTTCAAATCAGTTCCACTAGCTAACCAGATGACAGAGGCGTTTTCAGGAAGCAGCAGGCCAATGCGACTGCAAAGGCTTAGAACGAGATTGAGGATTTTGGGTGTAGCTAGCAAATTTGAGCCCTCATATGATAGAGATTGAGCATTGCACATTTTAAGACTGAAAGCTTTTGCGATATTGGTCGCAGTAAATACAGTCTAGTAATATATACTTTTTCAGTTCACACCGTGTCTGAGTTGCATGCACAGAACCACTACACTGAGTTTTGGTTTGTCCCAGGATACTTGGAATCCTGTTAGCCCCAGTGTCGACTCAATAGCATCTAGCGTTCGAGGAGAAACATAGCCCGTGTCTTTGGCTCCGATTGAGTTGTTAGGAATGGCATGGAAACTTGGAAGAGGTATTTACCAAGCAACAGAGCAGAGAGGCCAGAACCTGAGATTGAGAGTTGGCTTTCGAGTGCTAGCAACCATACATGATACGTTGGTCTTGACGACTTATACGCAAATATACTAGAAGTTGTAATCGATACCATTATGTAACTAGAGTTTCGATGTATAAAAGCCATGACTGTGAAGCTTACAAGCATGCCCGAACTACCGCAGCAGCATATGGCAATCCAGAGGCATCGACCTGTAGATTTTCAATATCTTTGATTGGTAAGGACAAATAGGTAGACTTACGTGGGAAGGTCTCAGCTCACTGATGGTAGCTACGCCTAAAAGAGCCATTGCAGTCTCTACCTCCAATTGGAGGATTCGAATAGCTCTAGACACACCTACCTCGCCAAACACTAAGGCGTAGAGGAACGCACGACCAAGTCCGACGCCTTTAGCACCTAGCGCGAGTGCCTTGACAATGTCGGTTCCTCTTGTGATTCCTCCGTCAACAATGACCTCGCACTTGTCGAAGACGGCAGGACAATTTTGGCGGATCTCGAGCAGAGTTTCGACCGCTGAGGGTGCGCCTTCCAACTGTCGACCACCATGATTAGAGAGCCAAGGATGGACGCCATGATGCATGCATAGGGCCGCATCTTCCCAGCATTGAACTCCTTTGATGGCGATAGGTAGCTCGGTAATCTGTCTGAGCCACTTGACAGCCGTGATCCAATCAAATTCAGTAAAAACTGCCCTTGGTTTTGTCAGTAAGAGATACATCAAATGGCGCACGAATCTTACGGGCGTGATACCGATATCCCACCAGAAAGCCCCGAGTCTTCTTCATCTTGGTCATCAGATTCACTCTAAAGAGCTGTTAGTCGCTAAGGGTGCTGTTTAATACGATGAATTCACCTTTAATGCTGCAATAGAAAGACGCATGTCTCGCTCCCGCTTTCCGACATAAATGGCGTCAACTGTCAAAGCAAAACCCTTGTATCCGGATGCTATTGCCTGCTTGATCTCCCGCTTGGTGACCTCCAAGTCTTTCATGGCATATATCTGCCAAAAAAGAACCTGACTTGGATCACGAGCGTCTGCCATCTCCTGTTGCGTACATCCAGCATTGTTGCAGACGAAATGAAGAATACCATGTTTCGCAGCTGCTTTCGTCATCAGAATCTCACCGGTGCCATGGGCAAGCTTGCCACCACCGGCAGGGGAAATGAAGAAAGGTGCCGAGAATCGCGTGTCGAGCAATGTTGTCGAAATGTCCACACCTTTTATAGGCTTCAAGACACGCGGGCGAAATCTGATTGCTTTCCATGATATTCGATTCCAGTTCGAGGTAACTTCAGCATCAGCACCGGCCTTGAAGACTGAAAAAGTAATCAGCCAACATTCTTGTCGTGATAGAATGATGCGGCCTACATGCAAATGATTTTGCAGACAACGCTTGCGAGGCAGCTGTCTCAAAGTCAGAAATACTAATGATGCTTCGTAAACTGGGCTTCTTTTTCTTCATTCCTCGAGAAGCCTTCTTTAACACGGTCCGCGGTTGGGGAGGTTCTGGACCAGTAATAAGTCCAAGCCGTTGCCTGGGATGGTTTCCTATTAGCTCCTTATCGATAGAATTAACTATTAATAAACGTACGAAGGCTTGAGATACTTCTCGAGGGTGTCTCTGGAGTGGAAAGGCTCAAACGCTTCCGTGGCGTCGTATCCTGCGTGCTCCAAAATAGTCTGCTTCCCACCAGGGTGCGAGTCCAGGAAGTCTGTTACATCGTACACGAAACCGTGTAGAATGATCCAGCAACTATCCTTCGAGTTATGCCGACTAGTCTCCCATCTGATGCTGTTAGAAGACGCAAGTCGCAATAGTATGTATAGCCCGGACGCACCTTGTCACCGTCTTGAGCTGGTCGTTGGTAGCCATGGAAGAGTTCACTCGGCAAGAAAGAACATGTCAAACTTCCAGTATTGCCTCTTCGTGTAATCAAAAACCTTGATGATGACTTGTGAGGTGTGCTTGCAGTGCCTCAGGATTGTATCAAAGTAACCGGTGTCTTGAGTCGAAAAAGCGATTTCTCATATTCCGTGTCGAGGACTTAGCTTGTCGCAACACGAATCCTGTATCGCCCGTAAATATCGCCAGCCTGGTAGAATTCATTCTCCTGTTATCTTTACTCGAGTCATCTCTGCTTTGGAATGACGAGTTCTCCGGGCTGCCCAGCTACACTACGGTTCACCGTTCTTGGGGGTCGGTCCCGGGCCGAGCACCGGACCGAGCACCCTGAGCAGATAACACACCAATGACTCGAGGTTATCTTCAGAAGCTAGTGGGCGAGCCTAGTTAATGGACTAGTGTCTTTGGAACAGATACGGTATTGATGATATGCACGGAGACGAGATGATTTTATCGACACTGCAGCATTGGCTGTCACCCCAAGGAAACAAATAAAAGTGTCTACTTGACCACATTCTTGAGTTTTTCTTAATTCTGAAAAACTGGAAAAGGTTAACGAAGCAATGGATAAAATGGATATCAAGATGGCTCGTGATGTCGAGGTACGTCCGCAGTTTACCCAATGTCATATACACTTCAGCTGATGCGACCTCTCAAGCAAACGCCATCAATTATCGAGGGCACGAGCGAAAAAATTGGCGTCGACATCGAACAGGCCAAAAGGGATAAGGCTCTAGCACTTCTGGCTGCTCAGCATGTCGAATTCGACTACGACTCCCCTGAATCCAAGGCAGTCCTGCGCAAGATCGACCTGCGAATCATTCCCATGGTCCTGTCGGTCTACGTTATGATGCTTGTGGACAAAAACAGTCTCTCATTTGCCAATATTATGGGTGTCAAGGAGTCAACCGGTGTCACTGCGAGCCAGTACTCGTGGTTGGGGTCCGTCGTCTAGTATGTCCTGTTCATGCCACGACAGTTGCCTTGAACTCTTGCATTCTGACTGACTCGGGCGTTTGCAGCTTCGGTTACCTCGCTGGAGAAATCCCCGTCACCTTCTTTATGCAGCGTTTCGCTTTGGCCAAGTTCTTCTCCATCATGGTCATCGTCTGGGGAGCAATCGTGTGCTTTCACAGCGCCTGTACCAGTTTTGCCGGTCTGATGACGGTTAGATTCCTGCTCGGCATGATCGAGGTGTGCACGGCGCCAGTTGTGATCATGATCCTTGGAAGTTGGTACACCAAAGAAGAGCAGGTCTCACGCGTGGCTATCTGGTACACGGCCTCTGGGTGGGGAAATGTCTTTGGCGGTTTCTTCGCTTGGTGCATTTATCACGCAGACACATTTCGATGGCAAGGGCTCTTTCTCTTTGAGGGGCTACTGACCTGCGCAATGGGTGTTATTCTCTTCTTCTTCCTTGCTGCGTCGCCTACCGATGCCAAATGGTTGTCAGACAAGGAGAAGGTAATAGCACTGGAGAGATGCAGAGCTAATAGAACAGGTACCGAGATTTGGGGATTCAATAAAGCGCAGCTGATCGAAGCCTTCTGCGATCCTCGCTTTTATATCGTCTTCCTCCTCCTCGTCTCGACGGGACTTCCGAATGGTGGAATCACCGTCTTTGGTGAGTGGAATCGGCATCAGCAGCCCCAACATATTGAATAACAGAATTTGCAGGACCGTCCATAATCGCGCAATTTGGCTTCACACCAGCGCAAACGACACTGCTGAGCATGGCCCCCGGTGGTGCAGCAGTTGTTGGCACTTTTGTTGCCCTCATTGTGGCCAAGTACACGAACCGAACCGTTGCAGGCGTGTATATACTGTTTATCTCTTGTGTCGGCGTTATTATGATGCTCGCAATCCCGCCGGAACGCTACCTATCTCGATATGGAGGGTACATTTTGACCTTGCAGTGTCAGTGAAAGTCTGTGTTGTTTGCATCGATATATGTCTAATACTTAGCCTTAGTTCCGATCTGCGTCCTCTTCGTCATCACCTTCATGACCGCCGGCATTGGCGGATCAACAAAGAAACTGGCCTTTGGCGCTTCATATCAGCTGGGGTATACAGTTGGCAACATTATTGGGCCGCAGACTTACAGGAAGGAAGATGCCCCCGACTACTATGTCAGTGATACGGTCACCAACCTTGGTTTTGATTGCTGACCCTTTTTCCCAGACCGCAAAGTACACCATGTTGGCATTCCTAGTCTTCACTATGATCTTGATTGCAGTTATGGGCATTATTCATTGGTCCTGGAACAAGAAGAGAGATAAGCAAGACGCACTTGATGCACAAAGTATGCTCATTCTTTCCAACTGCATGGCCTAAGCTGACTATTCCAGATGGAGTTGTCCATGTGGCTATTGAGAACGAAGAATTCGCCGATTTAACTGACTTCCAGATCAGATCCTTTAGGTACCCTATTTAAACATCCAGTGCAGTAAAGTTGCAAATGTTGGAACACGGTATTACTGTGTCCTAGTGGCTCGCAGTCAGTACTTCAAGGAGCGTCATTATAGTCTGTAGATTACAAGAAATAGAGCAATTTGGTATGATCTATTTACTCAAAACATCAAGGCTCAAGTGCAACACTTCTTGCTACACCACCCATGCAATTCATTATGATGGGGACTAGATCCAGACTCCCGCCCTCAAAGTGCATTACACAGTTTAGTAAGGACAACTCATGCACGGGCTCAAGCGCAAAGATTTCTTTGTTGAATCCAGACCTCGGCCCACATTGAGTAGTATAACGCAGGAAATTTCTACTAATGATTTTCCAGATATTCCTGAGTTTGGTGTAACTTGACTGATCATTCTGGGCGAAAATACCTTTTTATTATCTAGCCAATATAGTACCGCGAGTCATTGTGTGATTCTCTCAAGCCATTACATTGAACGAGGCACGAAAGGATCAAAAGTTCGAAGTGGTGGCATTCCCCAGTAATCAGATTAGTGTATCTAACCTTTAGTTTCATTCTCATAGTTTCGGCTTTCTCGATGTACTCTTCTCGTTTATGCCTACATTGATGACTGTCAGTTATATCTCCCAGGCGTGTTGTATTGACCATGAATGACTGACTGAGGGCTTACTGGTAGACTCAAGCCTCAAGACGTACAAGAGTGAATAAAATCCAGGAGCCTCATGGCTTGCGAGGTATCGCTTGTTCCAATTGACAAGACATTGCTTAAAGGAAGAGTCAGCCAGCCATTGAGCTCACTGTTCTGAGGTGCTTACCTGAGATGGTTGTGCTTATCCATCACGTGCAAGAAAGGAAGTGTCCCTGCCGGCGAGCTGCGTGCGCGATAGGCGTTGAAGAAAGCCACTGCTCCATCACATGCTTCTTTCCTAAAACACCTAGATGTCAGCCGAGAACAAGGACGACGAAAGAAGGGAAGATTCTTACACTTCCCATTTGACAGTTCCGATATATACTGGTACTTGCGAGGAATCTCTGCATGGACGTTCAGCTCATGTATCCAGAGCTATTAGAGGTTGAACATGACTCACAACCAGGGCGAATCGTCGGGCAGGCGTTGGAATAATCCAAGCGCGGATTGAGGCTGCGGATGGCCGTCAGACGATGCGGTACGTCACTGATGAGGGTGACTCACCCCCCAGACCTCTTCTGAATCAGAGCCGTAGTATGCCTGAAGTATCTTTTGTCGAATTGGTCTTGTTCGGTCGTACCAAAATGGTACACTCAAGTACATGACGCCAGCAACAGGAGGGAACACTTTATTTGGGGATCCATAAAGGTTCATAGCAATATGCGCGCCCCCAGATGAATGCCCAAATAAGACAACTTTATCCACAGAGCCACGGCCAAATTTGGCGGCTGCGATGTTGTCATATATCCATTCACGAACAAGCTGCATGTCGTTTGCTCCGGCTGGATACTGCACATCAAAATTGACAGGAGCGTCGCCTCCACTCCTGTCGTAGGTTACGAGTTGGTGGTTGGCCACGACCACGACCATGTTTTGTTGCGCGAAGAAATTGCCCACATTGGCCCAGCACTGGAGCAGTCAGTACCCTATTGGAACCTGATAGCCTATGACTCTATTACCTTTTCACTCCATCTCTTGTCTCCCGAGAAGAAACCACCGCCGTGCACGAACAGTAGTACTGGCTTCCCATGTTGTCGGTTGTTCACTGGAACGAAGACATCAAGAAGATTCCGTTGTGCTGACCCATACCGCTGGTCTCGAATGACTGCGACGTCCCGCGGTTGTTCTCCATAGAAGGGTTCGTAGAGTTCACGCCAGATCTACAGAATGAGGAAACGGTCAACTTGTGATTCGGCGGAACAGATTTGCCGCCTACAAACCTCTTCGTCTCCAAGGTTGAACTTGGAAGTCTCCTCTGCGATTTTGGCGAAGATGTGGTCCATGGTTTTCGATGCTGAGAATTCAACAACACAAGAGGACGTAATTGAACGTCGCAAATGGGAAGCATTCAAGGTGTCCAACATTCAAGATGGATAATCTAGCTGTCACGTGCTCCCCCTTGATGCAGACTAAATTCTCCAGAAACTCTTTAGCGTCAGGTGCTCGGAACGCGCACCATATAGCACTATCGTTATCAGGAAACATGACTAGCGACTCACCCACCCCCGCTTATTCGACTTTGTAACTCGCTGTCGCTGATAAGACAGAACATCCCCAGAACATAGATGTCAGTCTATAATGCCTCAGGGCACCATTCCATTAGAGGCTAGCGCCAGCTTCGTTATCAGCAAAAGAGCCAACCTTAGAAGCGTACCTGGGTAGATCGTTCCATACCATGACTTCTGTACTACAACCTCTAAGCAGGTGTTTCGACGCCTTCCATTGCATACCTAATTATCTACACCATGCCTCGACCTCGAGTGCGGCCGGAGAACCGAGTGCGATGTTCCAGGGCATGCGACTCTTGCAAAGCATCCAAGATCCGCTGTAATTCGAAACTCCCCTGCGCCGCGTGCATCAAGAGAAATCGCCCCGGCGACTGCTCATTCACTACACCGACCGACCGACCAGTCCGACACTACCACCATGGCAGCGATGCAAGTCACGTGTCGACGTCTCCAACTTCAAGTACCCCTACCCAGTACAGCTCACCGCATGCAACGATGGCGGCGACTCAGGCTATGGCCTTGGGTCCACCGCTGAGACTAGATACGGCCACGGGAGATGGCAGCACAAGCAGGGGCCAAGACTCACCCAGGGAACGCTTTGTCACGGGATCAAATGGAGAAAAAGGTGTGGCACATCTTGGGCTTGATGGCCATGTTGATCTTACTCACCTTCCTCCTAGTATACATTGGAGACACTGCTTCGCTATCCTTCTTAGACTTTCTTCGGCGACATTTGAGACCATACGTTGGCGCAACGTCCTTCACCGACGGTGAGCGCCAGAACCCTATGCTAGAAAACGACGTTGCCCATGTCATGAGTGTAGAGACGAATCTCAACGTGGAAGAAGAAGAAGCTTTGTTCCGGTCTTACTCAGAAGCCGTACGTCGCCCATCTTTCTCATCCAATCTGCTCTGACCCTATCAAGACCAGCGGGCTTCTGCACCTTTTTTCTTCAGCCGACTCTGACGACTTTATGGAGCTGACAGGCGCCGACACGAAGCGAGAAGATCTCGCCGCCCACGACATGGTCTTGGCAATAGGCGCACAAGCTCGTGCAAACGGTCCTCGTGATGCTCAAACAGCAGCCATGTACTTTTCAAGAGCGCAATCCATCGCCTTTGAAGACATGTTGACCCATACGAGCTTGAGCATGGTCAGACTATTCATTCTTTTGGCTTTCTTCGCACTGGGTGCTTGCCAACAAAGCGCCGCCTTTATGTATCTCGGCGTGGCCTCAAAGGCGGCCATTGTTCTGGGTCTACACCAGCCCATGAGCTGGAAGCGCCTACAACAAGCCAATGGACCAAATTTGAGGTACTCGGTCTTCCTTTCCAACTCTTTGAACTCGTATTAATTGCTCCTAGGCTTTGTATATGGCACAGTCTCTGCATACTAGACGTGCTTACAAGTTCTATCCTCGGGCGTCCGTGTACTGTACCCAGGGCGACGCGGCACGATCTTCACGCACTTCCCTTTGACCCAAACCAGCCAGCATTTGTTTCCATTCTCAAGGGCGCCGCTCTATTGGACGATGTATGTCGCATACTTAGCAGAGGCGTCATCATTGATGTTGCGACAGCCGAGGAGCTCCTCCAAAATTTCCGCCTCTGGAGCCAGAACCTTCCTCCGTGCCTTCGCCGATTCTCATGCAACAATGATTCTCCGCTGAGCTCCGTAGATCGGCAATCTTTCCTTGGCAGAGCTCATGTCTCTGGGGTTTACTACTTCTCGGTAATACTCATCACTCGCCCTTTTCTAATTAGACACCTCATGGCCAAACTCCGGAGAAATTCCGGTCACGAAACTCACGCTACCACAAACCCCAAGGAAGCCGGCTTGGCTCAAGTCTGCATGAGTTCAGCTATATATATGGGCGAACTATGTCGAAAAACTGTTGCAGCCGTCACCACGTCGAACCTGCCGTTGGGCAACATGTGTCTATTCAAGTAAGCCCTTCCCATAACCCCGAATGGTAACGGGTCTAATATAGGCTAAGAACGTGGACGTTTGGCGCCGGTCTGATCCTTGGCTACTCCATATTCGCTGGAGAGCCAAGCTACGAATTCCAGGAAGCCTTTAGTGGCGTTTGCGAGATGCTGAGGAAAATCGGCGAGGCGAACCCTCAGTCCAAGCCGTATAACGAGACATTGAGTGCCTTCGCCGATACAATCAGCGCGTACCGTCGAAAGACTTCACACAAGTCTCGCCGCATGGTGGACCAGTACATCGATCAGATTCTAGTCATTGGTGTCGATCAAGAAGCATCTAGCCATGGAGACTCTACAGTCGCTGCGCACAACACCGCCAGTGTCAGTCGCGCCGAGCATGGGCTCGGCAGCTGCTCCCTCACCTCTGAGGACCCGACATTGGTTGACCTTGGACATGTAGACCAAAACTGGTTCGCGCAGCAAACGTGGGATGATGAGGAAATCTGGGAAAATGTTTCTATGCAGTTTCTGGATAGCTTTACTATAGATTATAACGCAAGAATTATGTAGGAGTAGCTGCCACCTAGCTAAATCTTAATGCTACAGGTTTACGGCGACCTCGGTGTACTTGGAGAGGCGCATGGTCATTTTGACTTCACTTTGCAGTTTCATGCTCAAGTGTCTGTATGCTTTGGATCAAGAGGCTGCACATGACTTTCCTGGAAAAGCAATTGCCTTTTCGACAAATATCACGCTCGTCGAGGATGTCAGAAATGTTTTGCAGCTTACTGGTGGCCAGCTGCATCAGGATCATTGTTTGGAGAAGAGGCTTCAGAACTTAATGTTCACTGTAAGTCCAAGTCTTGTTTTACGTATGCTTTAAGGCTAAATATTGGTTTATTCACTAAGCTCAATACCATTGTTGCTCAAGTCGATAGTCACAGTAATCTAGAGATTGCGTCAGCCGCAAAACACGACAGCTGCTCCATGTTGACCATAGCTTTTCTAACAGCACTTTTCCTTCCCCGAAAGTATGTCAGTGTAATGTGCTCAGTCCATACTTGCCAACTCCTCAGCTCGTGCCTGGCTAATACGTGAACGGGATATAGAGTATATCCGGCATGAATTTTTTCGACTTCGGAGACGACACAACCCAAACCGTCTTCCCCATGTTCTGGTTATACTGGGTTGTAACAATACCACGTACTGTAGCGGTCTTGGTAATATGGAGGTTCTGTGAGTCATGGCGGAGCCGGAGCATCTCAGCGGCATTACAATCTCAGCCGTTGACTGGAACCATCTGAGCTCGAGCATGTCAACATTTTCGATGCAAGGATAGGTACAGGATATATCGATACTCGTGGAGCGCTCAGGCTGGCAACTCGCGGACATCGTGCTATTTCTGATCGCTTGTGGGGACGCCCATGGTGTGCTACGCAATGTTTACGAAGTCATTAAGGTCATCACTTGCACTGGTAATAAGAAAACGTTACTCTTCATGATGATGTAAACTTCATCTATAATGGAGTTTGTACAGCGCAACTTATGTCATTGGACTGGATGTCATATTTTTCAATCGGGCGCAAGTTGTGCTCCACCACTATACCGAGGCAGCGCGCAGTCCACACCAGCTTTGATTTGCATCACAATGGTCGACCAAGCTTTGTTGTTCGTTGAGAAAGTATGTATCTATCCCATACTGTACCGAGAAACGCTGTGATTGGTTCGCATTGTCTACAGGATTTCATTGGTTTGCACGATGGTCTCAGCCTCACGAAGCTGCTGCCTGCAGCTCGCTGAGATGTGTTCAGATAACAATCATCCAGTACTCAAGCTTTCCTTTCATCTTCATAAAGATATGTTTTCTTACCGCTACGAACCGCTACAGCACAACGATTCCATCCGGATTCTCATCGTGCGTCCAAGCTCGAACGCCTCAGATCCCCTGATAGCCACGCTTCGACACGTACGACTATCCGGTGCGTCTCTCAAATATGAAGCTGTATCCTATACATGGGGCGACAACTCCGATCATCAAACAATTTACTTCCACGACGGTGGCAGCGAGTTACGTGTAGGGAGAAATTGCCACAACGCTCTTCGAAGCTTACATCATGAACATCAAGAGCGGTGGTTGTGGATTAATGCTGTATATGTTGATCAAGGAAATCTCGAAGAACGAGCAAGCCAGGTTCGCATCATAGCCAGGATCTATGACGACGCATGTAGCATACTGGTGTACCTCGGTGAAACGACTGCAGGTAGTCGCATACTATTCGAGGAGTTGGCAGAGGCGGATACGTTACTATCGCAGGGGAGAGTCCGCTATTCACCAACGCCGAATGACGAAATCATCAAAGAACTAGAGTACTTGTTCACAAGGCCGTGGTTCGAAAAAGTCTGGATACTTCAAGAAGTCTACAAGAAGACCTCTGTCGCGTTCGTGTGCGGTTCAGAGCGCGCATCTTCTGAAGCTTTGATGGAATGTACTTTCGGTTACGGTAGTTCGAAATTTACCATAAGCCCTCTGCCTCCGGTTTTGAGCTTGGTCTGGGATGAATATCTCCCTTCTTCGTCCACAACTCCACAGTCTGCCCTATGGTACCTATTGTACCGAAGCAGAATGTGCTTGGCGACTGACCCCCGAGATCGAGTCTTTACACTTCAGTCTTTGATTGGTTCCCAGCAGTCTGACGTGGATTTCTTAATTGGTTACGCCAAGAGTGTTGAGGAAGTATTCCTTAAAACTGCGACGTTCCTTCTGCCTATTTTAGGGCTCCGCCTGCTCACAGCCGTTCGCCATCCGCATGAGCTAAACATGTCCTCTTGGATCCCAGATTGGGCCAGCAACCTACCCCTTGATGGAGCA
This sequence comes from Neocucurbitaria cava, assembly GCA_027946455.1. NCBI lineage: Eukaryota > Fungi > Ascomycota > Dothideomycetes > Pleosporales > Cucurbitariaceae > Neocucurbitaria > Neocucurbitaria cava. The sequence goes on along the minus strand of JAPEUY010000003.1, from coordinate 1,970,098 downwards.
TATTTTGATGATATGCTCTTCGACTTTTCACAAACCCAAAATGCGCGCAAGCCAGAGTCCTTCAATAAACGATCGCACAAAGTTCGCGCAGTAACAGAAGGAGAGAATAATCGCTACCTCGAGCTAATTGCTAGCGGGTGTCGATATGCGCGACTTGCTCACAGTAGTACAACCTTCTCCTTTATCAGCTTGGATGACGCTACAATACAAATGAAGAGGCTTTGTCACACCTTGGACAACCTTAGGAAACTCGTTGATCAGAAAAGCTGGGAACATGATTGCAATATCCGCGACAAGCTTGGACAGAAGATTTTTGACGGTAATGATCGAGCAACATCACAACGTGATTACTTTCTGACCAAAAAATAGCCATGTCTTGTATAGATGATACCGCTCTTCGAGTTTACCTAAGACGGGGTTACGGGCAAGCTTATGTAAGCCGTGCTTCCTGCCTACTCCCATGAAAACAAGCTGAAACACTCATGATGGCTTGATCCGACTTCGTGTGAAGATTTTGGTCAGCTCATCTGAAAATTGGATCGTTTGTCGTTCATGTGCGGTGCTTTTTTAATTCGAGGCAGCAGATGCTAACATCGAAAGATTGATTATCTTGACCGTTCCCTCGATTGGAGAGCTCAGCATTACTTTGGATCCCTCGAGCAGTGCTCAATCGTCTTATTAGACAATAACGAGCTGGCCATGCCAGCTGGAAGCGCGCGTGTTGGGGATGTGTTCTGCGTACTGTCAGGAGCTGTTGCACCATGCGCTCTACGACCCAATCCAAATGGAACCTGGAGGCTCATCAGTGGCGATTGCTACGTCTTCAGAGACGACTTGTACGACGACAATACAGGGTTGTTCGCGAGTGATGAATACATTGCGGAAGAAAAGGATGAACCCGAAGAGTTTCGAATACGATAATCAAATCACGCACACGTTCATTTGTTGTTTCCAGCTGCATACACAGTATATTGTATACCTTAGTGAGACAGCTAGTCTTACCCGCTCCCTCGCCGATATTCTACGAAGGGATTGAAGGAGGTTCTCCTAACATGCGTGTATTCGATGTATGTTACACAACGAGCTATCTTTGCTCGAGGGGTCATATGCTTGGATAGGGCATCACCTGTATCTTACTTCACAGTAACAGGATTTTATGACTAGCGGGTTATTGAAAGGCACTGCCTCACATAGTTGCCGACGACTTCAGCGGACGCACCGACTCCTGTTTCTGGACATCCAGCGCCGTGCCAGCTCCAGACGATTCGGAACTAGCCGATTCAGCATCGATCTTCGTATTAGCCTTCTCTGCGGACAATGGCTGGTCCAGGGTTTTCCTCGTCGAGTTTTGTGCGCTAAATGCAAGCCTGCTCTTTCTACGTGCTCGACACCTAAATCTATTAGTAAAAAGTAGAGAAAGAGATAGCCATAGCAGGGAATTACCAGAACACAATTATTGCAACTATAATTATTCCACCAGCCATGCCTCCCAATGCTGATCCGAGAGTAAAGCCCGTGACACCGCTCCCGCCGCTCCCACCGTCGTTGGGTGTAGTTGGCGGAGGAGGGCTGGCCCCAGATGATGCAGCGGGGCTCGGAAACGTTGTTGTCGATGCATTATGAAGCAATGCCGCGGTGACTATTGGCAGGGAGTTTGCATCCACGGTATCAAGCTTCGTTATTAGTCCCAGCCTCGTTTCTTGTATCTCTGATCAGTTTCTTACAGGATGTGCGAAGGTGGTAGTTGAAAGTGAGGTCACAATGAACAGCAGCAGTAACATGATGTCCATGGCGGAGTCAAGGTAGGAGCGGTGCGTGATTTGTGGTTTTAATTCATAGTTCAAATTGCTATGCGAAGCAGAGGAGTTCAATTTCTGGTTTGGATGTTCAGCCTGATGCGAGAAGGCTGTGTCACAGCGCTGTGGGGGCCAATATCGAGCGTTCGAGACTCAGCCACCGAAGGCTAAACTTCAAAAAAGCAACATTATCTACGTACTCCTCAGAGAACGAACTTCTTTTATCGTAACTATTTATCCTTATACGCCTCGAACTCGTGATGGACGCTGGCGTGTGCGCGACTTTGTCTCTTCGTTCAGAATTCTCTGCGTACATCGGGCTCCTACGAAATGCGACCGACAATGATTTCAGCCTTGTCGATAGTTGCAGAATGAACGTCTGTGGAGCACTCTGGGGATTGGGTAACCCCGACATAAGCGGAGTTGGTATGGCGGCAGGATATCTGATGGAAAGCGTGCTATGTGTCTTCATCGTAGGTGCCTCGCTATGGTACGATATGACCGGTCGAAAGGACACGTTGGCGAAGTTACTCCTGTCAAGTGGCATTCGAGCATATCACGATACTGCTTCCTTCTTCACGTTTGCAATCCAAGTGGCCTGCATTGCCACGCTCTCAAAGGCGGACTGGGGCTTGGGCGCAGATGGCATGGGAGGTATCACGAAGGAGATAACTTGGCTTGTTTCATCGTTGTCGTTGCTGCCTCTAATGGTTGTTGTGCTTCGCCCACATGTGTATGGAGAAGCGGAATCAGTCGATATCGCTAGGCAAACTATCCGCGGCCCCCATACTTTCATACCCAGAATCGAGACTCGCGAAGCATCAGATGGGTTTGGTAGCAATGGATCCGCTGCGATTACAAAAGCCCGACTAGAACAGCGACTGGTCTTCTTCGTAGTGTGCTGGGCGCTCGCGTTCTGTTCATTCTACTCCCGTATGGGAGGAACATTCGGTAAGATATATAAATGTTAGAGTACTAGCGGAGGCTAATTGTTGAAGGTCCAAGTCCCATTGATAATTCTCCCACTGCCGTTATATCTGAAGCGGAATGGAGCATCATCGAACAGGCCTGCTTCAAGGGCATCGAAGTCATTAGCGCACCTCAAACACAATTAGTTACTGCAATTGGAACCGCCAGCTACCTGCTAGTATCACTAGTCGTCCTCCACAAGCTTTTTGCATCCACGCTGGAATATCCGCATAAAGGCAGATGGGCGTGGGTAGACAGAGTACAAGCCATGATCGAGGCAAAACTCAAGCTCGGTCTCTTGTTATGGGCGATGACCCATGTTTTTGTGCTCGTGTTTCTGGTTGTGCAGTTCTGGGCATTCTTCCGTTTACGGCAGCTTCAAAGCGACATGATTGAAGCAGCTGGTGGGAGCTCTCCAGACGAACAATGGTCGTTTGGTCAGATAGTCGCTATCGCGGTATTCTTTCCAGTCTTCATCGAGGTAGTGTTTGTATGGCGTAAGCGGTCACTACTTTTGACGGCGGGGAGTGACGGGTCGATTTGACTGCGACTGTATGTACTCTAGGTATCAGGAAGGTGGAGGGGGGTACAGAGTACAAAAAAAGGTGCTAGGATGTGCAGAGAGTTTCCAGCATTAGTATGTTCCAGTGGTGGTGTCGCAACACTATAGCATGCTTAAATGACTAACTGAAAATATCGTACTTCACAATCTGCGCTACCCGCAGGCTGCAAATAACTGTAATCGTTAGAGCCCAAAGTCTCGGTAACGTACCCCACGGGCGAGTGACCGGCACGGGCGAGTGGCCGGCTTTTGCCAAGCCTTTTAACTTAACCTTCACCTCTTAATAACTTTCTATCCTGTGGTCCAAATTTAATAACTTTTAGTTCATTTTAAAGCCCTAACCTATAGCTTTAAAACGAACTAAAAATTACCTAAAATAGACTAGTATATATAAAGTTATAGCTAGAGAGAGTTTTAGTGTTCTCGCTTAGCTAAGATCCCTACTTCTACTAGCTAAAACCTATAATAAATTCTAATCTTTTAGTATATTTATATTTCTATATAAAACTATAATCTATTAAGTTTTTAGCTTATTTTATAAAGTAGTTATAAAGCTAAATTAGCTAGAATATTCTTAGTACTAAAGTACTTTAATCTACTAAAATACTATATATAATAATTACTAATACTAAATAAAAACCTTTTTATATTATATATCTAAGTATAAAATTAGTATATAAAAGCTTAAAACTTTTACTTAATATCTATTTATATATAAAAGTAGATTAGTTAAGAATTAAAAATTAGATAAAGTTTTAAATAAATAGATAATAAAGGTAATCTAGTCTAAGAAATAGCTTTAAATAATATATAATATTATACTATAACTTTTTATATAGTTAAGGTTATTTATATACTATAATATAGTAGTATTACTAGTATTTATATGTGAGAGGTTTGTAAGTAGGAGTTAAATATAGGGGTGAACTGGTATATTAAGACGAATCCTTAAGGAGCTATCATACTCCTGAAGGGTTCTATATATCTAAGGTCACGTACCTAGCCTAGTAGTGCCCTAGTAGGGTTCTAATAGGGCTTCGTAGCTTAGCCGTTAATTATATTATAATAATAGCCCCCCCCTTTTTCGTAAGTTATCCCAACTCACTTTCCTTTAGTAGTAGTATCGCCTCGCGAGGCGTATCTACTAGCGCTTAATCGCTAATAGCAGTTTAGTACATATAACTTTAGTCATCCCGTTACTAGGTCCCAATTTTCCAATCCAAATAGGCTAGTCACGGGTATACTAAGGGGAGACTCTGGACTTTAGCTAGGCTATATACAATATTTATATGCATACAAACAACTTATAGTTATGTATTTAAGCGTATTAAATAATAATCCTCTAACTAGTAACTAGTTGTTAACTTCGTAGAGTGCCCCTATATAATTAGTTAGGTTAGTATTATTATTTACTACCTAACATTATTCCTATAGCACGCCGACGGTATACTATATAGGAGACCTATCATATAGTTCTTATTAAATTAGTGTAGATTATTTGAACCCACGAGGTTCGTTATCTTAGTTAATAGTTTAATTAACTTATAACGTTTATTAGTATTACCTATTACTTAGCTAATACCTCACCTAAATACGAGTACTTACTTATATAAGTAATCTATATTCTAGTTAATTTACATAATATATACTTAAGGTAAGGGGTAGTGGTGTGGTTATAGTAAGAGAACGGGTTACTATTAGCCCGTGAGTGGGTCATCTTATAGCTTATATAAAAGCGTTTTTAGGTAGCTATTAACTATAGTTCTTATACCACAGTTCTATACTATACTATACTTAAATCCTACTTAATCCTTATTTATTATTATCAATATCTTTAACACTATACCTATTAGTAGCACTATTCCCCATATCTTAAGCAATAAGCTATTACTAGACTGAGTTTACCTCCTCCCTCCTAATATATAACTCTAACTATTACTAACACGCTTCTGGTATAAAGCTTACGTAGTCTTACTTACTACCTAGTCTAAGGAGGATCCTAATAGTACCATTAACGGCTTCCTTAGGACTATCTATAGCGAGTCCTACTGTATTTAAAAGAATAATTTTAGTATCTATAATAGGTATACTAGTACTTATAAGGGAGGGTATATTAAGGTATGTCTAACTCCTTTCCACTAACGTCCTGTTAGGGTCCCATTACTAATATTCGCATAGATTAAGCCTAAGTTTCGCCGCGCTGTTAACGTCCTTAACTACCTCCTTACATACGCGAACTATAAGATAGATAAGGTAATAGCTACGCTAACTTAGAAGGATCTACTTAAGACTAACTAGCTTAATAATAATATTTTACGTAAGCTATAGGAGTTTGCTTTTAAGTACGTAAAGGACCTCTATCTTACCTTTAAGAGCTATACTAGCGCCTATAACCGTAAGGTTAAGGAGAGTATAGGTAAGGGTAAGGGTAAGGCGGAGGAGGCCTATACGGAGTTCAAGAGGGCCTATATAGCCTCTCGTAAGTATAACCTAGAGAGGTACAAGGTATAACATTAGGTAGTCGTAACTTAATACTTCTGCTAATATTAGTAGCTAGGCTTAGGTACTATAGGCTATAAGCGGCCTACTAACATAGTAGTTAATATAAATTATAAGGCCGTATTTAAGCGTAGTAGCGCTACTACTAACTAAGAGAAGCGGTACTACTACTATAGCACTAATATATCTATAGCTGCTTCTACTAGCGTCTTCTTTAAACCTATAACACTATTACCTACTAAGAAGTGCCCTACCCTTAACCCTAGTATTAAGCTAGGGGGTTCTCCCCCTAGTATAGACTTAACCTAGGGACAGGTAGGCGTTAGGGTGGCGGCGGAGCGTAGTAGATAGTTTACCTAGGAGGGCTTATTCTCCTTACTACCCTTAGTAGCTTATAAATATAATATTACTTTATTATAATTATATCCTTCTATTAAGGTAATAAGTAATAATTTAACTAATTTTATAGATAATTCTATATATCTAGTAGCCTTAGCTACACTAGATAAGCACTCCGTAGTCTATTATAGTTACTTACGGGGTCTACCACGCCTTTTTAGCTCTTTAGCTTCCTATTATCGCCCCTAGTGATTCCCGCCAGTGCCCTAGGACACATCCCTAGGGTTCTACAAGTAATCCTCTAGTATCTCCTTACACTAATCTAGATACTTAACTAGCTCCTAGGTAGATTCTTCCACTAACTAGCCTAGCTATTTCACAAGGTATTCCCTACCCCTTAAGGTAGAGTCCTTATACTCTAAGATGCCTTCTACCTCATATCTATCTCCTAGAAGAATATCCTCTAGTACCTAAATTAGTTTAGGTCTAAACTTATCCTATTTATAGGGTACAACCTATAACTCTAGGAGTAATACGTTAAAGATAGGATATACCTAGGCTATTAATAGGGGGAGGTTAAGATAGTACGCTAGCTTACTAATCTTCTTCGTAATAGTAAAGGGTCCTAAATATCACGCATTAAACTTCTTAGAAGGACGACTTATTATAATATTCTTTACCTTAAGGAGAACTTACTCTCCTTTTACAAAGTACTTATCTACCCTCTTCGCGTTATACTATTTAGTATTACTACACTAGGCGTGCTCTAAACTCACCTTAGCTACTACCTATATCTCGTACTATTACTCTAGCTAGCCGGCAACTTACTAGCGCAGTTCCAGTACCTTCGCGTCTTTATCTTATATAGCTAGAGGCTTACGGAGCTAGTATTTATTAGGGACTATATTAAAACCTTTAGGTATAATACTAAAGGCGAGGGTTATAGGACACTACCCATAAGTAGAGTACTTCTTTGAGTTATAAGCATACTTAGTATATAGGAGTAGGTTAACCTAATTATCCTATTTGTAGTTTATATACATCCGTAAGTAGGTCTCTAGCTCTTAGTTTTAACGCTTAGTTTACCTATTAGTTTAAGGGTAGAAAGCTATACTTAACTAATAGTTAATCTTTAAGTAGTAGTATATATTAGACCAGAACTAGCTCGTAAAAACTAAGTCTCTATCTAACAGCAGGGTGTCTAGAGGACCTAGCTTCAAAAAGTATTATTGTAGTAGTAACTTAGCCACTCGCTAGGCTATAATTATCTTTATAATAGGTAGATACCAGACATACTTTATGAAGTGGTCTACTAATACAAGTATCACATTATATTTATTCCCCTTCTCGTCTTTCAACTTTAGTAAGTTAGTAATAAAGTTAAGGGAGTAATACTACTAAGGTACTTTAGGTACTAGTAGGGGGATAGTATCCCCTATAGTTTATAACGCCTAATCTTATTCAACTAATAGGTGGTATACCTATTAATATACTTATAGACGTCTTATTAGAGATATAGCTAGAAGTATTTCCTCTTTAATAGGTTTACTATTTTATCTATACTATAGTAACTACCTATAGGGTTATTATAGTTCTTTAGTAGGAGGTTTACCTAGAGTAACGTATTATTAGGAATCTATACTTTCCTGTTCTAGCGTAGGACTCTACTAGGGTTAATCTCCTAAAATATATTATCCCTCTTTACCCCGCCTACTCCCTATTACATCAGCGATTTATAAACAAGATAGGCCTTATCTTACTCTTAAATTATTCTAATATAATTAGAGAGATAGTTTAGAATATCTAGTGCGTAGGCGGACTTATCTTCTATAGCTTCCACTAAAAGATAATTTAGTAATAAGATATAATTACCTATACTCCTTAAGAGAGCTTTAGCTACATTAAAATCCCTTAGCTATACTTTGAATTCATTGCTCTAATACTAGCTACTATAGCCTATAGATAGCTTATTAGGGATGAGGAGTGACTTATTACTATTAACTAATATCTAGTTAGGGAATTCCTCTTTAGGGACTATTTTAGAGGGTTAACGGGACCTTAGTAGTCTAGCCTTAGGGTAGTCTTATCCTATAGTTACCTAGTCAACCTTTTAAGCCCTAGACGTCTAGATTATCCAGATTTAAAGCTTTTATTAGAGAGTAGGCAGCATCGTATTGCGAAGTGCCTACTACTCTCTAACTAGTATACCTTTCGCGTAGTTAGGCCTCCTCAAAGGGCCGTCCGCTGGGTTCTCTGATCCTAGCTTATATTTAATTTCAAAGTCGAACTAAGCTAGCTCCTCTACCTATCTAGCTTATTTAGAGGAGAGTTCTTTAGTAGTTATAAAATACCAAAGATTGTTATAATTGGAGAGTACTTGGATTATTAACGGGGTATACTTAAGGTAATACCTCTACGTCTAAAATGCTTCTACTATCGCGTTTAGTTCTTTATTATAGGTATACTACTAAAGTAACAGCCTAGAGAACTTCTTACTCTAGAATATAATAGGTTTCCAATAACAATTAGTTACTAGCTTTAACGTAGCTGGCTATAGGAGTATTACTACTATAGTGAAGTTAGAGGCGTCTATAAGGACTATTACTAGCTTTATAGGGTTGAAGTGCTAAAGTACTAGTGCCTTAGTAAACTTCTTTCGAAGTTCTAGAAAGGCGTTTCTTACGTCCTCTAGCTAGGACTATAGTAGGTACTACCTAGTTAAACCTTTACAACTCTTTATAGCTTTTAGTTTTACTTTACTAGTATTAGCCAACTTATAGGATACTAGTAGGGCTTAAGTAGCCATTATATAGTCTACTATTAGGCGTATAATTATAGAGTAGTTGTAAATAAACCTCTAGTAGAAGTTCGCGAACCCTAGGAATACCTAGATATCCTTATACCCTTTAGGCTCTAGCTACTCCTTAATTATTTATACCTGTATAGGGTCTATAACGATACCACTAGGTATTACTATAAACTTAAGGAACTTAATAGAGCGTGTTAAGAAAACGTACTTACTAGCCTTATAGTAAAGGCCCTACTCTACGAGTCTATTGAGGATCTCCTTGACGTAGGAATTATAGTCTTCCTTATTCTTAGAGTAGATAAGGATATTATCTAAGTAGATAATACATATATAGTCTATTAGCCCTCCTAAGGCTTAATAGATATACGATTGGAATATTACAGGTATATTTGCTAACCTAAACGGCATAATAAGGTACTTGAAGTAACTATATCTTATTTTAAAAGTAGTTTTCTATTTATCTCCCCTTAGATTTGAAGCCTATAATAGGCGTCTTAAAGATCTAGCTTAGAGAAGATTTAGGCTTTTAACAGATAGTCTAGTATCTCGCTCATAAGCGGGATAGGGTACTAATTCTTAATAGTAACTTTATTTAACCCACGGTAGTTAACACAAAGTCTTATTATGCTATCTACCTTTGGGACGAAGAGGATAGGGGCGCCTACGGGCAACTTACTTAGACAAATCTATCCCTTATCCTATGCTGTCTTAAGGTAGTCCCATAGGATCTCTAACTCCTTCCTAGAGAGGTTATAAATTAGAAGGTTAAAGACTCTTTTCCCTTCTTTGATATTAATAGCATAATTATATTCGCCGTTTAGACGAAGTATACGTATTTAGTACTTACTAAACGTAAGCTATTTATAGTACAGCTTCTTAGGAACAAATTTTAGTTCCTTACTATCTAGCTAGTTATTATCTAGTACTATATATAGAGCATCCTCCTTATTATTAGGGAGGATACAGGCTATGCCTAGAGGCAGTCTAGCCTATTAAGGGTTCTCGTCGTATATGCTAGCTACTATTTGTTAAGTAGTCACTTCTAGTAGCTAAGCTAGGTCTAGAGTATTAGTAACGTATCTCTTAAAGTTATTAATAATCTTAAGCGTCTTATTCTTTAGCTAGAGTAACCCCTAGCGATAATACTACTCTATATTAAGTTCTACGTCTCTACTAGGCCTAGTAGGCAGCGCCTCCGCCCTAAGGCCTTCCTAGTGCATCTCCTAAAGGAGAGACTATTAAGCCTCCTTACTTAATATACTATATAATAGGCGCCTTAGGTAGAGCACGTAAGCCTACTCCCCTAGCCCTAGTATTTTGAGGAGATCTCTAGTAGAGAAGAGTTTAATATAGTCCTTACTATTAACTTTATCTCCTTACTATTTAAACTCTCCCGTAGAGAATTAGATCTTCGGATCTACCTCTTATAGCTATAGGTAACCTAATATAAGGTTATACCTATCGAAATTAGTAGCCTAAAATCTTTAGGGGCCTACAACTTGAACTAAGCCTCTACTATCTTTATAGCTAACCATAAGGTTATATACTTTATTAATACGTAGTTAGTTATAATCTAAAAACTTCACTACTAGCTTATTAGCTACTAACGTATCTTTAAAGGAGTACTTATCTACTATCTTCTGCTAGATAATATTAATCTCCGCTCCTAAGTTGTAAAGTATATAGAGTAGGACTATAGAACTGTTAGGGAGAGATACGTAGACTTATACTTAAATACGCAATTATTTCCTATTTAAGTTTGGCCCTAGTCGTAATCGTAAAAGGTTAGTAACTAGGGCTTATCTTTTCCTAAATTGTTATTTTGCTAAGGTTAAGTAGCACCCTAGTTATCTTATTGGCTATTACCCTAACGATTTCTCTAGTATAGTCTTTAACCTCTACTATAATTACTACCTTAGTTCCTAGGAGCCTATTATCTACCTTATAGATAGGGCCTTATTAGAACGTTGTTGGAAGGCCCTAGGGACGCTACCCTAGAGCTACTTCCTAAGTTAGAAGCTTTACGATCTTACTTCTTCCTAAAGCCCTAGTTACCTAGCTAGGAAGCAGAAGCTTAACGCTTACTACGCTACGAGTTGTCGCCAGTCCCTAAATAGGATAATATCGCCTTACTAGTAGTAGATACTATAGTCTCTGCGTTATAAAGTGCTTGTTTAAACTTAGGCTATATAGTAAGCGTATTAAGGACACTAGTACGTTAGATCTTCTACTAATACGCCTCTAGGATTCTAGACTATACGAAGGTAATCTTTAGTTTGTAGTCGTCCTTACTAGTAAGTATTTTAAAGAAGTTACGCGATAGTAAGGTCTCCTTTTTATTTAGTTAAAGTGAAAAGGAGCTTATAGTGTCGTTGTCCTTCTATTTAAAGTTAAAGAATTAAATATAGTTCTCGTATCTAGTAAGGATAGGATCCTAGACCAGCTTACGTTCCTCTACTTTAAGTTTAACCTAGCTATTAACAATACCTTTATTAATACGTTACTATATTAACTCTTAATAAACGTTATACTAGATCATCCCTATAGCCTAGTAGGTCCTAGTGACTAAGTCCTTAAAGACTTAATAGTAACTAAATACTATCTTAACGTCCTTAATCTATTACTTAACCTACCTAGGGGGTAGGGACTCTACTCTCTAAGCCTAGCTTTGGTTTGGGCTAAACACTATTTAGTACTTAGATAAGTTTACTAGCATCGTTAAAGGCTGGCCGCTGGCGATCTGATAAGGGCCTACTAGGTCTTACTAGTCCTAAGGCTTATAAAGCGTATTTGATCTACTCCTTAAGGGTAGCGATAACTACGGGTAGGTTACCCCCTAGCCTAAGCTAGGAATAGTTCCTAGAGGCAGCTCTAGATAAACTCCTTATTAGTTACGGCTGCGGCCTTATGATAGAGCGGTGTTATATTAGTGTTAGAAAGGACATTTCTACTAATAGGAGTTGAGTTAGGTCCTATTATAGGATTAACTAGTTAACGTTCTTATAAATGATTTTCGTTAACTAGGGGTTAGTTTTCGTAGTATAATGGTTGGGTTATACTGTATTCTTGTAGTGCATTAGCACGACCTAGAGTTACTAGAACGTCTCGTAGTTAGCCTAATACTAGTTATAGAGTTTAAGACTAGAAGTTACTATCTCTAATAGGAAAGCTACGCTAGGTCTCTAAGGGGTTCCTAGAGTTATTACGTTTATAGTCCTTATATTCTAGGTCTAAGGCGACCCCTAGTTCTTTATCTAAGGTTTCGCCTACTATCTCCTTAATACTAGATTCCCTAGGCTAGAGTTAATAGTGTTATTCGTGGAGGAGTTACTCTGTAGGTTGAGTTAACCTAGGTGGCTCCAGAATATCTTCAGTAGTTACTGCTCTAGCAGCTGGGGCTTTACCCTTGTTATTTTGAGTACCTACTATTTGTCTGGTACTAATATAGTGATAGTAAGGTATGTTAATAGGGCACTGTTAGGTCGTTTGTTGTGGATAGATCTGTATCTAACGACTACCTTTCCTAGTAGGAGTATAAAGGATTTGAATTGTGAGAGGTTTATAAGCAGGAGTTAAATATAGGGGTAAACTAGTATATTAAGACGAATCCTTAAGGAGCTATCGTGCTCCTAAAGGGTTCTATATATCTAAGGTTACATGCCTGGCCTGGTAGTGCCCTAGCAGGGTTCTGACGGGGCTCCGTAGCTTGGCCGTTAATTGTATCGTGATATTATAGTACTAATCTTTAAGATATCTTTTACCTAGTATAACTCTATAACTACTAGGTAAAATAAGCTAGAAATTTAATATATTATAGCTTTATATATAAAGAAAGATATATTAAAAAACTAGAGTTTATTCTAGGCCCTAAGTACTAGAAGTAGGGATTTTACCTAAGCGAAGACTTTAGGAACACTAATAATTCAACTCTTAATAACTCTATACATACTAGTCCGTTTTAGGTAATTTTTAGTTTGTTTTAAAGCTATAGGTTAGGGCTTTAAAATAAACTAAAAGTTATTAAATTTGGACCACAGGATAGAAAGTTATTAAGAGGTGAAGGTTAAGTTAAAAGGCTTGGCAAAAGCCGGCCACTCGCCCGTGCCGGTCACTCGCCCGTGGGGTACGTTATAACATTCGTTCATCATCTCAACGCCTGATCCCGGTGTCCAGAACCTACCTAAGTTAGCCTATTGTTATCTTCCTGCCCATGTGCATATCCACTCAGCCTCCCCCACACGCTCCCGCCACAAATCCCAAATCCATGACCGCACCATCCCCCATCTGTCCCATCGCCAACCCTAAAGATAAGAGAACTCTGACATCTCTCCACCATTCGCTGATCAGAAAACGCCATGCTCGTACCACCATCAGCATACCTACCTATCAAATTGCCTCACGATCTAGATCTGATTGATTGCACATGAGACATGTCGACGCCAGATTGGACGGGCTTTGAAATCAATCAAGTCATGAGATGAGAGCGAGCCAACGTCCTTGGCATGCGAATGCAGCGGAATGCGAGCAACCAGTAGTGAGAAGCGGTGCATCTCGCCTGGGGAAAGTTAGAATACGCAGTCTTAAGGTCTTCCACACCGATGTTCTGATATTGTTCTTCTTGATACGTTGAGGATTCGTCTTGGCATACTTACCTGACCCTGCAGAGTAGGTACCAATGTACCATAGGAGAATGGACAGCACCTCATGAAGCGAACTCACCCTACCCTACCCAGTCCAACTAAATCCAAATCAACCCAGCTCAACTCAGTGCATACCTCTTACACTTATGACACGACTCGATCGATTCATACTGTACGCCCATCTCACCGTACCTCACCGCGTTCCAATCAACCTACAGCACTCCTACGCTGCGGAAGAATAGCAAGTCGCGATAAGCTACCTGACAGTACATACATGCCAACGTCACCACCCATGACAATGACATGTACCTAGCTACATAGATGCACATGCGTCCGCGGCTCCGCCTCGAACTAAGACTTTGACATTTAACACTTGACGTACCACCATCTACCCCGGAAACACACCTATCATGCAGATGTCTCTAGCGCACGGGAATGACATCACCACCACTGATGTGCAACTCAACGCTCAACTTCCAGACAGCGAACGGATCCGGGGTACACACAAGCGTAGCGTGTAGGGATCGGCGATTCGTTCCAGGGTGGATTAGAAGTGAGGACCCATACAACCCATGCTTTGTACCCATGCCTCCGCGGCGGTAAGCAGACAGGAAGGAACGAGCAAGGATGGCATGGGGACAAAGGAAGGAAGGACGATGCACGTTGCGGAGAGAAAGAGAGATAAGAAAGCGGAGAAAGCTTGGCGGTGGTGGTTGTGAAAGGCGATCAATGCTTGGAACTGATAAGACGAGAACACGGGTGTCAGGGTGGTGATGTCGATGATGTTACTGGGAGATTGGGTGAGGAGGGGGCGCTTATGGAGGACAAGGTTGTGTGGTTTGCGTGGTTGGCAAAAGCTTGGCTCGTTGGCTCCTTCCCAAGATACCGGTAAGTATCTTCTATCACTGAACAATGGTATTCATTGCTCAGGAAAGCACGGGAAATATTCAAAGGTGGATTCAGTCAGGTGTTTGAGGTATCATGTTTCGAATTATAGTACACTAGATAGTTATAAGAAACTAGTAAAACGTCGGCCGGTCTAAAAAGGCGTGTAACGTAATGTTCTCGACATTTTGTGTGACCAGGTAAATGGGAAAATGACAGACGCAATGTGGTATCTCGAAAAACTCCAGGACAAACGGCTACTCAGTAGTTATGCAACAAATGAACCCCAAATCAAGCATGATTTTCAAGTAAGCTTAGGTTTGCGCCTGCTTCTCCTGATCCGTGCCCATGGCAACCGCATGGCGATCGCCCGCAATGCCAGTGTGCTCGTGACCTGAATCCTCGCTCGGGGCCTTGCCCTCGAGCATCTGGCTGTGTTGTGGGATACCGTGGCGCTCGCCCTGGGGGACCGAGTGCTCGCCGTCAATGGGCTCGTTCTTAGCGGGTGTCCAGGCGAGGTAGTCGCGGCGGACCTCGACGTAGTCGTAAGCGAATTCACCGAGCTGGTCATCGTCCATGCCGAGAAGCTCGGCTTCTTCGGAGGCGCGCAGCTTGAGGCCGGGGATCTTGTCGATGACGAAGGCGAGGATGGCGCTGACGGTGAAGGAGTAGGCGGTTACGGCGACGATGTAGGCGATTTGCTTGTAGACTGTGGATCCGGTGCCCGTGATGGCTCCGCCGGTGAGGCCGTTGTTGACGCCGTCGAGACCGATGATGTAGTCGGCACCGAAGATGCCGTTGAAGAAGAGTCCAACCATTCCAGCGATACCGTGCTCAGCGAACACATCGAGGGAATCGTCAATCTTGATCCAGAACTTGACTAGAAGCGAGTTAGTGGATGGTACACGAAGTTTGAGATTTTCAATAACGTACTCTTGGTGGAAAAGTTAGCAACAATACCAGTGGTAATGCCGAGAACAACGCTAGCCCACGGAGGAATGAAACCAGAAGCGGGAGTAGCAGCGACAAGCCCGGAGATGGTGCCTGAGCACCAACCGACCATGGACCACTTGCGAGCAAGACGCCAATCGAGGAGAACCCAAGTCATCGCCGCAAACATGGCAGTCAGGTTGCTGTTCCAGCAGGCCATGGCAGCGCGGAGGTTGGCACCAAAAGCGGAACCACCGTTGAAGCCCAACCATCCGAACCACAGGAAAACCGTGCCGAGAGTGATGAGAGAAACGTTGTGAGGGCGGAAGTTGAGCATCATCTTTTCCTGGCGACGACCGAGGATCATCGAGTAGGCCAAGGCTGAGCATCCGGAAACGATTTCGACGGGGCCTCCACCAGCGTAGTCGAGACCTCCCCAAGCAAAGAACCATCCATTTGCGTTCCAGGCCCAGTATGCGACGGGGCAGTATACGATTGTGGCCCAGAGCCAGATGAAGATCATCATGGGAATTAAGCGACCGCGCTCGGCAACGCAACCGACAACAATAGCGGCAGTGACGGCGCAGAATTGCAACTAGAATTTCTGATTAGCGAGTGTCTCTGTATGAGATTTCCGAGTGCCATACCTGGTAAAAGGCATAGAGTAATTCTGGGATCAAAGGACTTCCTTGGCTAGGAGCACCAAGCACGCCCTTGAGACCGAATCTCGCGAGATTTCCAATAAAGCCACTTGTTCCTGGGCCAAAGGCGAGCGAGTAGCCCCAGAAGTACCATTGGAATGTGATGACGGAGCAGGAGAACATGCAAGCCCAGATGAGGGAGAGGGCAGACTTTCTGCGGGCGAGACCAGAGTAGAGGAACGCGAGACCGGGAACCATGGTCAAGACCATGGCCGAAGCCACGAGAATGTAGGCCTGGTCACCCGACTGGTACCATTGGTTCAGATTTTCGGTGACTGTAGTTGCAAGTCAGTTTTGCTTCTCGATGCTGCGCGCTGTCTTGGGCGGGAGGTTGCACAAGGACGCGGGTGTAACCCTCGGCACGTGCGCAGTCGTACATGGGGGAAAAGCACTCACCAGAGTCACCACCAGTGGTGGAATCGGTGCCATTGAACTCGGCCGGAGCGCCAGTCCATGAGTACGACATGGCTCGAGAGTTTCCTGGGGCGTTGTCGAAGGGTCAGGAAAGTAGGGGTGGCGAGGGCCTCTAGGCAAATGAAGGTAAGTTCCTCGAGCAGTGCCTGTTGGAAGGGAAGGAGAAGGTGATTAAAAGCTGGATCGGTGCCAGTAATATATGGCCGCAAAAGGGAGAAATCGGAAGGCCTATTGCAGATTACGGTAGATGCACCGGGCGCTTTATGAGCGGAAGCTCGCTGTACTACTCTTATCTATCCTGGTCCACGGGCCAACACTTGAGGCAAAATAAACGAGGTGCATCACCCACAGCCGCGACCGCCGTGGGGTTGGCGTCAGATCTGGAGCTATGGAGCTTTGTTCTTTTTCTGCCGGGCTTGATCGAGGGTTCGTCATTGTGCTTTGCTTTGGCGCCTTATCTTGCCGTTCCTGGAACAGGCCCAAGAAGCAGAGATAAGATGCGTCGCGCTCGCTGGCTGCCACGTCGCGGGCTCTGCGCATAAACACGCCCTCGCCGGCGCATCAGCGACATCCTAAACCATCGCAGTTCCCTACGCATTCGAGTGGCGTTGCACACAGTCGCGGTTTCAACTAGGGCGGAAGGCTTGGCGGTGTGGGATTTGCTGGATGGACTTTGTCAATTGCATTTCAACGCTGCTGATAAGACGACGGCTGCTGGCGCGCTGATTGGCCGCCGCCGAAGATAGGCGCACTAGCCCGTTCTGGCGTGCCACCGCGCCCGGCGATGCTCCAGGTTGGCCGTGTTGAGCCCGACGCGTCCTCGGTCCCCTGGCGAATTGTTAGGCAATTGACGTACGTTGTGCGATAAGGACTTTGGGCCTGTCGCTGCTCTCGTTGGCCCATCTGAGGTGAGCCGTCGCGACACCAATTCACAACGTCGGGCGATGTGTGGCCGCCCCATCTTCTCCAGTCGTCCAGCCCGTCATTTGTGGTGCTGCCATTTGCACTACCGAGCTACTGCGTTGCTTACCAGCAGAGGCTACCGAGGGTCTGCGTTCGGCTGTCGTGGATGGTACTTGAGGCAAATCGAGCCTCTGTTCGACACCCGTACGACCGACCTGCACCTCTGCTCATCAGCATGACTACGACGACTGTTGTACAGTTCTTACCGTGCACCTCGAAGGATACCCACAGTAGCTAAATTTATTTTATAAGACCCCTCTAACTGTCGTTGTCGGTTTGAAATCCCCAATATCGGGTGGGCGTCTCGAAGCATGTGAGACGCAGTCACGTGCTCACCCGTGGGTGGGACCAATCTTGCACCGTGGGCGACTCAAGGCGAATGCCGCGTTCCAGAAGCTTTTTCGACCCTCTCGTTCCTGAGCTTGCATGCTGACACGCGACTACACATCCCACTGGATCCTGCGCGAGGCCTCCAGTGTGGCATAAGCAGCTGAGGTTGTTGTGATCTCTGTACCACTTACCCCGTGCGAGTGTGGCATGCAGTAGGGCTGGCGTCTGTCTGCAGGTCAGCATGCCTTCCCGCACCCGCCCCGCGGCCACTTGGCTCTAAACCATCGCGAAAGCATGTGAGCGCAAAGTGATCCGTCACCCCAGTTCCAGAAGCGAGCCAGTGCGGTCTGCGTGTGGCCGTGGTGGGTTCGTGGAGGTGTCGAAACGGGTGCTACAGAGCGTGGGGCAGGTCGATGAAATTGTCTACCTATACAGCACTGGCACACCGTTGGTCAGCGTGCGACGAGTCCACTTTCCACCATCCCGTACGCTTTGATTCGCGCTGCTCGCCGGATCTTGTGGGAGGTGGGATTCTTTTCTGCTTTATCTGGGTTTCTCAAATGTTTTGCAATTCCAGCACGTTTCGTGAACTCGGGATCCCCGCCGAGCCAATGACCATGCGTCCGGTCCTCGGAGCCATGACTACGGGTTTGGAGTAACCTTGGGTCGGGTCCTTGATAAGTCGCGCCCTATGAAATCTCCGTCTTAGTCTTTGTAGCCTGTCTTTTACATGTAGGCTCGGAACACTAGCATGGCCCACACTTGTCAGTCTTCGTCGATGTGGGCTCACTCTCACGACACTGCTTGGTCATGTTTCTCCTTGTTAGATCAGTGCATTTCTTGTTGTCCTTCTCCGCCCCTTTGCCGTCGGCGACGATTTCCACAGGCCTCTCGTGTGTGTAAGCTGACAGAGCTAACGCAAGCATGTATCGTGCGACGTAGCTAAGGGCGTCAATATATTCTACCAATCATCGTAAACATTCCTTCCGTGCATGCCACCACAAGCAAAAACGCAGTGTAGACCAATCGTCTGGCCTTTCTCGTAAAACTTTGTCACCAGCTCAACGTTTCGGAATCACCATTTACACATCGTATCGAAAACGCATGTGCCTAGTACAACGAGAACATAGACGTACAAATCAAAGATGGGTCGAAAAGTTGCTCCATGTTGTTCATTATCATGAACACGAGACAAGTCCATAACGATTGTTCCGTACAAGAAGCCCATAATCCAGGATACAACTTGAAGAGCCTGGAAAGTACAGAGCTTTTCGCTTTCAAAGTCGAAGAATCTACGCCCTTCCATATGCAAACTCTCAAGGAAGCTCAATCATCATACGTCTTGTAATTGCCAGCCTATTGTGCTAAATTATAGCGAAACCTGTATGATTCAATAATTATCAGCATCTAAAACCATATCGCCTATAGTTCTTTCCCAAATAAGCTGATGTGACTCCTCACGTAGCTTCCTCCTCAATCAAAACGGAAGGCGCTCCAACGGATAAATCCTCGATCGACCACATCACACAGCGCTAATAACCTCGTTACTCCTCCTAATCCCATACGCCGCCCTTCGGAAGAACCACTGGTTTGCTTGCTCCTTGCGACCCAGAATCCGTGGTTGCACATTCGACTCCGCTGTTCTTTCCTTCCCCGCGTCCTTCTATCTTTTCGGTCAGCCCCATCACCCAAAAGCCAAAAAGAAAAGAAGACTAGAAAAAAGATACAATCTAGGATTAACCCAGTTTCGACCCCGCGGCAAAAAAAAAATAACGCAGGTTATCAGAGGGTTTGTCTCCTTAGAGGTCGGAAGGAGAATGGGAACCCACTGAACACTCCCGGGGGCCTGTCATTAGACACCTATCTGATAACCTGATGGGGTATTTGGGAATGTTTAAAATATATATACACCACACATTGTGAGTTAGTGAGAGGTAGATTTGTTTCATGTGTGTTGGATGTGTGTGGTGCAATTGCGTTTGTTTGCTTTTACTTGAGCGCGAGCGCGAGCGCGTTCTACTCTCGAATGGGCTCGAACTGTCACTCAGCGTTGTCGTTGCACTCTTCTTGATGTCGCGCTCTCTTCATTCATTCCGTCTTACCATTTCATTTCTAGGATGAAGCTATGTCGCGCTCTCTTTATTTACTCTGTCCTACCCATTTCTAAAATGCAGTTATGTCGCCCTCTCTTTACTCTGTCTTGAACATTTCTACGATGAAAGCTAAAGGTCACAGACTGGATCACGGCCATTTTTGCGAGGAGTGAAGAGGTAATGAGAACTTTGCGCTCTTCTGGGACTGCGATACGTTGGATAAATCCTCTTGGCAAGCGGAAAATCTCAGAACATCCTGGCAGGATGCATGATGATGAATATCCCGAGTAGGCACAATGTGCATTTAATCGTCGGTATGTCGTTAGAATATTGATTTTTTTTCTAAACAAGAGGCAGATCGCCCGCAAGAGAGGTCGTCGCCCACAACAGCCTTTTCGGAATGTGATTTGTTACCCACAAGCATCTGCGGCATCCACATTTCAACTATCGTCCGTTGTATTTGAATCAAGAAGACCCCATGTTACTTCACGAGTCCGAATCTACAACTACCGAGCTTTGTCAGTGGAGCAGGATGCTTTCCGAGTCAAATACTGCCCAAAAGGTCATCCTTACTCATGTCTGCATGTATAGTCATAGCTGTGCGTTAACAACATGGTTAAACTTGTCCAAAACGCTGATTTGCATAGATCCAATCTTTCGACGCTCACTAGGTTGATCAAGCATTTTCAAGGGGTTTGTAGGCTCACACGGTCGTCACGCAACCGACATACGGACATCGACCCACGATATTTCACTCCACACGTGTTCGTTTTGTCATCGTAATGCTAACACAAGATGCATTCATCGTTCACAAGGCTGAAGCACAGATCGTCTCAGCGTCCATCCGGTCCGCTCCGCGTACTGATTTTGACGATCCAGGCTCACATAGCGGATATGTTTGATTAGCAGTCGTCGATGCCGCAAATTCCGATTGGAGAATTTCATGGCACGATCTACGCACCTGCTGCTGGTAGGGTAATACTTTGTAGGCATCTGCGGAGTAAGGAAAAACGGAAATGCGCTGCATTGCATAGTCGGCTATAGTCAACCATTTTATCCAATCCTGTTCTTAGTGGATGATAGTTAAACACACGAGATCATATCGCCACACATGTCCAGACACGTTTTTGAAACGCTCAATCCCCACACCGGATATGGCGCCTCGCTTGCAGCTAACTACAGGGTTTCCCCGGATATACCGTCTTGCAGGTCGGCATGAATGAATTATAGAGCACATGAGCATAGATGCAGATATCATCAGGCTACTCGACTTCACCCAGCTCATGATCATGTTGATACATTTACAGGTGGTCTCACCTGTCCTCCCGCATCAACCTTAGTAGGTGTTGATCTCTCCTAATTTCCACATCTCAATGGCAAGCGGTTTTACTAGACTCGACGACCAGATAATTTCGCAGTGGCCAGAACCAAACTTCACCGATCCTCAATCACGCAACTGGTTGCTGGTTTATGGCATCGCATTGACAGCCGTCACCTCCATAATCGTTTTTGCTAGATTTTGGTCGCAAGCGAAGAGAAGCTCGCGTGGGTTGGGCATTGACGATGGACTTTTCGCCATTGGCTGGGTCCGTCGAACGTTTAGACTGCCCGCTGTAGACACTAATCATTGTGCAGGTGTTCAGTATTCTCCTGACAAGCACGATTCTGGTTGGCCTTCAACATTACGGTTTTGATCGACACATGTGGGATCTGCCTCACGCATTATACGACCGAGCTGCGCTGGTACGAAAGGACGTCAAAACACATATTGCTCTTCCCATTGACAGCGCACAGATACAATGGCTCAGCGAAGCTGCTTTCATCCTCAGCGTATGCTTCACAAAAGTCTCGGTCTTGTGCTTCTTTCGACGCCTCAAGCCATCATGTTCAACCGCTATCAAGTGTATCATCTACGCATTTATAGTCTTTACAGCTTGTAACACCCTGGCGGATACATTAGTGTTGGTCCTGCAATGTCGACCCGTATCGAGCTCCTGGCAGGTATCGAGTGCTGATGGTGCAGGACCTAGGGACTGCATCAGTAAGAATATCTACTATCCGATCCATGGATTGCTCACATGCTTCTCCACGACTTATACAATCATGATACCGGTGCTGGTCCTTCGCCACTTTGCGATGACAAAGTTCCAACGGACTGGACTGAGATGGATCTCAATAATCAGCTTGAGGTTCGTACGTTCATGTCTTTGCTGAGGTCGCATGCTCATGAAACTCAGTGTTCTTGGGGCGGAAATTGCGCGAACATTGTTCCTCTATCGGGCTGCAACTAGTGCCAACGGAGATGCTACATGTAAGTCCATACTGCCTATTCGTACTATAACCACTTCCCACTGAACGCGACGATGCAAAGACCGTAGTACTGATCAGAAACAGGGAACGGCTATAACGTTTTTATTTGTGCTTTGACAGAATGCCACTTAGCGCTTCTATGTGCCTCACTACCTTTCCTTCAGCACTACTTCGCTCCCCATGCCACGGTACCTGTAGTTCTCCATCTCGACCGCAATGCACGACGACGATCTTCTCTATCTCGATTAAGCAGCCTTGCGCGAAGCAGTATCAAGTGTTTCCCAAGCCGTAGCTCACGAGGAACAAATCCCTCGGCAATTATACCCCAAGAAGCAGGAATACCACCAGACTTGGACCTTGACGCGCTACAATCGCCCGGCGGATCCATCAAACCCGATATCGAGACGACATATGAACGGTACAGAAAGGGAGATTTTGGGCCACCAGTACCACCGAAGGATTTGGGTGATTGGCTGGAAGTGTATCGACGGCATCATGGAGAGATAGTGGGAGGGAATCCCTTCTAAGGAGCGCTTATATTTTATTGGGAGCGTAATGACATAATGTAGAGTCGGATGGGTCGGTAATTGATGATCTCCACGGTTTGCGCTATATGGTAAACTCTCATGTTCATGTAGTTTCAAGACAACGTTCCACGTGGGATGAGCTTAACTAAGCGGCACTTACTCTTAACCCCTGCATAAGTTCAAATCTTAGTCTTGTGGTAGGAACTTATTGATATATCGAGCCGCTTTTCAGCACAAGGCTATGCTCCGCCTCCTCACTTCTGACGCAACAGTCGGCGAATAGCAGGCCGTGGCTGAGCGCCTGCATCAATTAGGCGTCTTCAGCCTTGGGGCGATAAACAAGACGTCCTGCCTCCAGCATCTCTTGAACTGGAGCATCCAGAGATCGATACTCCATGTGGCACACATGGATCCTCTGAGCATAACGGCAACCGTGGTAAGTTTACCACTCTGAGTGAATGACTCGACACAGTCGCTAGCGCTTCGCTGATGAGGCCACAGCTCCGGATAACCACGACATGCGTTGGGGCTGCAAAGACGCTGAATGAAGTACGACAGGCGTGGAAGCGCGCACCCGTCACCATATCATCCCTTTGCTCGCAGCACCGGGCGTTCCGAGATAAATTACTTACAGTAATCTCAATCATGTCCCCTTTGTTATACTGAAGCCATCCAGCCTCGTAGGGACAGATCTTTGACTTTGATGTGCGAGCGCGAGCCAATAAAGGCCTGCTTTGTTTATACGTGATTCTCACTTTACTGCGCTCGAAAAGTCCATTCTATTTGTATCAAAACATCGGACTCTCAAAGTATTCATAATTCTCAAATGGCGTGGTTGGATGATATGGAGCTTGACAATCACTCACGCAAAGATTTTGACACAGTTTTGGGATTTTTCTCATGGCCTCTTCCAGAACTTATCGGCTTGTCTAGGGAAAGACTGCAAGAACGAACGAGAAGTTGTCTGAGGCGTGGAGGTATCGATGCAGATGGAGAGCCCGCTGCATTAGCTGCCCATTGCGCCTCCTTGGCAGAGCTACAAATACTCTGTAGTGTTTACAAAGAGTATTTTTAAAGAAATTGCGATGAGATAATCTCCTTCTCGAATTAGGCACATGAAGTAGTTCTGTTCAAAGATACCTCTCTTTTGTTTAAAGAAAGCCATTCGTGACATGCCTTCACTGCTAGTTGTAAGCTTCGATAAACTCATTTGATCGAGAAGTCGTTGCAAGAAGGAGATTGGAAATGGTAACTTGAACTTACTGCATATTACCTGATTAACATAGCAAGACGATGTTTAAAAGATTACCAGTTGTTCTCTACTAGCAGAGTCCCCGCAAAACAGTATAAAGAAGTCATAAGAAACACTCCATGAAGTTTCTTGTTTTCTAGCATCCATAAAAGCGGAGCTCTGTAGAGAGTAGACATGAAGCTGGAGTAGCTTGAGTAAACTCATTTAGAGTTTTGTTGGCACTCGAATTGGCAAGTGGCGGCTAGTAGTCCAACGGTTTGATGCGTCGAGTCGGCCAGCGCAAGATGCTAAATGGTCTAAGCGGTGGAGTGTTTTCCATAGCACCAGGGTCTCTCTCCTCCCGATTTCAAGATACCTTAGGATATTTTACATAGGGAAATGTACTAGTAAAGAGTCGCTTAAGAGAATACCAAATCAACTATATGACGCAGAGGTCTTCCAGGAATTGAGATCAGGAAACGGGATTAGGATCTCAGCGACTTCCTAGATGCCATTGGCCTGCCTTAGTACGGACCAGGCTTAGAGAAGTATAACCCCCGTTTAACATCCCACCCGGACTGAGCCAAGAGAAGTATGGCGCCCCCACGTGTAACATAGTGATAGTTATAGAAATAAGCTAGAAGAGTAAAGTAGCGTATTCAATTATTGCAGCCCTACCTTTCTAAGTTTTCATGACTAATCAGTGATATCAGTCAATACAAAATGACGGCAGCGTCGATTCATAATCCAGCATATTCCATGATGGATTCTCATGTTCTTCCTCCAAGCATTTTAAACAGAATGGCTCTGGTCCGAGGACGCCAAAGTTGTGACCTTCAGCCTCATTCCGCGACAGGATACTCACGGCAGCTAGTCGCGCAGCCCAATTTCTATGTGCTCTGAAAAATCCGACGCTGCTAGGCTCATCTAATAACTCTTCCCAGCTGTCGATGGATGTGTAGTCAAAGTCGTAACTTTTGTCATGGTTCCCTTTACAAGATGTCGCGGGTTTGAATCGAATCATATCTCGGAAGTTGACATCAAGAATGTTGATGTCGGCGACCCAGCGGCCGCGGTCGTGCACAGATATAACGGCTTCTACTACTTGCGCATCATGGTCTATCATACGCGAGTCTTCGGTGGCGAGAGGGGATGTCCAGTCGGTGAATGATAGATGCAGTGAGGTTTCTCTGAAATTGTCTTCGCGTTTGAAATCATATGTCTCATGTGGCACCAGGTTGTAGCTGTTACTCAGCTCTCGAATTCGTGGTTCGAAAGGTGGAACGAGTATCGAAATGCCTTGGCGGCCGATATTACCCGTGATACTTTTCATTTCGTAGTCTGGCACTCGGGTAAAGGGGTCAGAAAGTACGACTGCCGGTACATACATTGTGTCCTCCGAGCACAACGCAAACGAGAGTTTGAAGTCCTCGGGGCTGAGATCAACATTTCCTGAGTCAAACAAGGCTATACAACTGAACGTTTCGTCTCGATCAGGCAGTGGAGGTTGTAGTGGCGTGAGGAGTGGCGTTTGATTAGACCAAGTATTCATATTGGTGTAGTCAGGTTCCCATCTCGTAAACAGACATTGAAACCACGCGGAGCTGGACAGCGGTTGCAATGTTAGCTTTAGCGATATTGTAGCTTGAACAAGGTGACTGTAGACCTTTGAAGCTGAATCCATAGCGTATATGGATCTGCTGAAGCCGGGATCAAATCTGTGAGCATTTGAGAACAATGAGACTCCAGGTGCCTTGGTACGATTGTATTCCGATTGTTCTTTAGAGACGTGTATTATAGAACATATGTAATCTCTCAATCGCTCAGGCACCAGTTTTGTATGTCTGAAATTTTGTACTGCGGCTGAGACGCTCTCGGTCTTTGTTGTTTCAAATTTTGCCTTTTTTTGATAGGGCTGCAGTGGATCGTGACCTTTACGCGCTTCGTTTCGGAGGAATAAGCCAAGACGCCAATCCCCTACAATAGCGTCAAAGGATACGTTTACTTTGGCTTTCTTGGATCGGTGAATCGCATCATCTTGATCATGCGGAGTGATGGAACGGTCATGCAGGTAGATGGGTGGTGGATTCAACCAGTTGAAGAAGCTGAAGCGGTTTGTCCGTGAAGTGTAACTCGGTCCCGTTGCATAAGAATTGCATTTTTCACCTTGATCAAAAATATATCTTATCCTATCATCTGGAGTCGATCGTTCGTCCCAGAGGTTACCATGTGAGTTGACATTTGTGCCTGAAGTTGGGAATGACGTCGCTTCGCCGTTCGGGCAGATCCATCTGGCATGTATTTCCATTTCAAGACTCTGTACTGTGGCAAGTTCAAAATAGTTTACGGAAGCGGGATTATTTTTGTACGAGGCGTCGTGAGCGTAGCAAATGATTGCGTCACTTCTCTTCAATCCAAGTTTCTCTGCAACCGCCCGAAGATAAGCAATGCCGGAATCTATGTCAAGATTTTCCTGGAGTCCACATGCCGTGAGAGTGTTAAGCAGTCCGAAAAGTGGCGACTGATTACAATTGTCGTCAGACAAGAATCTTTGTGCTCTCCTACTTCCATGCTTCAACAAGATGAGGTTTTGCTGACGTTCCTGGTCGTTCGAAGCCAGTAGCCGATTCGCCGCCACGACAAAGTGTAGGAGCCATCCGAATTCAGGAGAATGACCATTTTCGATGGCTTCTTCAGACATACCCATTCGAGACCAGAGGAGCTTGAACCACTCCGCAACTAACAAATAGTCCCGGGAACTGATCTTCCAACGTCCAAGTAAACCACCAAGCATTACAATCTGGAGTTGAGCGAAGGTCAGTCTCGAATAGTCTTGGTTGCTACGAACCACAACAGGATCACCATAATATTGTAGGTGCGATAAAGCCAATGACCATTGAACACCTTCTCTTTCTGAAGACCTGGATTCCACACCAACAGTACCTACTCCAGCGGGAGGAATGAGTTTGTCTTCGAATTCGATTTTTTTTGGCTCAGCTCCAAGTACAATCAAATCTGGATAGAGATGCCAGGCGGAAAATGCCAAGAACACCGATCCCTCGGTGATGTTCTGTGGCTTTCCGCCCAGGAATTGCTCGACAGCCAACATTGATCGCTTCCACACATTGATGACTTTGTCGTATGTTGAAGGACCACCAGCAATTGGGGTTTTGATATTCTTGACGATAAGTGATAGCTGACATTGCGACCATCCTTTTGCTTTGTCAGCTCTACGAAGCCAGGCTCTCGCACTACTATCCCACAGTGCAAGGTCTTTCCTCGTGATATCTTGGTATGCGCCGACGACTGAAGACGCAGAGATATTATGGTTGTTTTGGAGCCCTTCTTGGACCTCATTTCGCCTTGCTGCAACGAGCTCCACCCAAATCGCCGTTGCCGTCTTTGCATCCCACGCACGAGCTAGCAGACAGCTGAGGAGGTAAACTCCAAGAGCCGAGATTCCGGATGTCGCCGCAGCCCAGAGGGCAGTACCATCTGCTCCTACATATGGCTCGAATGGTCCAAGCTGGCCTGTACCAATGTCATTAACACCACAGGTGTTCATGATCTCCGACATCCGCAGCCCGTAGGCAGATATCAATTTTGGCGTTGATGGCACAAGATCTTCGAATAGAGCTCCTAGCCTGCGTGCTGTTTTGTGGGAAGGGCCTTCTTCAGCCTCGACTCGTCGCCTTGCGGAAAGCGCAGAAACGATGCCACTAAATTCAACTGGCGCTTCCATCTTAATGAGGGAGAAATCAAACTTGACGTTTGCCAACGCAGCGTAATTCTCGTTCGTCGCGGAGAAGATGGACAACGGTACGGGGAGACGGGCGGACATCGCAAAGACACCTCCAGGTTATGAGTTCTGAAATAACGTCAAAGTTGCATGCAATGCAGAAAGCAAACTGTCTGGAAGTAGATGGCCCGGAAACGCAACGAGTAACACAGGCGAAGAAGATGCTTGAAAACTTTAGGTGAGGGTGAAATTCTGTAGTATTTTACGACTAAAGACCGGTGAGGCCTTCACCGGTCAAGGGGACGACGCCGCCGAAAATGTCGCTTGCATTACAGAGATTAAAATGCACGTGTGACGACGCACTCGAAATTGGTGGGCCGTGGTTGTGCCACGCCGGTGAATGAGGAATGACTCTGCAGCAAGCGATCCAGTTAAATCATAGCGTGCATGTGTACACGTCTGAGTAGTCGGCATGCGCACTTATCTAAGCTCGTGAGGGGGCCAGCCTACGTGGTTTCAGGATGCAGCTCATCTGACCATGAGTGTGCTGAGACATGGCACGCGAGGCTGTGTATACTGACGTCACGCTCGGCATCCAAGTTGAAGTCTGCACAATCGCTCGCGGCGAATGGAAATGGATTCGTACATTCATAACAGGAACTCGCGGTTTTGAGGCTGAAGAGACTCAGTATCTCTCTTTGACGACTCAGCGCGGCGATCGATAAACACCGCGACTTCTCTTACTTCCAACGCACTCGTCACTGCGTGCAGCGGCCGCATCACCGTGATTATATATCTCGCCGTTGAAAATTGGTTGTGGATGTTTCCCACAGCAAATGGTGGTCCGCAAGATCGTTAGAAAACGGAAACCTCGGTAGTACACTTCACACAAGTCAAAGCAACTCATGGCACAGGTGACAGCAGCCGCGCTCCTTCTAAAGTTCAATAATTCCAGCGTGCTAGATTCAGCCAACCTCAAATCGACCTAAGAAGCTTTTTGATCCTTCCATGCAAAACTGGTCCCAGAAAATCATGGTGATCGCTAAATGTTTCCCGATATCGCTAGCGCTTCCTACGTTTCCGACTTCGCGTTTCTTGGAATTCCCTTTTGAAAATAAATGCAAGGATGATCGGCACCTCCGCAAACTCAGGAATATCGCTTGCACAGAGGACGGTCTGGATTGACTGCCAATGTCAGGGTCCAAGAAAATGAGGCTGAAAAGTACGGGACGTGGCTGCGCTGAAATTTGACCGTGGACGAAAAAGTTGTTCATGCTTAACAATAACGTCCCGTACAGGCGCTCGGTGGCGGCGCCACGAACGTGGTTATGGAGGTCTTGTCAGGCGGATATGGTATAGCTCTCAGTTGATCAGGCGTACTACCCCTGATGAGAAGCCGTGTTGTTTGCTTCGTTGTGCTCCTGGCGATGCGTTAGTTCGTACATGGCGAAGTCGTTGCCTTTCCTCCACGACTAGTTTGGAGTCCGTCCAGCGCTATATGAGAGCTTTAGTCCACTCGCTACTACCTCTTCACTTCTGCTCTATACCTCATTCCGAATGTATACACTTGGTGTTTGGGCCATTTCGGCCCTTGCGGTATTCGGCCCCTGCGGTCGTTTCAGTCTCTACTGCCCAAGAAGTCAGCAAAACAGGTCGTTGCGGACCGTTCTTTGGCCTCACATGCTTGGGATCTAGTTTCGGTTCATGTTGTTCTTTTCATTCTTTCTGCGGTTCAACACAAGATCATTGCGGAACGGGTTGCCAGATGGCTGGGGCTCATGTAACTCTTCACCCTCCTCAACGCGGCCGTCCACTCGATCACCAATTCCATCCACATCGAATGCCTCTAAGGATGGGATGTGTGGTGGCGCGAAAGGATACACATGTCTGAACTCCTCGTTCGGTCAATGCTGTACCCAGTACGTGATCTCTAAACACAAGCTATGAAGAGTCTTACTGACAAATTGAAAGGTACGGATGGTGTGGAACAACCAATGGACATTGGGGAACAGGTTGCAACTCCCAGTTTGGCACCCGTTCGTCTAGCCAGTCTTCCACTCGCGCATCCACTTCTACGTCCAAGTCCATAAGCTCGTCTACACGCAGTTCGTCTACGCGAGGTCCTTCCGCACAGATCTCGTCCGCACGAAGCTCATCGTCGGTAGCTCCTTATTCCACTCTGAAGGTTAGCACGAATGGGCGTTGCGGAAATCTATATGGAGCGACTGGAGGCATGACATGTTTGGGTTCCAAGTACGGAGACTGCTGCAGCCAGTAAGTCGAGAGCATTTTGGAAGTTATTTGAGAATCCGAATTAATTTATCTGGCAGGTATTCTTATTGCGGAAGCACTACTGCTTACTGCGGTACTGATTGCCAACCAGGCTTCGGAAAATGCGATGCTAATGCTGTTTCTTCGTCCTCTCAGCCTGCCTCTACTTCGACAAGACTTAGTTCGAGTTCCTCCCGATCGGCCTCGTCCTCTACACAATCTAGTGTGACTTCTTCACAAGCGAGCTCGTCTTCCACAGCGATCTTTTCCGATACTACTTCTTCGTTGTTAGTGTCGTCCACATTGTCGTCCACAGATTCTGTGGCTTCCTCGAGCATCCAAGACCTCTCGTCCACCTTGGCAGTGTCATCATCGGCCACGCCAACTCCTACACCCAGTGCCTGCTCTGTGGGAAGCATACAAAACCCCTCTTTCGAGGATGAATACGCTGGATGGACAGCTCAAAACTCGAACGGCTGGACTTTGAGCATCGGATCCGATGGCGGCCATGACGGATCGCTGTACTATAAGGCTACAACATCGTCATTATCCGTAAAGCAATTCCAGCTGACGCAGTCCAACATTCAGATCCCAGTTGGAGTAACTGTAACATGTTCAGCCTGGCTGCGTACAATTCGCTCAACACAGAACTCACACATCGACATGTACCTGGATAACCAGCTCTGTGCCCAGGGAGATGTACTCAACGGCGCAGAATGGACTCAACTTCAAGCCGAGGATGGTGGGAGGACATTCGACAGTGATACCACGCATACAATGTTGTTCATCATCACATCGTTCATCGAGTTTACCGGCGAAGACACCGTTGTTCAGATTGGTCTCGATGATATCAAGCTGCTCTCCACAGATGGTTGCTCGCTATCCTCGAGCTCTGTCGCATCGTCTACTCCGGAAGCGACGTCTATTCCACAAGCGACGTCTACATCCTTGCTTTCGATCTCGTCAACATCTGAGGCACCCCTAGTCTCTAACACAGCTCCTACGCCGACGCCGACCAGTTGTTCGACTGTCTCGAATCTTCTTGTCAACCCAGGTTTCGAACAGGGTGATACATCTGGATGGCTAGTCACAGGCGGAGACGTTGTTCGCGGTGCCGTGCGATCAAATGACGGTCATGAGTCATCCTATTATTTCGCCATGTTTAGTCAAGTATCTTCGAGTTTTGGCATGGGTCTACTACAGAATTTCAACTTGGACCAGGGTACCGTTGTAGATATCTTCGCTTGGGTCCGCGTGCAGCCCACCAATGCGGGGATCATCAACTTCAGGTTCTATCTCAATGATCAGCAGATAGGAGCTACCACGACACTGGTAGGCGGAGAAGGTTGGGTCAAAATGAGCGTGGAGCAGCAGCTCATACCGGCTGGGCGTTATGGATTTAGTTTGGCCATGGATGGACAGTCGAGGAACTTTGACTTCGAAGCTGGAATGGACGACATTACGATACGGCCTTTCAGTCAAGATAGTGCTGGTTCTGAATGCGGTGCTTCGGCGTCAGGTCTTTTGCCGTCGTTCACGCCTGTTTCCTCCAGTGACATAAGTGCATCCACAAGCACACTTTCAACGGCTACGATCACTACGCCCAATCAAGCTATAGATACTTTGTAGTGAGATGAAGAAGTTCTTCCTTTGTGGGGTTATTTAGGTTTTCTAGCTTAGATTGGCTTCACGAGATAATAATAACCTTGGAATGAGTACTTGTAACACCTCTTCACGTGAAATTTCGGGTTTCCACTACCCCTATATTGTGTGAAAAGGGGTGCGATGGATGTGACGATTTATTGTTACCTCTTCTTGGGACGAACATCAAGATATTGTGTTGAGACCAAAATGATGTAGGATTGATGAGGCTGCTGTAGAAACACGGAACATTCCTGGTGGATGAGCTAACCCGAATAAGGAGGTCGTGCCACTTATCCTCTCCTGAGAGCCTGATGCACGACACCTATCTCCTCCGCGTCTCGAGTCTTCGATACATGATCTGATGCCCGATATTTGGACAGTCCATGCTATGGTCTATGCGTAAGCCACTGTGCACTCGGCCACAAGTCTCACACGTGGCGGGCATCGCATAAGCTCCGACAACGCACGTAGACCATCGGAAAAGCAACGCTGTGAAACCCTAATATCGGTACCCAGATGAACGACGTGAAATACGGTGCTAACATGCGAAATATGGCACATCTGCCTCCACTTCTTCAACTACGTGCTTTAGCCATGTGGCATAGTCGAGGCCCAGTCGTCTGCTAAGCAGTGTTGGGGGCGAAGAGCCATCTCGTGCAATCTTTCCCTCTGTCTCTGCGACCTTCAATTGGGAGAAGTACCGCCATGTCATGCGTTATTCCGGGATCGCATACTCGCTAGCAAGAGTAGGAATCGGGATCGGGAATGCCTGAAAAGGATGAAATGTGTCGCCTTGCGCGCAACTGTGACACAAAAAATAGGGGGCCTAGAATCTCGTAACTCCACTATAGGCTGACTACATCAAGTCACTGCAGCCAGGACGATTTGCGCCACCGTTGTGATCGTGTAAATCAAGAACGGAGTGTAATTTTCTTCTTTCTGTTCCCACGGGATGAGTTCCTCAAAACTCCACATGATTTGGATTGTTGACATCATGATGGCCAATGGTTCCATCTTAGCCGACTACAGCACTGCAGCATATTCTATGTTAACTTTGGAAGTTGTACTGACTACTATAGCTGTAGTAGGAAGGAAGGTGTCTCGCAAGCTCATGAAAGCACAACTATCGACAGACGACATACTCACATACGTTGCCTATGTTGGTACCAATTCAACATTCATGATCCAAGATTGCTAACAGAGACAGTTTACAAATCTTGGGCTTCTAGTCTCCGGCTTGCTTCTGACCTCCCTCGGTTCAGTCAATCTCGAGGACATATCAACCCAAAGCGAAGACAAACGATACTATGCTAGAGCAGCGTACAGCTCGTTGGCTGTTCTATACGTTCTGGCCATTACATTTATCAAGCTGTCGATTCTGTTCCTTTATCGAAGAACATTTACCATGTTCGAGAAGTGGTTCCGATGGGCATGGTGGGGCTTGCTGCACCTAGTCATACTATGGACGGCTACTTGCGTTGTCTTGCTTGCTGTACAAGGAGTGGGACAGATGCCCATGACAAGCTTTTCGAGACTCGGTGTATCTATCACCGGATTTGTCAGCGCCTTGTCGCATGTCTGGCTTTTGTTGATGCCAGCGATATTGATTTCCAGACTGAAACTCCAGAAGAAGCAGAAGGTTGCGTTGATATCAATCTTCGGAATTGGAGGAATGTGAGTTTTTTCTTTGCTGCTATGGTGTCTCTTGACTGACACTCTCCGCAGCGCCGCATTGATATCCACCGCCCGTGCAACGATTTTTCTTATTAATCGAGACCACCAGCTGAACGATGCATACTCTAACTACCTTGACATAGTTCTCACTGCCACGGAAACTTCAACCGGCCTAATGTGTGCTTGTCTGCCTCTTACCAAACCCGTCGTCATCCGCTTTACGAATCGGATCCAGAGATTCCAGGGATCGAGTACAAAACACCCGGGTTGGACCACCATATCAACATCTCAGAGGAGCACGGGCAAGGAGAAAGACAGGACGATTGTGAGGATCGATGACTGTCATATCCAATTGCTTCCTGTTGCTCTTACCACAGACACACAATCAACGACTAGGTTAGATAGAGAGACTATGGCGGTGAACAGGCCATGGAAGTGCGTGGGCCCGTATGAGACAACAGCATACTGCGAGTCACACAGACTATGATATGTCAGAGCCAAGATTCACTCACTAAGGATATGGCAAGCGGTGTAGGTGCTCATGCTGGGTGTTTGCTCTTACCTGTTTCTTCGTGCCTTCCCTAAGCCACGCCTTAGCACGTCACCACGTAAACAAACGCTCCAGCCGCCCCACACACGCGCCGACTGCGTTTGCACTTCCCCCCGCTTCTCGCTTCCTCCTCACTTCTACCACCCACCCTCGCACACTCGAAAACCGCTGAGATCAAGCGGCCACTGACAGACACAACGCCCTAGCTCACGACAAGCTGTTCGCCGCAATGGATTCACGTCTCATTGACGTGGATCCGACATCCAAGCCTACGGAGGCCGAGCTGTTTGAGATGGAGACCCCAAAGGTCGGAGTGTCTTTGTCAGAGTCTTTGAACGCGCACTCCACCACTCCTCCACCGCTACTGGAAGATTGCCCAAGTATCCTGTCCGACTATGAGGATAGCGGTACAAAGGCTGAGCAGGTCTCACTGCGCAGTAAGTGAGCCCAAGAAATGTATTACCTCATTCATAGCTGACGACCTTAGGTAAGCTAGAGCTTGCGACATACGAGTACGCTGCTCTCGAGGAGCGTCATCGCACGCTCCAGGACCAGCACGGGGACCTTGGTAGGCTGGCCTCGGATTACTATGATGTGATCCGAGGCTTGTCTGCGTCTGAGGACCAGGTCGCCAGTATCGAGCAGCTCCGAGCGGAAGCCGGCCAGGAGGGTCTGCGCGCGAAAGCCCTTGAGGCTGACGTTTTCAGGCCCGTAGTACAGGCTCTACGGTCGCTCATCGAACGTGAAGGTGGTTTAGAAGTACTCCAAGGCCAAGCCTCCGAGGCGGACATGATCCGAAGCAAAGTGGACGAGGTGGGAGGCCCGCAGGCTCTCAGCGACCTCGTGTCAGAAGTGAAGCTCCTACGACAGAAGCAGCAGGAGCACATTGAGCTAAACTGCACGATTGACGAATTGAACGAATTCAGAGTCAAGGCCGCGAAGTATGAGAAACTGGAGCAGGCTTTTAACGAGATCAGCAACAAAGCCCAAACCTATGCTACCAGTACGTCTAGTCTGCTGCGCGCAAGCCAATCCTCAACGACACAGAAGCTCATGATGCCGCCTACACAAGGCAACCAGCAGCAGCCCCGTAGCACTGGCATTTCATCCACCATGTCAGCTCCGATCAATCCAGCACGTGCGAGTAGCATATATGCTACACCTATGGGGGACGATCCAGACCGGGACTTGTACGAGCCACGAGTACCCGTGACTACGCAAACTCAACGTACAGGATCAAACACCCTGCCGCTGGGTCGGCCTCGCCCGGCTGCGACCTCTGTTGACAATTCCTCTAGGCGAACAACTCTCAAGCGAAAAGATCACGACGAAATACCTACATATTCGGCCAAACGTCCACGAGTCGATGTAGGACGGACTTCCACTCTGGTGAAGACTGTCTTACCAGGTCCAAGCACCAAACGACTCGATCTAGCCACAGACGACTGGAGGCTCGCAAGGGCATTGAATATGGGGTACAATAGGGAGTCAAGTCGTGGAGGCCATGTCCAGAGTCCGTTTGCCCCTCGCCCGCTCATTTCGGGAGGTATGACGGCTCCAGTATACTCCGTGAGTCGCACAAGGGGTAATGGTAGACTCGAAAGGTATGCAAGTTTATCGCCACCGATCAGTTCGCTCCATCTTCCAGGTTCACCCATCATCAAGACCGAGATCGACGAGGATGAACGTATCAATTTCCCTGCTGTACCTAAACTGGCTGTCTCCCTGCCAATCGCACTCTGGATCGGAGCCGCAGACCCACAGTCTATTTCACCGTCAAGTGCGTTGAAGACTGCCGGCGATATCCCTTCGAGCCTAGCAAAATTCCTCTTGGGCGAATTTACTAAGTGGATCAACAAAGGAAACAATACTGTGTGGTCTTCCATGCCACTAAATCGCGGTGCATGCATTATCGGGTACGTTGTTGACGGCCACCGGCCCTCTGGTCAACCACAAGCGTGCAGGGCTTGTGTGCTATGCTCAAGGTACCCACGACCTTGCGCCTTGCTTCAAGAGGTGCAGGGTGTGCGCACCATTGTCTTCTTGCCTCTTCTGGATGAACTCAGGAGGGGCATCAGTTGGAAGGATGAGCGTTATTGGGTCGTTGGTGGATGTTAGGTCCAAACAAGTAGATCTGATACGATTCGGGTTGGTGATGCAAGTGTAGTCTAGGTAGTGTAATATGAAATCAAAACTTGTACTATAAACTCGTGCCTGCCCCTTGCGTCTATCTCAGTATCACGTGTTAGGTTTCAACCGCTTCGTATCCATTACCACAACTTATGATGGTAGTCATAGACAACCCTACGTTACCTGTACGTATACAGAGTTATGTTCATCTGATAAGTTGTGCCTGCCCCCTAGCCTCTACATTAATACCACTATGTTAGTTCTAAACAGTTCGTATCCACCATAACAGCTCATGATAGGAACGAGAGATAGCTCTACACTAATTGTATGTCTACCTGCTGTGCTTTCGAGAAGCAGTCTGATCGAGTTCAAGGTATTGCCTTGGCCTATGCTCGAGGATCTTAGGCATAGTTTCATACCACTCGATGCTGGACCCCGCCAACTTGAAGCGGTTGGTCTGACGCATACTGAATGATCCCTTAGAGAGACTGGCGGCAGATATGCGTTGTCCCGCGTCCTCAGTATTCTCCAGCAGCTCTCAACAGTCCTTCTGTGAAACTTTCTTCAGCATCCACCTTCAACCCCCCTCTCAAGATATCATCCCCGCCTCCTCCATCCTCCTCATATCCTCCATAACCCCACCTTCCATCTCACCCCCAAGCCCCTGCCCATGCGCCACCCCATGTCCCCATGGCCCCCAACGACCTCCGGCCTCTTCAACGCCGTGCCCTCCTTCAAAAACAATATCAACCGAAACGCCGCATTCCCATTCAGATAATACCGATGCAACCGTTTACTCCTCAGGAAGCCCAACCTCTCGTACAGCTTCAAGCTGGCTGTGTTCGACACCTCTGTTTCCAGCACGATTTCGTCGGCGGAGCGCGCGGCCATGGCGTCGACGGCCATGCGGACGAGGTTCGTGGCGATACCGCGGCCGCGGTAGGACTCGCGGACGGCGAGCATCGCGATGTAGCCGCGGAAGGTGCCGGAGCGGTGGGGCTCGAGTTTGCAGACTATTACGCCGATGAGGGTGTTGGTTGTGTCGAGGGCCTGGGGTGCGAGGGTGGTGGGTTAGCTTGTGGATGTATGGGTATGAGGAGAAGAAAGGTATGTATACCATATAACAGAGGTCACCCCATTGGTATAAGAAATATCTATATACATAGATGCTGTATGGCTCGGAAAGGTCCTTGGAGATCAATTGCCGGATAGAAGGGAGGTATTGCTCTTCTTTTGCGGGTTCGTACTGGATGTAATGGAGCTCCGTGTCGTCTTTGGCTGCCGGCGCTTTTGGGTCCTCCATGCTCAGAGGGGAGCTGTCTGGAGGGCTGGCTCCAAGCGCAATGGCAAGCGGGGACGGTTCCGAGAGCGTCGGAATGGGTGAATGACATCGGAGGTTGTGGCTGAGCGTTCCCGGCTTGGCAACGCGCTCCCAGATCCCTGTCGCCGATTATTATGCATATGTCATTTCGTCACATGTCGGAGGCTCGGATGCTGGCGGTGTTTTGAAAAGATAACAATCGTTCGTTTCTGCCACATAGGGTTTTTTTCTTTCTTACCTCAACCTCAAAGGGCTCTCACTCACTCTCTCACATGTCCTTCCTTAGACGCCGCTTCGGCGGCGGTGGAGGCGACGACTCGCCTTCGGATCTCTCCCGCGACTCTTCACCAGCGCCAGACGCAGATGGTAAACGGCCGGCCAACCTCCGCGTAATCTCAGCAAAACAACTTCAAACACTCAAAAATGGGAAGAATGGCAAGAGGAAGAATTTCTGGATTTTCGGTCTCGGCGGCATATTTGGACTTCTTGTTGCGGGCTTCTTTGCGAGTAATAATGACCTGATTGATATGAAGAGCTTGGAGAGTGTGAACTTGGAGAGCATAATGGATGCGCTGCCCGCAAACTTTGTGAGGAGCGCGCAGCAGTTGCAGGTAAGAAGCTTCCCTCTGAGCAGGACTCAACCTTAGGACTAGTCGGGCAAGACTATCTGAAAGGAACGAAGATGAGTGCTGATTTCCCCAACTCAGTAGAAAACGGAACGTGATGCAGTAAACTACGATTCCTTCGCTGTCGGCCTCCACGCGCAAAAGCAAGGCATACAAGCCAAACATCCAGTCATTATGATTCCTGGTGTCATCTCCACAGGCCTCGAGTCCTGGAGCACAGAGGAAGGCTCGAGACAATACTTCCGCAAGAGGCTATGGGGCTCTTGGTCTATGATGCGGGCCCTAGTCTTAGATAAGGCTGCGTGGAAACGGCACATCATGCTGGATAAAAACACGGGCATGGATCCGCCTGGTGTAAAAATGAGGGCTGCACAAGGCTTCGATGCAGCCGACTTCTTCATCACTGGATATTGGATATGGAACAAGATCCTCGAGAACCTGGCCACTATCGGCTATGACCCTAGCAATGCTTTCACAGCAGCGTACGACTGGCGCATGACGTACATGAACTACGAGATTCGGGATCAATACTTCACCCGGCTAAAAGCACACATCGAAGTCGCTGTCAAGGTGTCGGATGCAAAAGCCGTGCTGCTATCCCACTCCATGGGCTCCCAAGTCCTCTACTACTTCTTCCACTGGGTCGAAGCAGAAGGCTACGGCAACGGCGGCCCACACTGGGTAGACGAGCACATCGACTCCTGGATCAACATCAGCGGCTGCATGCTCGGCGCACTGAAAGACCTCCCCGCCGTCCTAAGCGGCGAAATGAAAGACACAGCTCAACTCAACGCATTCGCCGTCTACGGCCTCGAGAAGTTCCTCTCGCGCTACGAGCGCGCAGAAATCTTCCGCGCAATGCCCGGCCTCTCCTCCATGCTGCCTCTCGGCGGCAACGCAGTCTGGGGCGACCACACGGGCGCACCCGACGACGTCGAGGGCCAAAACGTGACATACGGCAACTTCATCCGCTTCCGCAACGCCAACTCGACGCTGACTAAAACCAACCTAACCGTCGACGACAGTCTCCCCTTCCTCTTCAAAAACACCGAGCAATGGTTCAAAGACATGATTCTCTCGAGTTACTCCCACGGCGTAGCTCACACAACAAAACAAGTAGAAGACAATCAACTCCTCCCCGCGAAGTGGGTGAACCCCCTGGAGTCGCGTCTCCCGCTCGCGCCGAACCTGAAGATCTACTGCTTCTATGGCATCGGCAAGGCTACGGAGCGCGCGTACTACTACCGCACCGACGACGAGCCGATGAGCGGGCTGAACGTTACGCTCGACACGGTGGTTATGGGCGAGGAAGTGGATCACGGCGTGGTGATGGGGGAGGGCGATGGAACGGTGAATCTGCTGAGTTCGGGGTACATGTGTGCGAAGGGGTGGAAGATGAAGCGGTATAATCCCGCGGGTGTGAAAGTCACGACGTATGAGATGTTGCATGAGCCGGATCGGTTTAATCCTAGGGGTGGGCCGAATACTGGTATGTCTCTTCTTCTTCCTCCCCCTCTTTCCGCTCGTTTTCCTGCCCTTACCTTTTTCTTTTCACCAATTCTTCCTGTCCTGAGCCGTATCAATTTCGGACATGCGGTTGGAACCTTTACCTAACTAACGTGCAACAGCCGACCACGTCGACATCCTCGGCCGCTCCTCCCTCAATGAACTAATCCTGCAAGTCGCCGGCGGACGCGGTGAACTCATCGAGGACACGATCATCTCAAATATCAAGGAGTATGCAGAGAAAGTCAAAGTCTACGAGGAATAGTAGGAGTAATGCCTGATTCCAAGTGCGTTTATGGGGATGACGAGAGCTTTCGTCACTCGACTTGTTTTCGGTGTACATATTACCCAATTGCTTTTACGCAAGCCAGCACGGTAAAACTAGATGGCTTTTCTTATTTGGGTGGCTTGGCTCGGCTTGGCTTGTTTGCATGATTGAATTCGGCATGATACCACAGAAGTATTGTATTGCCTTGATGGCTTTTTTTTTTGAATGTCAATGCTACGAGTGTTGATTGATTGATCGATTCAGTAAATGGTTGACTGTATACTCACAAGACAATCAAATGATACAGTGTGAACATGTAGCTCTAGCATTATATCGTTTCGCATTTTTGTTATTGGGTAAACTCTAAAGTCGGATACACTCCTCTGACAGCGCCATCCATTTTCCATCCCCCCCTCTCACTTTGCTCGCGGTTCGATCTGCAATTCAGCCATGAATCGCATGGATGCTAAGCAAACAGACAAACAAACAAACATCCTCTCGAGTCTCATAATGCTGCAAACCATTACGTACCCTCAATTCCATTCCTCACCCGGCACTCCCATAAACTCTCAACCAACAAGCCTCAACCCACTAGCCGGCGCACCAATCTGACAAACATCAGAGATCCTATCGACCGTGCCCTTGTACCTGGCGTGATACTTGGCCCCAGAGAACGAACACGTCACGCTCGGACTGCCGCTATAAATGGGTGTATAGCTCGCAGCACAGATGTCAAAGTCGGCAAACTGGTCGAAATCAATCTCAATGGCATCCGAGGGGTTCCGCTCTGCAACCGTCTTGACGCGCTTAGCCGACTCCTTCATCTTTGCGTTACCCGTGCGGTCAAGCAAGGCGTTGGCGAAGTTGAGCGCCGTGTTGAGTTGGCGATTCTTGTGAGCAAAGTTCATGGCTGCGGAGAGCGGAATGGACTTGTGGGGGCCTTCGAGTTCAGGGATGGTGAAGTAGGCTGATAGCTCGAGGACGCGCTTTTTGTTCTCATCGGAGAGGCCGGAGACGTCAGTTGCGCCTTGTAGGATGCGGCGGCGCTCGAGTTCAATGGACATTGCAAGGATGTACTGAGTGGCAGTATGAATTGCCTTCTTTGCCTGTCGGTCATGTTAGTGACTGATTTCGCGGGTGTTTCACGTCTCGACTCACCTCGGTCAGTTCTGCTTGTGAGGCAACGACGTTGACCATCAAGAGGTGTAATGCCTTCTTGAAAGATGCTATTCCGTCCTCCAACTTGTTCTTCACCAAGGCCTGCTTGCCGGCTGCCAGCTCAGTTGTGAGAATGGACTCCAGATCCCTCGGGATGATAGGCAGGACCTTTCTTGAATCCGTCTCGTCGACCGTTCTTCGTACATAGTTGACGAGCGACGGCATGTTGGGCGTGGCTGGCAAAAATGTCCGTGAGGCCAGGTAGATCTCCTGGAAACGTTCCTCGAGCGGAGCAAAGTTCACAGCGCCGACCTGTCGGTTCAGCAGTTGCATAGCCGTTTCGAATGAGCCTGCGGCGATATGATCTGCCGCCAGTGGTGAGTTACGTGCCCACATGTCGGCTTCACTGCTGCCAGCGCCAGCTTCCGCGCCTTCCACCTCGACAAACTCGTCCTCTGCTTCGACGTCTCCATCATCGCCCATGTCCCAACCACCAACATCCTCGTCCTCATCGCCTCCAAGATCGGCTACAGCACTTGCGGCTTCAGGCGCGCCCAGCAGATCTTCGTCTCCATAACCGTTCGCCGCCGGCTCCTCGGCTCCAGCGCCGTCGACATCCCCTTGCAGAGCCTTCTCAAACACGGTCGAAGATGCTGCCTTTGTTGGCCAATTTGTTTTGTGAGTCGGTACGATGGGTTTAGTAGGTTCAAGAGCGCTGCCAATGGAAGGCAGGGTGATCTGTTCTTCGGAGACACCGGCCGCTTCCAGAATCGACTGCGCTTGCTCATCGAGACCGTTAGCTTTGGCAGTTGCGTATGCAAGCGGGTAGAGGTCCAATTCCTGAAACATCTCTATCCGGTTCTGTACATCGCCAAGGTAGAGTGCGTTCTGGAATCGTGCCGTCATGTCTCCGCGATGCTCTGCGATCTTGGCCATGCGCTTCAGCTTATCTTGGTCACCCGTTGCGAGGTACAAGAAAGACAGCTTGTCGAAGTTGCGAAGCTTTTGATACGTCATTTCTACCGTCGAGTGGTTACCATGTGCAAGAGCTTCGGTGCTGAGTCGTTGCCAGAGTTTTGGTCGATCGAGCTGTTTCGCCATTTCGACCGCAACCTCAAGGTTTCCGCACTCGATAGCAAGCTCAAAGCGGGTCTGGGGATCTTGGACGAACTGAAGAGCAATCTCCGGGTAGCCCTTCTTCTGCAGATATGAGATGATGCTCTGGCCAACCAAGCTTGAATTTTTGATGATATTGAGCATCTCATCGTAATTCCGCTTGACGAGAGCGAGTTTGAATCGGTATTCGGTGGGATCAATCTGGAGAATCTTCGGTTTCGCGGCTCGATCTAGGCAGTACACGTTTCGTCCCTTGACTCGGACAAGATATACTGTCTGTTCTAGTGTTCGAACGATGCCGTTATCGCCATTCATCAGACTATATTTGATATGATTCAAAGTCGAGTAGAGAAGGACACCTGTGTCATCCCATGTCGCGCTCTTGATTCGAATAGTCTCATGTAGAGTGCTGACTTGTTCGAGGTTCTTTGTAGCAATGGTGACGTTGTGTTTGCTCAAAAGCGCTACGTGCAGACCATCTGATGACCAGACGACATATTTGACACCGTTAACAGCAAGTTCCGCGAGGTTCTTTTTGGCCTGAATGTCGTACAAAACCACATTGGAAGGAGTGATTAAGAGTAAGTTGCCAGTGCCACCGAAGTAAATGTCCGTGGTCCCGTGTGGAGGCTTGATCGTCTTCGTCGTCGAGTTGCTGAGATCCTTGATGTCAATTTGTTGGTTCGCCTGAGTGAAGACGGCGAAGCGATTTCTGGCAACAAAAACAGCAGAATTACCCGAGCCGCGCTTCGTGTCCGTTGGCTCGACTGCTCCTGAAGCATCCCGCGGAAGGCTAATCAACTCATATGTACCGTTATCGGCGGGAGACGTGACGAGAATCGAGCGTTCGGCGGGGTTGTAGGATATGGTTCGAGGAGGTACCCAGGCGCTTCCAAGCTTCTTCAAGGACAGCATCGATGGCGATTCGATGTTCTTTTGGGTATCGTATGAGCGCACATGCTTCTCTTTTGTGATGTAGAACAGATTGTTCTGATAGACGGCGGACGCGGGGCGTTCTCGTTCCAGCTTGAAGACCATTACACCGTTATCGTGACCTGCGGCAAACAAGTTGATCTCTGGATGGGCTGCAATAACCCAGAAGCGGTCATTTTCCCTCTTAAAAGACTGGACCGATGTCCGCCGGTTAAGGTCCCATACGCGAATGGTCTTATCTTCTCCAACAGACAATATGAGGTCTTGATGAGGGTGGAACAAACAGGCAGATGCGTTCTGGAAGTGGCCGCGGCAGGTGTCGACTTCCCACGCCTTGGTCTCTGACATTCTCCACAGCTTTACCAAGCGATCGTCGCCAGCTGAAACGATCAAGGGAAGCGTGGGATGGAATGCGACCCAGTTGACGCCTCGATCGTGGCCCTCAAGAACGAACTTGACTACCGCATCAGTATTCCCAAACATGTCTGCCTGATTCTGGTTGGCGCGCGCCATCTGGTCTTCAAAAGACATTGCAGTCGGAGCAGAGTGCTTCTTCCTTAATCCAGAGATATCCCAGACGCGGACCGACTGGTCGAGAGAGGCAGAGACGATTAGGTCCTCTTTAGGGTGGAATTGCGCACACATGGTGTAATGGTTGTGGCCAGTCATGGTACATACTTCGTGGGGTTAGGACGTCACAGAAACGCGTGGCAGCGTACTTACTTAAAGAGCCTGTACATGTTAGCTAGCATTCTGTAAAAGAGACAATTCGACTTACGATTCTGCCAATTCCATATGCGAATGGTCTCTGATCCCTATTAGCGTTGACCCTGCCAGTATGCACCATGCGCTTACGGTCGTCGGAGCTGCTCACTATCCACGGAAGCTCATGGTGGAAGAAGACGGTTCGGACATAATCCAA
Source organism: Neocucurbitaria cava (assembly GCA_027946455.1). NCBI lineage: Eukaryota > Fungi > Ascomycota > Dothideomycetes > Pleosporales > Cucurbitariaceae > Neocucurbitaria > Neocucurbitaria cava. The sequence continues at coordinate 1,926,242 of JAPEUY010000003.1, read as the reverse complement.
ATGTCCGTTTAATGTGAACAAGCATCGTCGCGTCTGATACGACCACACCTTGATCTTGTAATCATCGCCGCCAGAGACGAACCTGTCATGTGTCTCAGTATACAGCTACAGCTGTCTCCCAACAATGCCGAGGAATGCTCACAATGGCTGGGTCTTGTGGAAGTCGATGCCACGAACTGGCCCGTCGTGCTCTTCGAAACGGTCTATCAGGGTCCCCATGCGGTAGTCCCATAGTTGAATCGTGGACGAGTGTAGCGACACCAGGATCCATGGCCTGGAGGCGGTCAGCGGGAAAGGGAGGCATCGGGGGAAGGTGCAGGTACCTCTTGGGGTGGAAGGCGATGCCCTTGGCCCTTGAGGACTTGGACTCAAACTAGGTACAGTTAGCAAGCTTAAAGAGCGCGTCTGGGGGAGCTGCATGCCTTGGTCAACATGGAGGGAGAGGAGGCCATAGCGGAATTGAGGTCGAAGCCGCAGCTTCACTGGCACCAGGAGCAACCTCAATGCAGGAGAGCGAAGCAAGATAAGTAGAGAGGTGTAGGTAAAACAAAAAGAAACACGGTGTCGACTAATCCTCTCGTACTGCTGCCTCCACCTGAGCTGCTTGGGCCAAAGTTCGACATGCCACGCAACGGATTAACTTCAAGGTACGCCTAGGCCGCATTGGTACGCTAGCGCCAAGGTCCCCGCAACCACGTGACTAGCGACCTCACAGCAGACCCTCAGTCTGATATTGAAGCCTGAGGCACCACTATCCGATTTGAAAACTCGAAATAGTTACATGGCCTGCCGCCAACAGAGCCTCATCCTTCCGAGTCCGCTCCAGGTCAAATTTGCCTCCGCTGCGTGCGCTCGGCTGCCCCCGGTCTGGCGTGCTGCATCAATGCCCCGCAGAGCGCTCACCAATGCCCTCCATGCCAGCTGGCCATCGTAGTGCCAACACTACCCTACCCGCCCTGCGCGTTGCAATTTTGGACGCTGACCTCATTGGGCGCCGTCCCAGCCTGACGCAAGGTAGATTGTCCGAGTATTTGTTGCAACTAATAGTTCGCGACCACATATCGTGGCCAGCATCGGAGTCATGAAAGGAAAGCACAGCTGCAGTCTGACCCGCTCCGTGGCCGGACAGCTCACTACTGAAACCCAGGAGAATAATTGGCGACTGTCCCGCACACATTCCTAGACGGCAGGGAATTGTGACCTCCTCAGTACTCTTTTTCTTCTTGCACATCCCCATTCGACCACCACACACACGTCGCCACCGAACTGACCTGCAATCTGTGGCTTTCTCGGATCTGCGAGCTACTCTTCCTGCATTGCTGCCTATAAACACTCTCAATTACTCCTGCACGATAAGCCTAGGCGTTGCAGGGTTCGACTTGTAAAACTCTCCACCTGTCCGCCTGCGCTCGTCGCTCAGTTGTGCCAGCCAACACTGTCAGACCACCTTCCAGAATGATACAGTCGACGAAACTCCTCTTCCGTATTTCAAAGATTAGACACGTCTGTCGGACTTTGAGTCCGTGAGATCAGCAATTATCATCGAGAGGACCCTGATACGTAGGCTTTTGCAATTGGCTGCAAGCCAGCCTGACGCATCACTGCCGGTCAAAACACCACGACACCCCTCAGGCTATGGCAACACACGACCAGCCGATTGCCGCCATGCTCAACATCCATCCGACCTCGCCGCCCATGACACCCGGCCCTCGCACTCAGAATCGTTATCCGCCTCAGACACACCAGACTTCCCCGCTATATAAGCGTATGGGCATGTCAAAAATGGCTCAAACTCCTCCATTGGAGTTCATCGAACCGACTGGCAAAGGCCACCAGTTCAACTTCACTCGCCCACAGTCACTCGAGCCGTCTTCGCGGCCATCCACTCCGTCCGTACGAGCATTTGCAACAACATCCGAAGATTCTGAAGATGATGACGAGTCTGAGGAAGAGAGTGAAGACGAGGAGGAAACCAAGCCTCTGCGCCGGGCAGAAAGGGCTCACTTTGTACTCGAAGAGCTGGACAGCGATCCAGGTTACGATTGTGACATAGAAGTCGTGCGGCCAGACCATTACGAAGACGCAAAAAGTGACAGAAGCGGAACAAAGTCAGAGGTCTTCGCTCGACTGAAAGAATTGGTACTCGAAGAAGACAGCTCTGATGAAGAGGAAAGGGAACGCAAGTACCGACAAAAAAAGAAACGGTGGAGCGCAGGCATCTTCAAGCGCAGCCACAGTCAGAGTGTCGAAGGCGATAGCAGCTACTCCGACAACGACCCTCTAGACGACGTTGACCCTACCGCTCGCCGACTTCGACGCCGCGTGCGCGGGCCTTGCGACAGGCGAGGATCACTCATCTTCGAGGACAGGGGTTTCTCAAATACCAATAATATCGCCGAGGTAGAGGAGCCGGATGAAGGACGAGTCATGCACTCGAAAGGTCCACCGTCTATCCCTAGTGATGATGCCTTTACCTTGGATGAGCTTCCGTTTTGGAGAGGCGGCGACTTGATGGACGTTGAATTTGAATCTGAGTAGAGTCTCTCGGTAATGATTGTTTGCGTTGCACACGACTCGGATGATGTTTTACAGCGATTCTGTTTCCTCCACGAATTCCATTTACGAGCGTAGCTGTACAGTCGTTGTTTATTAGCTGTGCAGCGTTTGTTTGTGGTTAGCATAGCGTATTCCCAAATCCCATCTGTTTTTATCTCGAAGGATCATTCAGCGCCTAGCAAAGCGAAACCAAATTAGATGGCACGGCAAAATGAGTGCCGCGCCGCGCCGCGCCGTGACCGTGGTCGAGCTGTTTTTGTTTGTTTGCAGATGTTTTGGTTTGACTTGTTTGAGGCTCTATTTATGGCACTCGCTGACAAGCCCCCGGCGCCAAGACTGGGGATGGCCCAGGCGTCAAAACACTTTTGGAAAGCTCACGACCAACCCAGATGCTGACGACTACCAACACTTTGTTCGAGGCTATGACTTCCTGTGAACTGGCACGGAAACAGTGTTTGCCGTTTATATTGCGCCTCGCTGAAAAACTCCAGCGTTACTAGACGCTGCCTTCGCCTATGTAGTCAGTGCCAACATTGAACTCTTCGTAGGTATTTCGTCATGGGAGGTAGATATCGGTGACCAAGCGTCCTGTTGTTGAGTCCGACCGACGAATCCATCTGCAGTGTTCAAGAAAGAGCTACATATGCGGAATCAGCGATCACAGTCACTGCCATGAAACTTTCCTCCAGAAAGGTCGTGTCTTTACACCGCCACACTCCAACCGCACCGTTAGCGCTTCGACTGAGAGGCGTGGTAGGAAACAATGTTTCAAGCCTCAGGTATCCGCCTTACCGGTATCTTTAGTTCCGACGAAACATCTAAGCAAAGACGACCAGTCTTTCCAAGCAAAGCTCACCTGTCATCAAATTTAAGCTTATTCTTAGTCTCCTGTCACTCGACTTAGCACGTTGTACAGCCCTACCTACTCGCATCCTTCGGATCAAGCATGTGCCGCATGGAACCTCTACCCCCCATGGTAAGATGGAAATCATCAAGCAAGTGTATAAGTATGGCGTTGTGCAACGCTCTTGGGTCGATCATCTTCTTACCTACAATTCAACAAACCATACTCAAGACTTTCCTATCTGTCTTCGCTTCTTTGTTTCCTTACTGTTCAAGTTTTTCTTCACTTCTTAATCAGTAATCATGTTCACCCTCACCAAAGTCCTCGTCGCTGGTCTTGCAACCCTTGGAGCCGTCCAGGCCTTGCCTGCACCCCAAGCTGCCTCCAACTCAACGATGACTCCAGCCCAGCCGTCCTCAACTCCTGCTCCATCCTCCGCCCCTGCTGCCAACAATGACCAGGCCGCGCTCTACCGCGATCTCTCCGCAGCTCCCACTGCTATCGATCGGTTGAAGCGAATGCTTACCGTTGGAGGGAATCTGCTCACGGGAGACGCCCTGAAGAAAGCCATCGTCTTCGACTTCAACGGTGCTACGCCTGCTGCGGGCGCGAAAGGAGGAGCTACCAAGGCTGCTGTAAGTTTCTTCCCACTCCCTGTCTGTCTGTCAATAATTGACCTAAACTTCAGGACGTCTCAACCTTCCCTCTCCTATACGACTTCGATATCTCCACCACCCTCGGCTTCCTCAACCCCTGCGGCATAAGTAAGTTTCTCAACCCCTTCTCAAGAAACGTATCCTAACATTTGTCTTCTCAGATACCCCTCACGTGCACCCACGTGCAACGGAATTCCTCACCCTCGTCTCCGGCTCCAACCTCCGCTTCGGCATGGTTCTCGAAAACGGGCTCGTCGCCCCCAGCGCCAACCCCGAAGTCGCCAGCGTCCTGAACAAGTTCGAAGGTACCGTCTTCCCCCAAGGTTCCATCCACTACCAATTCAACGACAACTGCGAGCCCGCTACCTTCGTTGCGGCGCTGGACAGCAATAACCCGGGCACGAACACCGTTGCGCAGGGTTTCTTCGCGCTCAATAGTCAGGTGGTGGGTGCGACGCTGGCCCTGCCGAAGACGATTGATGGGAAGAACTTTGAGGAGTTCAGGAAGATGATTCCGGCGAATCTGGCGCAGGATGTGGATACTTGCTTGGCGAGGTGCAAGAAGCAGTGAGCTGCTGCTGCGAGAGAGGGAGGGTGAGGATGGAGAGGAGGGGGTTGTGGGATAGACATTGGGCGGCGTCTTTGATTTTTGGCATTGCGACGGCGTTTCATACCTACCATCTGTGATTTAGGATACTGTTTACTGGTCTTGTTTTTGTAGATTTGACTTGGATTATTAGGTGAAATGTTAATGTACGAACGGGTTTGGCCTTTTGGTCCTGTTACAAAACTTTATCTAATACACTTTCGTGATGAAGCATTTCTACAAGTGTCATATAGAACGTCCACACGGTTCAGAACAACATCAAACAGGATAAAAGTATCAGACATCTTTCATAAGCAGAATTGATGAGCAAAAGAACATGGCCCCTGTACCAACATTCTTGTGAGACATTGCCAAGTGACGCACAGTACGCCCGTTCCAGCCAGCCAGCCAGCCGCAGTGTAGCTGACATGAGCATGAGCTGTGCTCTCCTGCATGATGAAGATTCGCTCTGCCCGTATTATGCTCGGCGACGAAGCTGAACATCAAGGACAATTACCAGAACGCACAATATGAGATAACTTATAGAATTGGGACGAGATAGCTAGATTGAGAAGAAAAAAGTACCAGGAGAAATCGATGTAGACATGGAATAGTGTTCAAGATATATCGTCCTACCTCTCTTAGGATGACAATACCAGGGTTGTTGCTATTGGGTGACTTTTTGGACCCTTTTCTTAGCCACACATTTTGTGTTGTTACTCATGCAAAGCAAGCAGCCCCACGTCGACTCATTCAGCTCGCACATCCACCACAACTTCGCCCTGCAGCTGAGCTCCTCGACAGCCAGCCATATATACGCGCCCGACTCCCTCTAATCTTTCCTTACCTTTCTCATCCCACCACGAGTCCAATTTGGTTACATTTCGATCCATTGTCGTTCAATTGGCACAAAAGCCGTGCCCCTCGATATACCCCACCACCACCATGGCGGACCCCGTCGCGATCCAAGACGAGATCGCAGTGATTGAGAAAAGGATCGAAGAGCTACAAACGCAACTCAAAGATGCAAAGGCGAGGTTACAACAGAGTCGCGAGGAGTCGCTGGCGAGCGGGCCCGGCGCACACTTGTCGCCGGAAGACAAGATGGCGCTCATCAAGGTCAATCTGCAGGAAGTGCTGAACCCGGAGATCATGGACGAGGCGTTGAAGAAGCAGGGGCATTTGAAGGTGTACTGGGGTACGGCGACGACAGGGAGGCCGCATTGTGGATACGTACGTACGCTCTGTTCTCCGTATGTGCACACGTTGCTAATACTCGCATGATGGTGTAGTTCGTACCTATCTTGAAGATCGCACAGTTCCTCGCTGCAGGCTGCCACGTCAAGATCCTGCTCGCCGACATCCACGGCTTCCTCGACAACCTCAAAGCGCCCATCGAACTCGTCAAGTTCCGCGCAGAATACTACCGCTTCACCATCACCGCACTCCTCAAAGCCGTCAACGTGCCCATCGACAAGCTCGAATTCGTGCTAGGCTCCAGCTACGAGCTTAACTCCGACTACACAATGGACCTGCTGCGCCTCGCCTCGATAACCAGCGAGGCCGCCGCGAAGAAAGCGGGAGCAGAAGTGGTCAAGCAGACGGAAAACGCGCCCCTGAGCGGCCTCATCTACCCGCTCATGCAAGCCCTCGACGAGCAATACCTCGACGTAGACGTGCAATTCGGCGGCGTCGACCAGCGCAAGATCTTCGCCCTGGCCAAGGACGTGCTCCCCAAAATCGGCTACAAAGAGCGCGCCCACCTAATGAACCCCATGGTTCCTGGCCTCCAAGGCGGCAAAATGAGCGCCTCGGACCCGGACTCGAAAATCGACGTCCTCGACACCGCCGACGCGGTGAAGCGGAAACTAAAAAAGGCGTTTGCGCCCCCGAAAGTCGTCGAGGAGAACGGCGTGCTGAGCTTCGTCGAGTACGTGCTACTCCCCGCCGGCGCCCTCATCTACGGCTCGCCCAAGTTCGTCGTCCAGAGACGCGACGCCGAACCCCTCGTGTACACGGACATCAAGCAGATGCAAGACGACTACGTCAACGACGTGCTCATCCCGCAGGACCTGAAGCCCGCGGTCACAGACGCCCTGAACAAGTTGCTCGAGCCCGTGCAGCGGGAATTTCAGGCGAGTAAAGAGTGGCAGGAGATTGAGACCAAGGCGTATCCGCCGCCTCCTGCTGAGAAGAAAAAGGAGAAGAAGAAGAAGGATAAGGGGGCTTTTCATCCGGGGGCGGCGAGGAAGGTGGAAGCGAAGGCGGATGGACATGTTGAGGGTGTGGATAAGGACAAGGTGGATGTTGGGACCGAGAGTGGGGAGAAGGCTATTGAAGGGTTGACGTTGAAGGAGGGGGAGGCGTGAGTGTGAATGTGAATGTGTGGAAGGAGGCTGTGGACGTCGATGTAGGGACTGTTAGATACATATCATGACATACCATACCGCCATTAGCAAGTTCGTGTGTCTTCATGTTCATGCCGGGTACAATCACATTGTAGCACTTGTGACATGTCTCACGATTCACTCGCCTGGCTTTGTACACGGTTTCCCCAACGTCCCCAGGGGCCTTTCTCTGCCATCACCCCAAATCCTTACAGACACACCACTTCGTCTGTGTGAATCCATCTCATCCATCACGCAGGGAAACAAGTATGGTTTTGAATTTGAGGAGCATACGCAGTTTAGTCAATTGGATGGATTACTGACTGCCCATGCTAATCGTCCAGCTAGCTAGCTCACAAACGCGTCGTGAGCAAACCTGTTTACAAGAAAAAAAGACATTAAGAATAATGAGGTATCGATCGAGCGCGTGGACTAAAGAAAAAACAACAATCCATTGGTAATCCGCATGCCCAACATCGTTCTCACGAACTCCAAGTCATCGAGGGTGTCCCGTTCCGTAGCGATTTTTCCAAACGCCATCCTAACCCAATTACCATGGTGGCGTGCTCAAAGCCCATCACCTTGCTCATCGCTTTCGTCGCTTTTCGTCGCGTTCGCCTTCAGCCTGCACACGTACATGCACGGTTTTATCTTACGATACCATCGCCCTTGGCCGGAGGCGGACCCGGAGGCGGCGCATAACCACCGTACGCAGGCTGCGGGCTCTGTAGCTCGACGCCATTCTGCTGCCCATAGTAGCTCTGGTTAGCGCCACCACCGCCGTAGTACCCTTGGTTCGTGTTGTTCGGCGCGGCGTTGGCAGAGTAAGGCGGAGCGGGCTGGGCGTTGGTGTGATTGCCGTAGGTGTTGTTATTGTAGTAGGGTTGCGCGTTGCCATGTTGGCCTGGGCGGGAGGCCCAGCCGGTGCCGTAGAAGGGTTGGCGACCGGCTTTGCGGCGGCGACGGGCGGTTATGCAGCTGTGGTTCTTGTTAGGTGACGTTTGATGAGTAGGCAGTGGGAGGATAGGGTACTGATGCTAATGGAGGGACGGAGACTTACGAGCAGAGGACGAAGAGGAGGAAGAAACCGATTACCACGACGGCGAGGACGACCCATCGCACCCAGTTATCCCATGCAGAGCGGTAGCAGCGCGTTCTGCCGTACGCATCCTGATAACACCTAGCCATGATTCCCGTTAGAAGTGTGTTGCGTAACCGGTGTTATAAGAGTATTCGCAGTCGTAGTAGTAGTGTGGTGGGATTGCTGGAGAACGAAACGGGATGGAATGGAATTGGTTGGTGGTTGTGGTTGTGTGAGACAAGGAAAACGAAAAAGACGTTGCGGTGCAGGGAAGTAGGTAGGGTAGGGTAGGGTAGGTGTGAAGCACACAAAGGGTGGAAAGTGGTAGGCTTGATGCGCGGTGTATGACGTGTGTCGCAGCTCAGCAGTTCGAACAAGCGCAGCGCATGAACGACCGACGCCTGGGTGTGTGCGACACAACCGCCTCTAATAAAGCCAGCCCAGCACCAGACTAGACCAGACCACTAGAATCTGGAATAACAAGAAATGCTGATGAAATAGCCAAGAATCAAGCAAGGCAAGGCGGCATCACACACAGCCACCCTGCCCACCGTCGTGCACTAAAGGTTACTTACTGATCGTCATCGTAGTAGGATTGTCTAGCCTGGATGTACATGTTTGTCGATTGGAAACGCTTGTTGGTCGTTTGCTGGTTGGAAAGCGGCGAAACGCAGAGGGTTTAGGGCGACGGGGAGAGGGTGCAGGGTGGATAAGAAGGGTCGCAGAGTGGGACTGCAGAGCCGGGTTGGGGAAATATGACGATGACATAGGCTGGGCTCAGCCACAGCCAAGAAGACCAGGAAGACGCAGGGCTTGGGCGATCGGGTAGAGCGGAGTAGCGAGTGTGCATCGCGTATGCTGCGACTTGTCTTGTCTAGGTAGTTCTCTGACGATGAGGACGACGACTGCTGTATGCTTATTGGTGAGATTGGCAAGCTTCTGTTAGTCCTGCTGATTCAATGTCATGAGCAAGGAGGCGCGGTCGCGATTGAAGGCCACGATGGATCACCGGTAGAATGTTCCGAGAACCAAAAATCAAATACGTAGTCATGGAAGGTCTCGAGATCTGTCTCTCTTACTGAGCCTCGTCACGGTTACGGTCAGATACGGTACTCAGGTCCCGTCTCTCCACGACGACCGCACATGACAGCGAGGCTCTCTCTCTGAGGGATGAGGGATTTGAAAACTTCGTCGTATGCTGCGCCCAGTTGCATACGAAAAAGATGATGCAAAGCCGTTAAATCAGTTCTGATTCCAAATCACCTACATCGTGCGCTTGCCAGCTCGGTATGTATTTGTTCTTGATTGAGGTTGTCTATCGAGATCTGGAGGCCATTGGTGTGTAAATGCGCTCTACAGAATTGGAAGGCGAGCGGTCATCAATCACAGTACATCTCGAATGGTCTTGGCTCTCAGGAACATTGAGAAGTTATTGTTGCAAGATGTCTAGCGATAATGTCAAGACGAAATTTGCTCCAAAGTCGACGTTTGAACTATCTACTAATACTCCGCAAAATATTTCATTTGCCACTACTGGCCCTATACCAACCCATATCAATCCCAAAGACTTTCATCTCATCATCAGCCAGCAGAATCCATCAACAATGGATGAACAGTCAGTTCACGTGCCACCTTCCCAATCCATCCAACGTGCAATCCACACCAGCCCCATTCACCAGCACCAGCCACACTTCCATCCACCCCCATCCCATCGCCAAATCCTTCCCAACTCGTCACGTGCTCGTCCCAACCTCGGTTTGGGCATTCCACCACCAACCACCGATTCCGAATTCCGAATCCACTCATCGACCTTTCCGTTCCCAGTCGCAAGTCGCGCGCGCACTTGTCCCTCAGTCCCTCAAGTCGGCAGGGGTTTGCGTAGTTTGCGTCCAGTCCCAGCGCACAGCAGCCAATCAGCGTGCGCCCAAGCACAAATTCCCTGGGATACGCTAATGCAGGATGAGTTGTTCAATTGATGCCATGGGGCATGGTCGGCCGTTAGGAGAGCAAGAGGGTCCCACTTACTTTTAGGACAGCTGTTTGCCAGCGCGGCCGCTTGAAATAATAATTAGCTGTTTCGTTCATTTCTCTTGCGTGCACTTTTCTGCCTTGCGCTTTTCGTCTTGTTGCTGTGTTTGGGGAGCGGAATTGCTGCGAAAAGGAGCCGACGAGCAAGAGCACGAGCACGAGCGCGAGGATGCGATCATCAGCAAAAGCCACCCACCGACCCGATAGTTCCGCGCCGAAGAGAGAGGGCTGATGCGTCCGTTGTGCGCTCGCCTCGCAACGTCGACTGCTTCGTCTGGTGAATGGTCATCGGACGCTTCTATTGCTACTCGAGCGACTGTCTGCACGTATCGGCGATTCGAAGTCACGAGAACTGGGTCACTCATGGAAAGAGACATTGGATCATCAGAGCAATGCGATGCTTGGATTGTACCTCGAGTCAACAACTCCATTACCGTATGGTTGTATCTGAATCGAATTCTCCTCGTCGCTGCTTGGAACTGGCTCCGACTCGCTCAAAGAACAACAAGACAAAACCGTGCGTACTGTCGCTGGAATGCACACTATGGATGACCGCTGTGAAGAATGATATGGAAAGAAGCGTGCTACTGGGAAACTGGAATGGCCATCGCTAGCCTGCAGAGCGATCTGCCCGTCTTTTCTTCCGTCACATCGTAAGAATCATTAAGTATGTCGTAGAAAGCTGACGACCGTAATTCGTGAGAACGTAGGCACATCAGCGTCGTGAAATCGCAAAACAACAAGCCGGGTCAAATGGGTAGCAAGCGGCACGTGTCGGCGCAGCCACGTCGATCACATGGTCGCTCTTTCAGTGCGGGCCACACCTATTTGCTCGCTCGAGCGATCAACCACTGGAGCACGGCGTCGAGGTTTGTCTCCTCCTTTGCGCTGATGCCGTAGCAGCTCACCTCACGGTGCGACACTGCCTTTAGGTTCAGCGACTCGATCAGTTCGTCCACGGAGAGCTTGTTAGGTAAATCGGACTTGTTGCCCAGGACAAGGAGAGGGATGCCTTCTAAAGCTGGCTTCTCCAAGAGCAAGTTCAACTCTTCGCGCGCAACCGGCAACGCGTCCCTGTCAGCCGAGTCGACGATGAACCTAGCGCAATGAGCGACGACCTTCGAACACATGCAACGAGACTTACACTATCGCATTCACGCCGCGGCAGTACCGCTCCCACATGGAACGAAACCTGGGTTGGCCTCCGAGATCCCAACTGTTGCCGGTGGTCAGCAGATGCACCTACGCTAGGGTAGATTGGCGGCACCCTGCAAGGCTGCCTCGAAGGAGCTTGGCGCAGCAAAGAGGAGGACAGGCGTGACCAGGGAGGAAATCAATAGTACTCACCACTTCAAGGTTACATGACCTTTCTGGACGCGCTTCATATTGAAGCCAACGGTGGGGATGGAGCTATGGCCAACATCAGCGCTTGGACTCGCTCCAGGACGGCGCCCATGGTTGCGCGAATCGCCAGGATGGAAACACTGATGGAACAGTGTCGCCGTCGGCTTGCGTTACCTGGGGCAAATGTTGGCTTACTCGACAGTGAACTCGCCTCCCTAGATGGCCGTCGGTCAGCTCAACGTCGTTGCGAAAAGTCGTCGATCTGGCACTGCCATTACCGCATCAGGAAGAGACTCACCGCCAGAACTCTCAAGAGCGAAGTCTTGCCTGCGTTTTGCAGCCCGATCATGGTGATGTCCATCTCGGTCGCCCTAGACAGTGAGAACCATCAGCATCCATCTGAATTCATCGTCGAGCGCGGTTATGCTTTTTCGTAAAGCTGGAAGCGCTGGAGGGGAGGTATCAAATGGCGCATCAGGCACCAAGGCCTGCGCAGATAACACAAGGAAGGCAAACGTAGAGGTAGGCTTACCAGAACAAGCGCAGCAGCCAGTCGTAGATGCGACGGAATAGGTTGGCCATGGTGAGAGGCCTTGTCGACAAAGGTAATGACTCGGTGCTGGTGTTGAATGTCCTGTCGAGAAGTGGTGATGGATGGGCGCCGGGTGGGAAGCGTGGGAACCTTGATCCTTGCTTGCGGGGCAGCTTCTAGCGATTACGCCGTAGATTCAGCAGCAGCAACAATGAATTGACAACTCTCCAATACATATGCAGACCGTGGCAACAAGCAAGTGACGAAAGTGAAGAGCGAGAGCAGGCGCTGTGCCGCCCTACGGAAAAGCTAGGAGCGGTTCGTTGCGCACCGCATTGGAGCCACTGCGCGTGACGAGAGGGCTCGCCTATGGGCAGGGGACTGGCAACTCTTGGCGTCGACCGGGATGCTGTGCTAGTGCGCAAAAAGTTGGTGATGGGCAGTCCAGTTGGACACTCTCGACAGTCTGCGGCAGCACTCTTTTGCGCAAATTGGGATGACACTGCGCGTCTCGTGGTGAGCTGCGCCTGTTCTGTTCTGCTCTCCTTAATCTCGCTTCTGCTTTGCCACGGAAACCACCCGCAGCCATGGCGCCTGCCGCAGCGGTATCGCGGAAGCCACAGCAGCCGTGGACGACAAACTTCGACACGCAGCGACGGCAGAAGCTGTTCCAGAGCGCACCAAAGGACACGACGGCATACCCGACGCTCGCCGAAGCTGTATCCCCCCACATCAACTCGTTCAATGCCATATTCGCTGCAGGCGGGCAGCTCGAGCAGGGCATCAAGGACATTGGCACCAAGGTCTTCCTCGACGGTGACCCATTTGCACGACCCGAAGACATCGGCCGCAGGAACAGACTGTCGGTTCGCATACAGGATGTCTTCCTCGACAGGGCAGTCCTGCCGCCGTCCAACAAGGTTGCGCTCAAGAACCGCAACATCTTCCCCGCCGAATGCAGAGAACGGCACGCCACCTACCGCGGCAAGATGCGCGCACGGCTCGAGTATCGGGTGAACAATGGTGACTGGCGGGAGGAAGTGTGCGATCTGGGCACTGTTCCCATCATGCTGAGGGTGAGATCTCCCCAGTCTGCCGGAATGGCACAGCAGTGGGGTTGGAACTAACAGTCCGCGTCATAGTCAAACCGGTGCCACCTCGAGAACCTGAGTCCGGATCAGCTCATCAAGGCAAAGGAGGAGAGCGAAGAGCTCGGCGGTTATTTTATCGTCAATGGCATCGAGAAGATTATACGAATGCTGCAGGTCAATAGGCGAAACTACCCCATGGCCATCAAGCGTGGCGCCTTCACCAACCGTGGCCCCGGCTACACTCCCTACGGTATCCTCATACGCTCCATGCGTCCCGACCAGACGTCACAGACAAATGCCATCCACTACTTGAACGACGGTAACGTGAACCTGCGCTTCTCGTGGAGGAAGGCGGAATATCTGGTGCCCGTCATGATGGTGCTCAAAGCGCTAGTCGAGACCAATGACCGCGAAATCTTCGAGGGACTGATTGGCGCAGCCGGCTCAGAGGGTCTCGCGGAGAAACAGTTTGTGACGGATAGGGTGGAATTGCTTCTCCGGACGTACAAGGTGTATGGGCTACACTCGAAAGCGAAGACGCGGGCATATCTGGGACAGAAGTTCAAGGTCGTACTACAGATTCCCGAGGACACTAGCGACGAGGATGCCGGCACGGAATTTCTCCGACGAATTGTCCTGCCACACTTGGGTGCGTACAGTGTGACGCCAGCCCAGGATGCCGACAAGTTCCGCATGCTTCTGTTCATGATTCGCAAACTATATGCACTCGTCGAGGGTGAGTGTGCCGTGGACAACCCCGATGCTGTCCAAAACCAGGAAATCCTGCTTGGAGGCCAGCTCTATGGTATGATTCTGAAGGAGCGGCTAGAGGACTGGCTACTGTCCATACGGGTGGGTGTGCAGGAGTGGGGACGAAGGGCTGAGTGGAAACCATTCACCTCCGAGGAATTCAAGAAAGACTTTGTGCCCAAGATTCTGAGGAGATCCCAGTTAGGCATCGGAGCGGCCATGGAATACTTCTTGTCTACTGGAAACCTCATCAGTCCCACCGGTCTCGACCTGCAACAAACGGCTGGTTTCGTCGTTGTGGCTGAGAAGATCAACTTCTACCGCTTCATCAGTCATTTCAGGATGGTGCACAGAGGTGCCTTCTTCGCTCAGCTCAAGACGACGACCGTGCGTAAACTGCTCCCGGAGAGCTGGGGCTTCATGTGCCCTGTTCACACCCCTGACGGATCTCCATGTGGGTTACTCAACCACTTTGCACACAAATGCAAGTTGGCTACACACAACGTTGATGTCTCAGCAATCCCTAGGCTTGTTGCGCAATTGGGCGTATCAAGCAAGTCAGCCGCTTCCCTTGACGCAAGTGTGGTGGTACAGCTGGACGGCCGCGTTTTGGGGTTCTGCTCGCCAAAGCAAGCCAAAGTCATTGCGGATACCCTTCGCTACTGGAAGGTCGAAGGCTCGCACAGCGTCCCGTTGGAGCTCGAAATAGGTTATGTTCCAAATTCCAACGGCGGCCAATACCCGGGCATTTACATGTTCTCGCAGATTTCGCGAATGTACAGGCCGGTCAAATATTTGCCCCTGAACAAGTTGGACTATGTGGGACCGTTCGAGCAACCGTACATGTCGATATCATGCACAGACGCAGAGATTGTGTCTGGCGACTCAACCCATGTCGAGTACGACCCTACCAACATCTTCTCCATTATCGCCAACATGACACCATTCTCCGACTTCAACCAATCCCCGCGTAACATGTACCAATGCTTGTCTGCTGACCATGAGGTGCTCACCAACGCTGGGTGGAAAGCTCTCCCGGCGATCCAGGAGGCAGATCAGGTAATGACGATGGATCTTCAAACAGGCGTTCAACAATGGAACCCAGTTCAAGCGACGACACGTTTGGCTCGTAGCGGATCGCTCTACAGACTCAAGAGTGGCGGTATGGACGCTGTCTGTAACGAGAGTCATCGCTGGTATCTTAACACAAAAGATCGACCTACTACCTATACGGCATATACCACACAGCAGATGCTTGACAACCAGCTAGTTGCACTCGGGAATTCGTCCGGAAAGGCAACGAGTCAATGGCATCGCAAGTCCGGTACAACCACCCATATCAATCACAAGATCCCCACTGTCGGACACAATGGCAATGCCATGTACTTGTGGCCGGATTGCTCCTGGCTTCCCAGGGAATTCGTCACAGACGAAGCGTGCAATCTGGACTGGTGTCGATTTATTGGGCTGGTGATGGGTGATGGTGGTATCAACCACGTTACCAATGCCCAGGGTCAGGAGTGCCATTACGTTCAGATACATCAATGTACTGGGAAGCCCGCTGCAAAGGCGTACGTCGAGGATCTTTTGGAGCGCCTGGCTGCAAAGCTCCCTGACTTTGTGGTCAATCCACCGTGCGTGTCTAACATCGAGGAAAAGCACACCTGGACCATCAATCACCGCACTATGTACCACTTCTTCCTACCTATGATACGCGGACCGCAGTCCTATGATCCTTTGGACGATGCAATGTGCCGCAGTTATGAAGCGCCTCGTTATCAAGCATTGTCAAGGTCAGACAACGGGCCTATCTTACCCGTACCTGCAGGCTGGAAGACTGGCAACTGGTGGAATCTTCGACGCTGGATGAATTATACTTGGCTATACTTACTGGCCCGGGACCAAGCTCGAGCCATGATTAAGGGTATGGCCGCTGCCGATGGCGAATGGAGCCTAAAATTCAAAGCGCAACCGAACACTGGCGGAAGAGGTCGTGGTGCCGACAGTGCAAAGAGGATCAAGCTGTCAATGGAAAGCGTCCAATCAGAGCAGCTGGCTGTCCCTCCCATCAAGAGAGGCGTTGTGCGGGTATTCAACAGCTCGATCCCGTTGATGCACGACATGTCCGTGCTAGGCCTGTTGGCTGACACGAGAGTCAATATCGGCGTCAACCACAAAAAAGGGGAATGGATGCCGAGTATTGGTAGTGACGCCAACGCTACTGAGTGGCGCATATCCTTTTCCTTCGGCGATGGCGAACTTGCTGTGGCTGCCCCCAAGCCGGAGCCATACAACAACCCTCGCCACGATGGATTTGTCTACTGTTTGACGGTTCCAAATGGCAACTTCCTAGCTCGAAGAACCGTCGAGTATAGCGACAACGACAAGTCTCAGGAGGTTCTAGACGCAGCGCAAAAGCCTTTCTATACTGGAAACTGTCAGATGGGTAAGCAGTCTATGGGAACTCCCGGAACCGCTCTGCGCTACCGCACGGATAACAAGACATACCGGTTGCAGACTGGTCAAACGCCTATTGTACGACCTCCCCTCCACAATGAGTATGGGCTCGATAACTTCCCGAACGGGATGAACGCTGTTGTGGCTGTTATTTCTTACACGGGGTACGACATGGACGACGCTATGATCTTGAACAAGTCGGCACATGAGCGTGGATTTGGTCACGGCACCATCTACAAGACCAAGATCTGTGACCTCGAAGAAGGAAGTCGGAAGAACAGATCGGGCAGGACCGTGTCCAAACTATTTGGCTTCGCTCCCGACGGCCTCATCACCGCGGCCAAGAAAGAGACGCTCGACGAAGATGGCTTCCCCAGGATTGGCACGATGCTCCGCTCAGGCGATGTCATCGCCGCATGGCACACGGTCTCCTACGACCCAGCAACGGACGACTACGTCAACCGCGACGCGCAAACCCAGTTCTTCAAGTACAAAGAAGACGAGCTCGCCTTCGTCGAAGAAGTCCGCATCATCGGCGCAGAAGACGGCACGCAGCCCTGCCAAAAAATCAGCATCAAACTCCGCGTCCCGCGCTCCCCCGTCATCGGCGACAAGTTCTCCTCGCGCCACGGGCAGAAGGGCGTAGCCTCGCAGAAATGGCCCTCAATCGACATGCCCTTCTCCGAGTCCGGCATCCAGCCCGACGTAATCATCAACCCGCACGCCTTCCCCTCGCGCATGACAATCGGCATGTTCGTGGAATCCCTCGCGGGCAAAGCAGGCGCGCTGCACGGCATAGCGCAGGACTCCACCCCCTTCCGCTTCGACGAGCGCAACACCGCCGTCGATTTCTTCGGCCACCAGCTCATGAAGGCGGGCTACAATTACTACGGCAACGAGCCCATGTACAGCGGCATCACGGGCCAAGAACTCGCTGCTGACATCTACGTTGGCGTCGTGTACTACCAACGCTTACGACACATGGTGAATGACAAGTATCAGGTCCGCACTACGGGCCCGATTAACAGCACCACGGGTCAGCCCATCAAGGGCAGGAAGAAGGGCGGCGGTATCCGTGTCGGCGAGATGGAGCGCGATGCGCTGATTGCACATGGTACTGCCTTCCTGCTGCAGGACCGCCTGATGAATTGCTCGGATTACACGAAAGCCGCGATTTGTCGCGCTTGCGGCAGTTTCTTGTCGACTGCGCCTACGGTCAGCGAGTTTGGTCGCAAGAAGGACAAGGCGGGTGCTGCTGGTGCTACCGGTGGTGGCAATGCCGCGACTATTCGGTGCAGACGGTGTGCGAAGCTGGCGGATGGCAAGACGGGCAAGGCGGATGTGTGGATGGATGGGCAGGGTATGCGGTTCAGTGGCGGAGACGATATCGCGGTTGTTGCGGTGCCGGGGGTGCTGAAGTATCTCGATGTCGAGCTGGCTAGTATGGGGGTGAGGTTGAAGTTCAAGGTTGATCCGTAGATTGGGATGGATGGATGGGAGAGGAAAAGTATCGAAAATTTTGGAGGTTGGACCGCATTCTTGTTCTGGCGTTTCTTCTCTCTTTTGGGCGGCATCAAGGACAAAAGTTTCTTTCTATCGAGGAGTCGGTAGACAGACATGGCATTCCATGGGAGTAAATGTACTTGACTGAATGACTGCATTGTAAGGGGTTCGTTTGATCGATAGAATGCATAGATAAATGATTATCAACGGATGATCCATTAAGAAAGTTTTCTTTTTGCTTGAACAACCTCTGAACTCTTGTCAGTTTGTCATTGAAATGAACTTCCTAAACTTCCTTTCCCAACCACAACCAAAACCTATTAAAGTACCTAGTGTCCTCCCTACCTATACATCCTGCCCTGCCCTGCAAATGCCCCAACTCACTCCCCGCAAACTGCCTGCCAGCCAAACAACCAACCGTCTTGCACCTCCCTCCTCCCTTGTGCCAATACGGTAGGTGCCTTGGAATGAAATAGCCACCGTCATCTTAGCCAGTAGGTATGGTATGTCCCAGCTGTCATGGGATTGGCATTTGAACCTGCAGATCCCTAGACCAGTTTCTTAGCATTGTCGTAAATTCTACCCCGGGGGCGGATGGAATTCGTAGTGTCGGCGGCGTGTGTGTGTGTGTGTGTGATACATGTCCAGTACGATGGTGTGTTGAATGTGCTATGACCTATGTCGCGTGTTTTTGTAAGGGGTTAAATTTTAGCTATGTGCTTGTAAAAAGCGCGCTGTGTTGTCTGCGTGTCGAATTGACCTGAGGAGGGAGAAAAGGGCTCGATCGCGTCTCGTCTCGTCATCGAATGCCGCCACCATTGGCGCGAAATTCTTTAAGTAGATTACATCTCCCTCGAAACAGCCATCATCCCGCACATCAATTGAATGCACGTGGGCGAACCTAAAAATCCGTCTTCCCGCCCATAACCTTCGCCGCACTAACAGCATTCATCTTGGCGGCCCAACCCGGCGCAGGAACAATCTTGCGCACAGTGCGCACTTCGTCCGAGGCATAGCCCGGGATACGAATGTTGTAGTTGCGCTCGAGAATGACTTGGATGTCGCGGATGTCGAGCTGCGGCGACTCGCGCAGCTTGGAGAGCTTGCACGCGTTGCTGATGACGTTGTCGACGAAGTCGTCTGCGAGTTGGAGCACAGCCTATACAGTTGTCAGTAGTCAGAATAATCTACAATCTCCAAAAAGTTCAAGGGCGGGAAGAGAAAAGTGGCGTACCTCTTCAACCTCCGGCGTCAGCGCCTCCTCTGAGCCGCCTGTAACCTGCCTAACGAGTTCGTCGAGCTTGCGCTTGCTGAGCACGCGGTCACCTTCGCCCTCAAGCTGGAAGGGCGGAGGCCGAGGGATAACAGGCTGGCCCATTGGGCCTGGCGCACCGTTGGTAGGACCTTGCATTGTCGGACGAGCTTGGCCCATGTGGACGCCGGACGGTGAGCTGACGTTGAGATGGCGCGGGATAGGCATCTTGGGGTTGTTCAGCTGCTCGCGCTCACGGCTGCCAAAATTGCCTTGACCACCTTGCTGCATGGGCGTGTTTGTGCGCTGGGGGTCGGTGTAGGAGCGGTTTGCAGCGCTGACTGCGGCTTGGTGTGACAGGGGAACGGGAGGGCCAGCGGGCGCGTTCGAAGTTGCGGACTGCGGATGCGGTGAATTGCTCTGCTGGTGTTGCATAGCGTTCGCCTGCATTGGGTTGATTTGCGGTCGCTGCTGCTGCTGCTGTTGCTGCTGCTGAAAATTCGGCTGCTGCTGCCCTGGCTGGGCGAATTGTTGCCCTTGATTCATCGGCATTGACTGCGAGTGCGGCGCTGGGGGCGGGCGGACCTGCTGCTGTTGTTGTGGAAGCGAGGGCGGGATCTGTGGGTTCTGTTGCTGCGGCGTTTGCTGCTGGTTTCCCTGCATGTTGAACTGCGCGGCAGGTTGTGGTTGCGGCACCTGCCCGCCCTCCACCTTGATCTGTGGCTCCTCTTTAATCTGGGGTTGTGTCGGCATATTTGGTTGCGACGGCTGGCGTTGTGGTTGTTGCTGTTGTTGTTGCTGCTGCGGCGATGCGGTGGAGGGTTGCTGGCCTTGAGATTGTCCCTGCGGTTGCTGCTGTGCTTGCTTAGCTTCCCTTTCATCTTTCCACTGCTTCTGCAGCTTTCTGAACTTGTCCAACTGGTCCTTCATCACCGCATGCTCCTTCTCGACGCGGGCCTTCATGGTAAGGATTTCCTGGGGAACTTCTTGCCCGGCATTCTGTCGTTCCTGTATCTGATTTGTGAGCCTCCTCCGGTTCTCAGCGTGTGAAGCCTGCTTGGCCAGCATGTTTAGATACCCATTCCTGTATTCCTTGAGCTTGACATCGTACTCTGGTGTTCCTGGTGGAGGCGCATTCGGCGGCAGCTGAATGGGAAATTCGTGAACGTGTTTGAGAATCGCTGGATCGACTTGGTTCTGCGGCCGGGGTTGACCTTGGCTTGACGGCTGCTGCCCTTGCGACGAAGATGCAGCGGCACCTTGTGCGCCTGTATTGGCAACCGGCGGCGCCTCCTGCTTGACCGGCATCTGTTGCGCAGGCTGATTGCCCTGGCTGGATGGACCCTGGTTTGCCTGCTGTTGCTGTTGTTGGGCCTTCATTTCCTGCTGTGCCTTCATCTTGCCGCGGTGCGTACGCTCCCGTGCAATGAACTTCTGCGACCACTCAGACAGCTTCTGGAAGGCCGTCGCGTGCTCTGGGCTGCCCTGCGGATGCTGCTGGATCATGTTCCAGAAGTTCTGCATGATCAGGCGGTATTTTTGCTTCTCATCGTCGGGGAGCGACTGGAGTTTGAGAATATCGTCGGCCCGCAGGAGTTTCTGCTGCTGCTGCCCGCTGCCGGCGCCCGCCTGCTGGGGCTGGGAGTCGCTCATCTCGAGGCCTAATGCGGACTTCCGAGTCGCGATCGACTAAGAATGCTGGATCGTATACGAGATTGAGGTAGTGGATGCTGACTTTCACAGTGAGTCTGCTCAGCAGTGAGGGAAGTGTTTGGGCGCGCGTTGTGGTAGTGATTTTATCTGGGAGAGATGACGGAAAGAGCGTTGAAGTCTGGGGGTCTGCATTGTCTTGGCTCCACATCGCGCATCACGACTGCACGTGTCATGCTTCAAACAATGCATCATTCAATGGTGACATTCTATCACCGGTGATAGAGCCACAGACGACTCAAGAATATGTATTCATGCGTGTATATATACAATCAGCATCACCTCTCAGACTCATACGGCATGCTATCAGCCTTCGCGCTAGCCTTCTCTCCGCTCGCCAGCGCTCGCTCCCTCGTAGTTCGGACTTCCCATTCAAATTCTTTGAGTGCTCTGATCTCACTACCAATGAACAGGAGCCCCATAAGTCCATCGACGACACCCACACTCAGACCGAGCGAGCTCAACAGCATCAGTATGAAGGATACGTAGTTGTGCGGCGACCACCACACGCCAATCAAACATCCTGTCCAGACAGAAAACTGGAAGAAGAAATGCCCGATTCGCAACTTGCGCTGCACTCGCTCTCGAGCTTGGTATTTGGACGTGTTTGCTAGAATCTCGTCATAGATTTCGATGGGTAGATATCTCTCTGGTAGCGCCCAGGGGCTAAGTTGTATGGCTGAGGGCAGCGTAGAGGTCCTCGTTAAGGTTGCTTCGACTGAGAAGTGATCGCTGAGCGAACAGTGGAGCGTTGGGTGTCGCATCGCCATGCCGACATTAGCCTCCTTGAGCTCCCACTCTGCCGTCTCCTCACCAGTCTGCGCATGGTGAAACCTCCCGCTGCTGAAGAAGATGTAGTCAAGTCGCTTCGCGTTTGGGTCTGCTACGGCAGGATCTATCTGCACGTTTTCGCCTTTTGCGAGGCGCTTCTTGTGTGCTTCGTTCCACCGCCATGAGTTGAATTCACTGTCGCAAGTAGCTCCGTTTGTGGTCATGTTGAACTGTGCAGTGGGCATTGGTACACCTCGTAACTGCTCAACCTTGTCTTTTGCTGCACCAATGGAGGACTCGGGATGGAGTATCCGCCAAACGTCGCGGACTGGTGAATGTGTTTCTATTATGCGATGCGCGAGAGACAGTGGAACCATATTGAAGTCGCCTAGTCCGATTACTAGATGTCCGCGCTCGGAAGCTGCGCGCATGAGCTTCGTGATTTCCCATGCTTGTGCGGTGCGGTGACAGAGGTACGAGTCGTGCGGTTCGCTTTCGTATGGGGCGTGGAGCTACCTGAAGTCAGCGTCTTCTCGAGCAGTGTACCACAGGCAGGACAAACATGTGTGCAAAAGACCTCAGCAATGTCTCTTTGCGAAGGACCCATACGTATCCTTGCACACGCAACACCTTTCCCTACAAACCAGTCTCCACGGTAGAATGCAGCAGGCCGTCCATTCAGTGGATACCGCACCATGTTGCTCTCTTCGATCGGCCATCTTGACAGAATGACCAGTCCGCCGCCGAATATTCCGCTGTGGTAGAACTTTCCATACGGGAGTATATGCCGTGTCTTGTCGCGTATAGCGTTATAGTCCTGCTGCGTCCAGCACTCTTGGAGACCAACAATATCAGGTTGAGGATTCGCCGCGGCGATCTGGACCCCGATTTCCGTCAATCGCTCATTGCGGAGTTTGGAGATGAACTTGAGGCCCCAGCAATTGAGAGAAAGTATCCTCAAATGCGAGGGCGGTCGGTTAGCTTCCGCAGCCATCATTCTTCTGGCTGTTCTTGTCAACTGAACTCGCGATGATGCAACCGGGGTAAGTTAAAGTTTGGGGAGACCCATGTAGGCCGCATTCACCGCCTGCACGCTAAGCGGCAATATTAAGTTATTGGGTCGCGTTTCGCGTCTACACTTCACCAAACCAAAACCACAAACCATCTCTCCGGGAAACATCATGGACGGCACCCGCTCTACCTCGCCCAAACGGCGGAGAGACACCACCAACGACGACTACGACGACGACGCACCTCCTCGCAAACGCTCCGCATCTCGCACACCACCACCCACCGCCTCGCCCTCGTACAGACTAGCAGAACGGCCCTTAACGCGCCGCTACAGCAGAGAAGAAAGCGAAGACTCGCGGCGACGATACCACTACAACACCCGACGAACCTCCAATTCCCGCTCACGCTCTCCAACATCACGTTCGAGATCCCACTCCTCCGCCTCAACCCCACCACCAAAAAAGCCCACACAACTCCACTACAAACCCTCCCTCATCCTGCACGGCCACAAGAAGCCCATCAGCGCGCTCCGCTTCTCTCCCGACGGCCAATACATCGCCTCAGGCTCCTCCGACTGCACGATCAAGCTCTGGGACGCCCACACGGGCACGCTCGAGCACACGCTCGAAGGCCACCTCGCGGGCATATCCACCCTAAGCTGGTCCTTCGACAGCCGGATCCTCGCCTCAGGCTCCGACGACAAATCCATCCGCCTCTGGGACGTGAAGCGCGGCCTCCCGCACCCCACGCCCTTCATCGGACACCACAACTACGTGTACAGCATAGCGTTTAGCCCCAAGGGCAACATGCTGGTGTCCGGCAGCTACGACGAAGCCGTGTACCTGTGGGACGTGCGCGCCGCGCGGGTAATGCGCAGTCTGCCCGCGCACAGCGACCCCGTCAGCGGCGTGGATTTCGTGCGCGACGGCACGCTCATCGTGTCGTGCTCGCACGACGGGCTGATTCGGGTGTGGGATACCGCGACGGGGCAGTGCTTGCGGACGCTCGTGCACGAAGACAATGCGCCGGTGAGCTCGGTGAAGTTTAGTCCGAATGGCAGATATGTGCTTGCGTGGACGCTGGACAGTTGTGTGCGCTTGTGGAATTATATCGAGGGCAAGGGGAAGTGCGTTAAGACGTATCAGGGGCACGTTAATAAGAATTTTTCGTTGTCAGGGGCGTTTGGCACGTATGGAACTAAAAGTACTCGTGGAGGGCATCATCACGCAGATCAAGAATTCGCATTCATAGCCTCAGGCAGTGAGGATGGGAGTGTCATTCTATGGGACGTAAGTAGCAAGAACGTGCTGCAGCGTTTGGAAGGGCATATAGATGCCGTGTTGGCCGTGGACACGCATCCCACGGAGAGAATCATCGCGAGTGCGGGCTTGGATCGCACGGTTAGGGTGTGGAGGGCTGATTATGAGGGCGCGGCGGCGGTGCGTGATGAGGAGGGGGTGAATGGCTCGTCGAAAGATGCGGGGAAGCATGATGATGAAGAGAAGGAGACGGAGACGGAGGCGGAGACGACTGGGTATGATCCTGATACGCTACCGCCGAATCCTTTCGCGGAGGGATGAAGGTGGAAGCTTGGATATGGAGATGGCACGTCGTACTTTTGTAGATATCCCCCAATTCAGCGCTTGTTTGCATCAACTTTGAGGTCCCATTTCCTTGAAAAATTCCATGTCTTTTTGTTTTTTCCATTTCAAGCGACTTAACTTCATAAAGTAGGCCTTCATTTTGCCTCCCTCCAAAGCCCGGGACCGTCGCTTTATTGAAAAGTGAAGATACACTATATGTACAGAATTGACCAAAAGTTGGTAGGCCACACTAGAATGCTTCCTCCGCTTTGCTGGACCTCCATTCGACTGCTTTCTTTTTCATCCTCCTCCAGTCCATCATCTCTCTTCAGCTGCGTAGTGTAATAATGCCGCGTTATCATATATACTCGTACAAAACGCTCCTTGTGATGATCCTCACGTTGGTGGTTTTATTCTTCTTCCTCTTCTTCACTTCCTCCTCTTCATGACCTTGGTGCACATCTCGATCAATCCGTTCTTGGCTTCGCTGTCCGGGAAGAAAGATATCGCCTCAATGGCCTTGTCGACGTATTCCTGCGCAAGAGCGCGCGTCTGCTCGAGTCCTGAGCTCTTGCTTACGATTTCTCTGGCCTATTTAAATCCGCGTCAGTCAGATTCACCAACTCAATCACACCAATCATAACTCATCCTTTCCACTTCGAAATAATAAAGGGATATCGGATAGGTACTACTCACCCTCTGCACATCCCCCTCCCCACTAAACTTCCTCCCCACCAGCTTCCCCAAACTCCCATTCTCCTTCCACGCAAACAACAACGGCGCAGTCGCAAGCCCGAGCTCCAAATCCGCACCCGCAGGCTTCCCCAGCTCCTCGCCACTAATCGTATAATCCAGCATATCATCCACGAGCTGAAACGCGAGGCCCAGATTCTTGCCATACAGATACGCCGCCTCGACAACCTCTGGCGTCGAGCCCCCCAGGATAGCAGCCGCCCGGCACGACTTGCTAATCAGGGACGCAGACTTGAGGTACGTCTTCTGCAGGTAGTACGAGACGGTGTCTTCGGTCCACGCAGGGTTCTTCTCGTCGCGCGCCGTGTTCTTGAGCTGCATGAATTCGCCCTCGACGAGGTTCGCGATGACGGTTGCGAGCAGCTCGGTGACTTCTGGGTCGCGGAGGCGTGCGAGGGCGACGGAGGCGCGGCCGAGCAGGAAGTCGCCTGCTAGCACGGCCATTTTGTTGCCGAACTCGATGTTGGCCGAGGGCGCGCTGCGGCGGCTGACGGAGTGGTCGATTACGTCGTCGTGGAGGAGCGAGGCCGTGTGGATGAGTTCGGTGATTTCGGCCAGGCGGCGCTGCGAGGGGAGGATGTCGCTGTCTTCGGTGGCGTAGGCGTTGTCGTGGCGTATGCTGCTGATGGGGCTGGTGTCTGGGTTTTCGTCGGCGAGGATCGACGGGTGCGTGATGGAGTTGTTGACGCTTTTGCTGCCGATTCCTCCTGCTCTTGACGATCGTGGCGTCAGGGCGGTTGCTCTGCTCATGAGCAGGACTAGCATTGGCCGGACGTATTTCCCCTCACTCTGCGTGTAGTACTTCGCCACCGTGTCCAGCGTTGGGTGTCCCGAACCCAGCAGTTGCCGTATGTTTCCTGTCAAAAACTTCATTTCTCTTGCTACCGTTTGGAAGGGATCCATCTTTATCGGCGCATCTGGTGGTGGCCGGCTCATGATGTTCTGCGCAACGTTGACAGCAGCCGCCCACGAAGATTGGTTCCGCCGCCGCGGTGAGTGGTAGTAGGTCGAGACAATCGGATTCTGCCATCTCGCTGCTGCAGCATTATGATAAGGACATGATGGGAGGCGAGAGGAAGTTTGTTGCCGCGCAATGCTCGCTGCGAGCCAGCTGCTACGGCTCGACATGGATCCTTCTCCTTCAAAATAGTACCGTAGAACCAAGGTGCGAGTGCAATTGAGGGTGTTGCCCAGGGTCTTATCGTAAGCAATGGCGGTGGTGCTCGGGCAGAAGAGCTGTCTTCAGCCATCGGGAGTTTTTGGAGCCAGACCGAATAATCATGACGCGCTAGCTCCTCGTATCCTGGTCCTAACTTAACGACCCTCGCGGCGGGAACGCGACTTCAAGCCCCGACCATCTCACTCTTCGACAGCAGCTATGGTGCTTCTTACGATGACGCCCGGTATAGCCCGGGCAGTCGCCAGAGCTGCAGAGTTGTCATCAGATGACCTTGCTAAACTCCAGCAACCGGACGAGCCCGCGCTGGCAGACCCAAAGCCCGGAAACCCCATCTCCCACAGCCAGCTAATCGACCTTTCGAAACTGCTCAAGCAGCACTCTTCAACGCTGCCCAAAAACCCCAAACAAGATACTACAAAAGGACCCTCATCGACCACTGACCAAAATGATCACCAACAAGAAGAACCACTCCCCCAAACCCTCGCCGCCCTCCTCCACACCACAACCCTCTACACCCCACCCCCTCCCGCAAAGAAACCCCAAACTCCCGAATACACCGCCCTAATGGCCCGCCTCCGCGCCCAACAAGAAGCCCAGTCCTACCAACGCATGCTGCACCCGCCTCCAACCCGCGAATCATTCACCCAGCGCTTTCCCCACGCCGCCCAACCCTTCAGCCTAGGCGCCACCGCTCCCACCGACGAGGAAGAAGTGAGCTACGAAGAAGTGCACCGGCAAATCATCCTGATAATAAACGTCATCGTCTCCATCGTCGCAGTCGCGGTCTTCATATGGGTCGCCGCGCGGCACTGGAGCGTAGGCAAGCGGCTAGGACTGAGCATGGGTGGGAGCGGGGCGATCGCGATTGCAGAGGTCGCGGTGTACAGTGGCTATGTGAGGAAGGTCAAGGAGGCGAAGAGGGCGGAGAAGAAGAAGCCTGAGATCAAGGAGATTGTCAAGAGTTGGGTTTTTGAGAAGGATGAGGGTAGTGGGGTTACGGGGTTCAAAGAGAGGGCGGATGACGGTGTGAGGTTTAGGAAAGGGAAGCACCGTTGAAAGTTTGCTGCTAGATTGGACGCCACTTATGCTTGTGGAAATATTGGACCAGCACCCCCGCGCAGACCAACGAGGACGCCTGGAATGCAGAATATATCCATGAGCACCGAACCATGTACAACTTGTACCCATACACATAGGTCCTTACTTCTTCTTATTCCGCCCAGCGACGCCGCCAGCAAATCGCCCGAGGTTACTCAGACTAGACCTTGGCTTATGACCCTGTAGATTCTGCGCTGCCGGCGGCGGACCACTCGGCGCCCTCATTGCGGCAGGACTTCCCGGTCTCAATCCCGCATTTTTTGGCGGCACAGGCGGCGGACCCATCCTCTTCTCCTTCTCCTCGTCAAAGTCCAGGTCTTCACCTAGACTTGCCATCCGCTGGCTGCGCCTCGCCTTCTCTTGTGTCGCCTTGAACCTGTCCAGTAACTCTGTCCATTTGACACTTCCCTCTTCTCTAGCTTTGAGACGATTCGGCCGCTCAAAGTTCGAACCGCCGGGAGGGCCCGAGGGAGCACTGGAAGGACCAACTTCTGAGCTCTTTTGCCTCAAGTGGTTCAATGTAGGGGAGGAGGTGGGGACGTACGTGCTCGTGCGCGGCGCGATATGGAGATAGCCTATAGCAGCGACGCTATTCAAGCGATTCTTGAGAGCTGCAAAGGCAGAGGACTGGGGAAGGAGCATGAGGAGGCCATAAAGGCATTTGTAGAGGTGTGGGTATCTCTCCGGCTCAAGTAGCTGTATGCGAAGGTCTATCAAACATTAGTTTGGTGTGCTGTAGCGAGTGTAGGGGAAACTTACATGTAAAGACGGGTGATTCAAGAAGTTGGACCAGCTTGTCGATTTGTATAAGCATATTGACCGTCATCTCAAGGTCGGCACTAGGGAGGTTAGTGTATGCGACATCGATGAGCATAGTATAGCGTACAAGACTTGTAGAAGATGGTATGCCTGCTCATAAGCCTGAGCAAGAAGACAAAGTGAGAAGGTTGCCACGGCGTTGTGACACCAGGCTTTGAAAAGCGTGACGAAGAACGATTGGCCGTCCTACTCGAGTCAGTCGTGAAATACATCCATGTCAATAAAATCTCGAAGTACCTTGTTGTCGAGGTTTCTAAGCCGCCTCCTCAGATCAGCCAGCTCAGGCGCAGTAATGAGGTTGTTGTTGAGATTCTGAACCATTATGCTCGCAAACTCGACATCCTCATCCTTGGCCAGACAATCGGCCATCGTACGGTATATCCGCTCAGCACTGAGGGTCAGACATAGCTGTCTAATTATCAAATTGCCGCGCGTCTCGAGCAGACGGCGATCGGTGCAAAATAGTTTCAAGAGATTAACCATGAAAGAGGTGAAGTAGGTGTCATCGCTATGCAGGGAGATTTGGGAAAGTAAGAGTAGATCGCGAGTGACGACGGCATCTGACGGGTCCGAGAGCGTCTTAAGCAGTGCCGGGAAGGTTCCGTCGTCAACTGTGAGAATCTAAGAAGGGTTTGTTAGTGTGGCTAGCGAGGGTCTCGAGGGTTTCTATTACTTACTCTGCCTGGTGCCATTCTGTGCAGCATAATAAGCCAAGCTATAGCTGCAACTCTAGTAGCTTCATATTCATTGAGAAACTGCAAAGTCAGAGCACTGACTGCTGCTTGATAATCGAGCTCTGGTATTGGACGCGGAGAAGGACCACGTTCTCCTTCTGCCGGTGTAGGCGAGCGCGTTGCCTTCCCATCTGGGGAGTCCGCTTTGTTTGCCTGGTCTCGTATCACTGCCTTGAGCAAACGCCCCGATAAATTTGAATCTCGTCGCTGCGTACCCGTGAGCTCTTTGCCGAGCTCCGATAGTGACGGTGGAAGCTGGATTTGTCCACCTGCACTACCATCTGTTGGGCGGTTGTCATCAGACAATGATAGAATATAGTCCATCAATGAAGCGTTGACTTTGACCGCCGCTTTGCGAACAGTATCCACTTCGTGAGACATTCTTGGTAGAACGTGGGACAAGAGGCTTGGGACAAACGGCATGATATCTCCAGGACAGATATCAAAGAAGTTGTCGATCCAGCGGAGGGCAGTTAACAGTATCTCGGTTTGCTCTTCTTCTGGGTCTATACACGTTAGCCAAACCCTAATGGAAAGGTACGTTTGTGGCATACCCGATGGAGGGACTAGAAAGTCGACCAAAATTTCCAGGATCTTTGGGTGGTCCACTTGCACATCCTGTCCAGGTATCCAGTCACCATCGCCATTGACAGATTTACCGCTGTCTTCAGATACTGAACCGCTATCTCCACTAGCATCCTCCTTGTCATCGATTGTCTCTGTGTGCTCGAGCGGTGTGCTACTCCTGGCCTCGCTCTCATCGTCGGGGCTGCTACGGAGACTCGAAGTAGAACGCCTATGTTCGTCTTTGCTGTGACTCTTCTTGCTATCTGCTATGCCCTTCTTTATCCGTGCGATCTTCTTGATCTCATTTAGGAATCTGTCCAACGAAGCCTGAGTCATATTGTATACGTCCTGATTCGTGTCACTCAGAAACTTGAAGAGGCCACGCATGAAGCGTGGCAGGTGTGCAATGAGTTCAAGATCTGGTATTGAGTCCAGAAGCGTTATCCATGCGACCAAGAATGAGCGTGTGAAGGGGTTGATGACGTTGATCCTCTCTTCGAGGAGGGGTAGAAAGCGTTCGAGGTTGAAAGCGGTAGGGAGATCGTGCGGGTGCGATTCGTGATCGTCGGATGCTGGCTGGTCTTGACGTTCGGGTGGAGTTTGTAGGACTGATACATAGGTCGCAGCCGACTCAGAGACGATGTCCTTGATCAAGCGGTCGAGCAGCTCTGCTCCGTTTTTAACAGACAGCTCCGAATCTGCAGCCATCTGTATGGTCCAGGCCGAGTCAGCCTTGCCTCAGTTTCTTCATAAAGTTTGGAAGATGGCTTTTCATACCTTGCAGAGTGCATCGAACACTTGATTGAAGTAGACGAGAATCTCGCCCTTTGCAACCTTTGCGATATTGTACATGCTCTCGCATGCGTAGTACCTAACCCGGGCATCTTGGTCGCCAAAGCAGGCAAGAACTGGGGGCACGATTTCTTCGAGATAACGGGCGACCTCCTACGCCACAGTGAGTTTCATAACCTAATATAGACATATATCGTGTGCACGCACAGGTCCTAGAGCTATCGAGGCCGCTGCAAGGCCAATGAGACCGCCATTCCGAGCATGAGGCTGGTGGACAGCGTATGCATACTCATGGCAGAGCTGGTGCACAATTTTGGCTATCCTGTCGTGGTCCTGGGCTTGTAATGCATCTCGTATGAGGTTCTCGAGCTCGAGGGCTCCGCTCTTGCGCTTGTCGTAGAGCTTATCGTTGAGGGCTTTGGTGATGTTGACATCCATGTTGTTTCTGGGTGTGAATGGCCTCTACATGATGCAGCGGTGAGACATATGTCATACCAGCTACCGTTTGGCTGGCGGGCGGGCGATATTCACTTCGGTGGTTGACGTTTCCTGGCTCGCGAACACGACTGGAAGGCGCGAAGTCTGGACGCCGCACGTCATCGCGCAGCATCCCTGCAAGCTTCACCAGAAGCCGCCGATAGACGAGACATTTACCAAAAGCAACGACCATCTATCTCAGTCCTTTCACATAAGAATGCACCGACAACGACGAGCTTCTGGACTTCACGGCGCAGATGATCATGACGGTTGACAGTCCATGTTAACAGTGACCGCACACCCGCCCTTCAGCCACCAATCGCCCGTTGCGGCGCGGCGCTATTCCTTCCTGGTCTGACATCTGATAACTTACGCCTGCACCTGTCAGGTGCCTCAAACGAGACCAAAATGGAGAAGCTGAAGAGTAAATTCCTGCCATCTCACCGGCGCCCTCGGCAAGAAAAAGAGATGGAGAAAGAGCCAGCTGTCCGGACAGGGGGCTTTCAGCATTGGGCTATCGCTTTCATCGTTTGTAATTTCAATGTTGATGTAGGGCCCGAGATAGAGATTCTGTATCCGCCAGACGTACCCTTTACTACAGCCGACTTGAGCGCAATATGCTTCAATAGCTTCCCTGAGCAACAAAACACGGAGACCGCAGATGATCTGGCTTTCAATTTTGCCATCACTAATAATTCACCTGACATCAGGCTGAGCTCGCCCAACGCCCCTCATGGCAGTGCCGACACCCTCTACGGCTCATGTGTCTTCCGTCAGGAGTTCGACGACAACATGAAGAGGAGTTTCAACCAAAGGAGTCTTGTTTTGATATCCCACCACAACTTCACTTCATTTCATAACCGCATTCTGCAACGAATGACCGAATCCGGTGTCATCAGCGATCCTACGACCTTGGAGGCCGCATATTCGCAAATGGGCACCTGGGCACCTCCTGCTCTAGGACGCCATGACCTCCCGTTCTTGGGAAAGATGTTCATGTTAGATATTGCACCGCACCGATCGTTCCCACTGCAAGGCCTCCCAGGACCAACTCCTCTGATATCGGATATACCTGATTCCATCTATGCCTACGAGCCCATTGGCTCTTGGGACAACATTATGCATTACATGCCATGCATAACAGACCTCTACGTACTTTACGAGAAACTCGTCCTGTGCGAAAGCGTCATTGTAATCGCCAAGTCACCGCAGCTAGCGAGCGAAGCAGTCTCCTCTTTAGTAGACCTGATTTGTCCCGTCCCGTACGCCGGAATAGTCAAACCATACATGACCATGCAGGCCGACTTCAAAAGTATTGGCATTGATGGTGGAACGCCTAGACCGTTCGTCATCGGCATCACGAACCCTTTCCTCCTCAAGCGCATTGTCGCTGCTGCAGAAACTAGTCACCGCATGAGGCCGCACATCCTGTATCTTCAAAACTACGACGGACCAGTGCCAACGAGACGCCGCCACTCCATACACCACAAGTCCAGCCGTAATGCGCTCCTCGACCTTCCCGGTGGTGGCATTGAAGTTCACACACCTTCCAAACGCTTCCTTAAGTCGGAACCAACTGTTGTATCGCAAATTGAGACCCTGCTCAAGCTGGGTGATCAAACAAGCGATCTCGGACCGCTGATTCGCCGCCATTTTGCAGAGCTCACGGCCCAGTTCGTGGCTCCAATCAATCGCTACCTCGCGACCTCGAATGTCGTCACGCCAGGAGGTAACCATCGTTACGCTAGTTTCCACGTGCCCGATTTCCTCAGCAGTGTAAGCAAACACGGCACCAGTGTCAAGTTTCGCGGCCAAGGGCCGATCCAACGGCATCGTGCGAGAGATGGCTTGTACGAAAACTTTTGTAGCTCGCCGAACTTTTATTCGTGGCTTGAGATGAAAATATCTCTGGAGAATGAGGCGTCGGCGGGGCTGCTGGGGCCTACTACTGCGTCAGCTTCTGCAGGCTGAAATACCTCTGCTATAGAACTTGAGAGCTATATCTGCACCATCTCCATAACTCGTATGTAGCAGAATAGTCGACCCTTTCAAGTCACGGGCCGATCATACAGCTTACCCTCTGCGAACACAACGTCACAAGAAGTGTATGAGGGGCAACGACATCCCAGCAATGTAAGGTATCGACGCTCGCGAAAAAGACAGCGATTTGGTGTATATGGAAATGACAGGGGAACCGGTAATAAAAGGGGGCGAATCTACGAATTATTGATATGCTTTGTAATTAGATCACCTACGCAAACGCGATGCGTATAGTCCACGTACACTAGGGACCAAAAATTTCTTAATGTCTAATCGGAAACGAGTTTTAAATATACTTCAAAACCCTTTGACTCGCACTACTTCCACTCGACACTCCACGTCACCTCCCCCTTGCGAAACGGCACAACCTCCGGCCCCAACCCCTCCTCCTCACCACATCATCAATCTTCTGCGCCCCTTCTTCAACACAACCCTCTCCCCCTCCCATCCCCACCCCATAAAACCTCCTCCCCACCCCCGAAAAACCCCTCCAACCCCTCCTGCGTAACCTCCCCCCCCAATAACACCCCTCTCCACACCCCGTTCCAACGCATCAAGCACATACCCCAACGCATGCGGCTGCGTAAACACGCCCGCAGCAACCTTATCCTCCCCCCTCTTCTTGCTCCTCTCATGCGGCGCCGAGTCCGTGCCTAAGAAAAACTTCCCCTTGGAGTGCACAACAGCTTGGATTAATGCATCCCGGTCCTCGGGCGTCTTGGCTACGGGCTTGCAGAAGCTGAAAGGGTCGCCTGCCCAGTCGTCGATGGTGAGCGAGAGGTGGTGCGCGGTTAGTGTCCCCGCGACGCTGGGACCGCAGGAGAGGACGGCGGTTAGGGCGGCGGCGGTGCTGCAGTGTTCCAGGATTATGCGCAGGTTGGGGAAGGTGCTGTGTAGGGAGAGGAAAGTGGGGAGGAAGGCGGGTTCGGCGTTGAGGATTGTGATTGCTGGGTTGGTGGCGGAGGAAGAGGACGAGGAATGGGCGTGAGCATGAGATGGAGTCGAGGGCACTTCGCCGTGGAGGTTGAGGATCATGTTTTGCTTTTCCATTTCTGCGAAGACGGGGTAGAAGGATTTGTAGTCCAGCACGCCAGATGATGAATTCTGAAATCCTTTGTTAACTCTTTTGTTCTATTCTTGATATGTTGATTAAGGGAGTTGAGGAATTTTTACTTACTGTTGTCACACCAGCTGGGTAGGATTTCACGCCCGTGATCCCTGCCTTCTTTGCTTCACGAATCACTTCTGGCGTGATGGACTCATGCAGGTACAGAGACATCAGGTAGTCTACATCTGGCTCGATGGCTCGTAGTCGGTCGCGGTACTTGAGACATTGCTGCACGGTGGTAATGGGCGGAACGAGATTTGGCTAATAAAGTATCAATCCCAGGTTCTATGAAGCAATTGAAAACGAAGGCCCCCACCCCATCAATTTACGTGACTATAAGAAATGACGTGAAATGCAAAGTCGGACTTTCAAGGAAATATGATATACAAAAAACCGTATCAACTTACCATAACATACACCTGATTCACACCACCCTTCCGAATCGTCGGCGTAACAAGCTGCGACATCTCGCCATCCCTCAAATGCACATGAGCGTCAAACGCCGCCGGCAACTCAATCTCCGACAATTTCGTGAACTCCATCTTGAACAGTCGTTTCTGCAATTGCCAAGAAAGCGTAGTGGGCTGCTGGGATTCAGAATTTTGGGGTTGCCAAAGCGGGCGAGATCGGGCGAGTCGCGCCCGATTGGATGACACTAGTCCGGAAAGGGTATACATATGTACTTCACGTCAACGTCAAGCTTGGAAGTCTTAGACACGAGAAGTGTGTTATAATCATTTTTTTATATATGCTGAGCTGCGGTGCTTGCTATGCGAGTGTTGCGAGCATCGCGGCGTGTTTCATGTCATATCATGTTGTTCATATCGACGCTGCTCTCATAAATCATGTCTACTCATATACCACGTAGCTCAAAGTCACCTTGAATGCTCCGTTTCTGGTTTTTTGTTCCAGTTCTTTGGAACGAAATCCACTGATAACCCAGAGTGACGCGTGTGGCGTATCTGTGTTGAGCCGTTGGCATTTTCGACTGGCATCGCTGAGGCCCCGCTGCTACTCAGCCGCCTGGGTGTGACATCGTCGGTCTTTAGCTTTTTCCTCGGCATCGACATTTCATCACCAGTCACTCGTTTGTCGCTGTCTTTGCTCGAATCCTCCTCTCTGGCTCGCTTGTTGCGCGCCGGCAATGTCTTTGGCGTCGACGACGTTAATGTCGCTGACAGCGAGAGTGCCTGAACTCCCCTTGTCACAGCCTTAGATAGGCGAGACAGTATAGCTGTCGTAGTCTTTATAGATTCGGTAAGCTCCGGAGGTTGAAAGGGCGGAGGTGTAGTAGAGGACATCTTATTTCCCCGATCGCGCGGCTTTGCTGAGATCAGAACGGAGGGCTGAGATCGTATCTTGACGTCGTCTTTGCGCTTTGGTATCTGGACCGTTATTTTCGAGCTATCCGACCTTCTTTTTGCATCGTTCTCTTCATCGTGTGAGATGGCGATCACTCCTTCCTCTGTCCTCTGAAGAGTGGCCGATACGAGTCTCCTTGCAGTGTTCTTTTCCACTGCATTACGTAGCGCTAATCCGAGGGCGAAAGAGACCTTTCGGTCAACTCCGTTGCCAACAATCACATACTGCTGCGCAAGATCACCAATGATTGGTTCGTGATCTAGGTAACCCTGCGTACGCCTGGCCTCCATAATACTGATGGGTCTGTCTTGCAACCAATGGAGACAAGCACCGTTCCGAGAATCTTGAGGGCTGATGTCTGTTGTTACAGTAGGGACAAGACCCTTCTCCTTTATGCGGCGGAATGCCTTGCCAGTCTCTTTCTTGTTCTTTTGGAGCAAGGGCGGAATCAAGCCCAAGTGGTAGGCTTCCTTATATCCACATCCGGCTGGCTGTTTGGGAATGCACTCCAGGAGCGCCCGAGACTTACTTATATGTGGACGGGACAGACGATGATCGGGGTATGGGATGCAGGTTTGCACCACGCCTTTACCGATGTCCGGCAAATCCGATGTGACCTCTCCAGCTGAAACGTGGGGAAAGGGAGTTGGATAGTGTTCGCGCTCACCGAAACGTTGTCCATTTGGAAGCATCCCTAGACTCCTGCCAGCTACCTCTTCGTAGGGCCTGGAATGAGTATGCTTCGGATGGAGGACTGGTTCGAGCCCCGGCGCAGCAATGGTGAGAAGGACTCGAGACCGTTGTTGCGCGCTGCCGTAACTCCATGCATCCATAATATACTGATTGACTTGATACCCCATGGAAACGAGGCATGCAACTACCTGTGAGAGCACATTTTGATCCTCGAAGCCCGTCCTAGTAGAAGCCATATTGACCACATTTTCAAGCATACCCCAAAGAGGACGAAACAGATCTACATAGGAGCAGAATGTGCTAATACGTGAAGCATTACCCAACGACTGTAAGCTGAGAAAGTCTTGTTGCAGTGCAGAGAAACCTGTAAACAATTAGTACCGTATAAAAATATACAATAAGCGCATTTCCTCGCCATGGTGTACGTACCTGGGCATGGCGAGCCAGCAGCAATGAAATCAACCTCGCCTATACGGGCAATGAGATGAGGATCACGCCCGGCAAGGGCGTCCTGGAGGTAGTGGTCGACTGACCCGCAGAACAGACACATCTTTGTAGGATCCCTAGAGTTCGCTCGTTGAGTTTGAATAGCGGTAGGACTCAAATCAATGACAGTGTGAAACTCTACGGCGTCACCCTCTTCCAATCCTCGGTCTAGAGAGCCCCCGCCACTAAAGATGCTGAGGCCTTTCAGCTTCTGATCAAGAGGCGTAGCTAGCTCTTCGCGAAAGTAGCTCGGAAGCTTCGCTAGGAATACCAGTTTCTGTATGTCAAACGACATGGTGATACCCATCGACAGAAACCAGAAATCGCCGGCGCCCCCACGGTTGTATGGAAAAGGGATCTCCTCTCTTAGCACATCCTTCTTTGACACGAACCGAATTTTGCACCGTCGTTGTATTCGTGCTGCTTCTACTTCCTCGTACTCATTGGTAAGGACGAGCTCGTTAGGAGCAATATTCGTACGACCAGCTTTAGTCGCTAGCTCTTTGCAGTCTCGTCCAAGACGCATAAGTTTACGAAGCGTGACAGTATTTGAGCTTTTGTCTATTCTTCGGATAACTGCAGGCTCTAAAATTTTACGTCTATGAACCGTCTTTGTTATATAGACTGAATCTCCCGGCTGGTAGCTGTCAAGGGTGTCAAGGGCTGATAGCTTGCGATTCTGGCAGCTGCAAGTTTTGTGGGCTTCTCGAAGGGTCACAAAAGCGCTCTCTTGCGTCATGTATGTCTGCCGTATGAAGTATTTCCCCGTGCGGTCGATTGTAGTGGGTGACCAGTCGACCCTATACCTCCCCTTGACATGCGTCGACAGGAGCTGTCCTTCAGAGCAATTGCAGTTGTCCGAGAGAAACAACTCGTTGTCGAAGGGATATTTGGCCTTGAATATGTTGGTGTCACGCGGCCGATAAATCCATAAGACATACAGTCGTTGATTCCCACTTTCCAAAGGCTCGACTTTTTGAACGTATGCAAGCCACTCGCAGTTCGTGTTTTTCCATAGACGTCGATCTGCTTCGTGGGGATCAAGTGCAACTATGTGGCCTACCTTTATTGGCGACTTCCCGTACTCTTTGCATCGTGGTGTAAATGGAGCACTAACTGAGGGTGTGACAGAAAGCGCTCTAGCAAATCCAAGATTCCGCTTTCGATTCTCTTGCTCTGCTTTGACACGCGATGTAGCGGCTGTCGCTCGGATCTTGTTGCCAAAGTACATATCTTTGAAGCACTCGTGAACATCAGGAGTTGCGAGGGTGTGCTCTATGACGCGTTCTCGTGGTTTGATGTTTGTTAACCCCCTAACCATACACTCGCTCCACAGCGGATGAGCAAGTAGCTTTTTGGCCCCAGGCAGGTTGAAAGCCTGGTGGTAAATATAGTCGATATACGCATGAACAGCGACACGGAAATCGACTTGGTTCTTGAATGCTTGATGCCACTGCCGTAATTCTCGGCTTTGAGAGAATTGAGCGACGAGCCTTCCATGGAAGTCTTGCCGGAAATTATTGAGTCTAACGGAGCCAGCAGGTCGTTTGACCATGTAGTCAACTACATGCTTCGCTAGTTGTGCAACCCACAGGAATGGCCCATGGAATCTCTTGTAATCTGAGCCCGGCTTTCTCAACCTGTACCAGATGTCGTAGCCGCTGTCCTTACTTGCAAGCTCAGACCGCACGTACGCAACGACGCCGGCCTCTTCATCACCATAGCCCTCGATTGAGGCGTCTTGTATCGAGACCTTTTGCACGTAGTGCTTGGTACTCCCTATGCAGAGAATACCGTCAAAGCATAGATTCTTCGGTTTAGGAACCTCGAGGTAATGTAGGCTTAAAAGCTCGTATGCCCGCCCTTTGTTGCCCGGAGTTGGGCATCTGTAGATTTCGAAATTGTGGAGATCCACGATCAGAAGATCTCGCCCAGAGACATAGCCGTCGTACGTTGGGAGCTTGCTCGAATGACTCTTCCAGACAGACTTTAAGCTTCGGAGAGCCTCCTTCTCTGGGGTGATAGGAAACGGGGGCGTCCAGTTCGCGACATGTGACCTTGCAAATTCGGGCTGTGAGGAGATCTCGACTCGAGGGTGGTTTGTTTGTGAGGCGATGGCTTGCGCCGTCTTCTCTTTCGGCGATCCAGGCTGAGGCAGCGCTACGTTGATGGTATCCGTGGGGAGCAGCATGTCGCACAATCATAACGCAGCCGAGCTAGCAAAGACCGAGTGTATGGAGAGTCGTTACAGTTGAGAAATCGCGTGAGAAAAGAAATGTGCGAAGTAGCTAGGGAGACCCGTGCGGCCAAAGTGGGTGGGGAGACTGGCTCGATTGTACCAGTTCCCGAGTTATATGTAGGCAGCCATCTTACCGAAAGGGTGTGTGAATGTGAGTGTGACTTGGCGCTCTGCTCTCCCAGAACCCTTCTCTTTCGAGGTGACGGCGTCCAAAGAAAGTAGTAAAATGTACGCGACGCGTCGAATAGAAACAACAGCACCTGCAGCTATACAGAACAGGAAAGATGGAACCTTCTCCAGAAACACCAGTAATTTGCAGTTGAGTAGAGAAAAGAACACGTTTCTGGGGCGACAAGGTGGTTGTATCCGCGGAATGTCCCATCAGTGGTGTGGCAGGTGTGGTAGGGACATGTGGAGGTTGAGCCTCACACACTCACCTAGGCCCCAGCCACCGGGAGTGAGCGAGCGCATTATGCGAAAAGCACGGGCACGAGCAAAAGAGTATCAAAGAATCCAGTAACGCCTATTGTTACGATAGATGTTTGTGAGCACTTTATATTGTATCGGTGTAGGAGTAGCATCAAGGTAAAGGTAAGGGGCATTCGAGGTGAGAGAGGACCCTGGTGGAGTGAGAGAAAGACGGGCAGGAACCATGCAGACCACAGCATAAGCCGATCAATGGACCCCGGAACCGACGATTACCGACACTTGATATTTGCCAATAGGCGTCAAAGCAAAAGGGAAGCAGTAGGTGGTACATTGCTCGTAATAATATATATCCATCTTTCCTACAAGATTCGTCGCTAGAACCGTAAAGATATCATACAAAGTACGTGCGCTCAATCCAAAGCCCACGAGCACAACGCCCATCCGAGTGCGCCTTCAAATGCAGTTGTGGATCCTCCTAGTCGCCATGTGGAGCATAGTCCCAAATATGCGAAGAATCATAACTCTCCGTCTCCTCCTTCCTGGCCTTGGGATCCTCTCCCCGCTTCTTCGCTTCGTTTCGTAATTTCTCCAGTTCCACGTCGTAACCTCCTATGATATCCCTCAGCTTAGCCCGGTGGTCCAGCTCTGTCTGGTTGAGGGGTGATTCTTTGCCATCCTCCCTTGCCTGGTCCTCCCTCTTGTTGTATTCGTCCATTATTTGGAACTGTTTGTTGCGTTCGTCTTGTTTCGTGAAATAATCCTCAAACGCCTGCCGGCCGCCAAAGCATATACCATAGCCGTCGCAATAGCATGTGTTCATGGCGGGGCAGTGGACTTCATGGCCGGTGAAAATGTAGTGCCATATGTATTCGAATATGCGGCCTGAGAACTGGTCGTCCATGCCCGTGGTGAGCAGCCACTTGCGGTAGTGGATGAAGCGCTCGATGGGCACCTCTCTTATGCGCTGTCGCGACACGGCAAATTGCGCGCAGCAGATGCCCGATATGGATGGCGGGATTGGTGCGCCAGGGTGTATCTCCTCCCATATTTCCTTCCTCCAGTATATCTCTTCAGGTTTGTGGTAGAAGTCGAAATCGCCGCCGGGTCGGTCCATGTGTATCCAATCGGGGCAGCCTGGGTCGTGATGGCAGCGTACGTTCATATAACCCATGCGAGCAACGCGTTCGTGGTTTAGGCGCTTCAGCAGTTGTACGGCGTCGAGGCCCATGAGCTGGTTGTTGTGCCACGCGTGGCGATGGGCGTGCATGAAAATCGTCGTATCGGCAAGATCGTCGTAATGGTCGATGATGTAGGAAAGGTACACCTGGCGCCTCTGTTAGCTTGTGAACTACGCGGGACTGCGGTCTTGCATACCATAGCCTCACGACCCTTGTTCTTGGGAATCTTGTTTTCCGCATCTGACTTGTCCACTTCGTAAATAACTAGGGGCGCCTCTGGTATCTCCTCTGCCATCCAGCCTATATCCTCTTTTTCTGTCTTGGGTATAACAATCTTGTAGGTGTAATTGCTGCCTGGTGGTTTAGCCTGGCCGTCCGTAAACCGCAGTGGGAGTCCAAAGTCGAGCGGGTCGCCGCGCAACGACGCGGGCGCTGTATGTGGTTTTGACGTGCCCGAATTCCATGTTGGTAGCGATGACCCTGACGCGGGTGCAATGTGAAGATACCACCATCCTAGAGCAAGAACGAAAAAGATCACAACAAAGGGGACGAGCCTCGGGGGCCCGCTGAGCATCTTGACGACGCGACCGCAGTGCAAGAGAGTGGTTACGTTTACCACATCTGCGTCGCGGCACAGAAGTTGAGGAATGGTGTGAGACTGACAGCCTGGGGGCGGTGGAGTCAATGTTACAGTCAGCCACTTTGGTGGAGCTAACGTTGAACTTTGGGTGGCACGGGTGGCCCGCGTCATTCGCTCGGATCCACGTTTCGCGCTGCCCTGAAACAATCAACCTTAAAATAAGCCTCGTCGCCCCCATGTTCACCATCAATTTACATTCAGGAGACTTGGCAGGGTAGCGTCCACTCACATCTCTTGTAATGAGGTAATAATCTATAGTCTGGAACTTCAAGAAGGTAACAAGTAAATCTTACTAACGACAGAATATATCATCTTATACAGTGGTACTTTTTTGTTCTTACAAGACGATTGCGCTGTCTATGAAGCGGGCGGAGAAGATTAGTTTATTCCCTCTTCATGCCCACCTTTCCGATACCTCTCAAGCCCCAAGTGAATAGCAACCCTGTTGCGCAGCTAAGCGCGAAAAGATACCAAAATGCTGCCCTGAACCCCTCCATGAGTGCTGCCGGACTCTCCTTCTCACGGTATCGCGAATGCTCGGTGACACTTGCTGCAATCACAGCGCTCGTCGCCAGTCCCACACTTTTACCGATTTGAGCGATGGTATTGAAGACACCACCTGCAAGCCCTTGAGTGCGCGCTGGAAACACCGAAGTAATAACGAGGTTCGACACCGTGAATAGAGCATCTGCACTGAGTGGGCTCAGAAAGAGGGCAGGAAAGGCACAAGCCCAGTACGACCATTCTGGCTGGATGATGCACATGAGCAACGCACCAATGCTCGTCAGTGCGATACCAGCAAGGACCATCCAGTCGGCTCGCACTTTATGGACGATCATAGCAACGACTACGTTGGCGATGGCCCCGGCAATGGGGATAGGTAGGAAGCGGATCGAAGTCTGTATCGCGGAGATTCCCTGTACATCCTGGAAGAAGAGCGTTAAGTAGGACTCGACGCCGTTAAAGACACCCCAGGTAATGAAGACACCGAGGCAGATGACTGAGAAGATGCGGTTGCGCCAGAGCGAGTTGGGGATGACAGCTGGTCGGCCAAGCTTCTCTTGTCGGCCTACCCAGACAATGAAGGATGGAATAAGAACGATTGCAGTAATCAACAGTCCCAAGGTTTGCGGTTCGCGGATTTTCCCGGTATCCTCTGAGATCAGACTACCGACTATCAGCAACCTCTATCATATTGGTGGGGATCAAACTCACGCAAAGCAGTAAGACAGAAGAGCCACAGATGCGCTTCCCATGGCAATGCCAATCCAGTCAATCTCATCTTTGAGTCGAGAGAATATGTTTTTCTGCTCGCCGTCGACCTTTGGCAGCCCGAAGAGGGCTATGATGACTGCAAGGTAGCAGCACGGTTAGCACTGTCTTGGTTTAGGGGGAATACGAATACTAAGAACTGGGATGTAGTCGCCTAGATATGTTAAGACATCTTTAGGAAAGCTTCAAGATATCTCTAAGACACCCTTAAGACATCCTTAGGCTACCTCTAGGGCATCCTTATAGAGCGTGTAGTGCAACTCAAGGACAGATACTTACTATGTGTATGTTAGCAAAATACTCAGAGGGTATGCGTGGAATTACTTTCGTACCACACGACTGTATTCACGATGGCGGACAGACGAAAGCCCCACCTCCAACCTATGGTGTCAGAGAAAATACCTCCGAGAACAAGCCCGAGAGCAAAGCCAATAGGTTGCCCGCCGCCCATCGAGGCGAATGCAATGTTTCTGCTTTTGCCTTCGGGGAACGTGTTTGTGATGATGCTCACGGCTGATGGTAGGCAGAAAGAAATAGCAACGCCAGCGAAGGCGCGGAAGACAATGAGTTGTGTCCCTGTTTGAGCAAGACCGCAGGCAAGAGTAAACGCCGATTGCAGTATACACCCAGTCAAATACACTGCAAGGTGAGAAGTCGATTTAGCATGCATCCATGTGCAAGTCATCAGGAACGTTACTTACTAGGCCGAGATCCAACCACATCAGCAACAGAGCCTAGAAGAAGCAGCGTACAACCACACGTAAGGGCATAGATGGAAATTGGCCTACAGGTGTCAATGAATTTACAAGAAAGTAACAGTGGCCATTATTTACCAGAGAAGCACACTCGGTGCCAACTGTAACTCCCGTGCCATGGTAGGAAGAACCACTGCCGTAACTCCAGACAACATGCTGCTGATCATGGTGACACATACTACCGTGACCAGCACAATAGCAGTTGTTCCCTTTCCTGGGCTCCCTCGTTGCTCAGCTGAGAAGGAGTTGACCGATGCATTTATGGGTTGGAGATCCTCGATTTGTGGTGGTATGACATTATCCTTCGGATATATGCCAGATGGTTGAGTGATCGTTTGTGGGGTTGGCGAGTAGTCCACGAGTTCGATAGATGTAGAAGTCGGTGACATTGTGGGTGGTAGATATAGACAGGAGATAGGAGGATTTCCAGGGGGACAGCGCCGGCTACAGAGCCTGTCGAGAAAACGGCAATGTTTATACTATGTACTTGGACAAGGGTGGTGGGTGTTTATACTGGGAGTATATGTCCTCCCACAGACGGAACAAATGTGCAAGTAGTCGATTAGTAACGTGATTGGTGCCGACCTGATGGTGACGTTATTGGCGTTTTGTAGGATTATGCTAGGCTCAAGTCTCGACTCATGAAGGCGAACTCCACCTTTAACTACACGAAGTACCAAAGAGGACGGACCAATCCCGCCTACTTTACGTCGGGATGAATCGACTTGGGTCGGCGATAAGCGATGGCCCTATCGCTTCACGGACAAATGGCCAACCGTACATGCAGGGATGCTGTTCCTGAGAGTTTGGCCGTCAGGGACACTTGTGACAATTGACTGACGATATTGGGTTCTGCAGCTGAGTGAACATTTTGTTCCTAATCCAGGCTTTATGATTCTACGCTTGATGCGTTGGTTCTTTCTGTACCATTTGCCTTTCTCAAGTCTTGTTATCTGAACGGACAATAAGCCTCAAACCGAAATGCTATACGTTGCAACTTCTCAGCACCAATACTGAACTCTCAACGTGCATTGTGACTTCCGCCTGGTAACGCCTTAGGAAGCTTAGAAATTCACTCAAGAAGCTTCGTAGAGTTTCTCACGCCATGCGAGCTTCAGCCTCTTCGCTGAGTGCAAGAGCTCTCTTCGCGCTCGGCGCAATT
This sequence comes from Neocucurbitaria cava, assembly GCA_027946455.1. Classification (NCBI taxonomy): domain Eukaryota; kingdom Fungi; phylum Ascomycota; class Dothideomycetes; order Pleosporales; family Cucurbitariaceae; genus Neocucurbitaria; species Neocucurbitaria cava. The sequence goes on along the minus strand of JAPEUY010000003.1, from coordinate 1,882,316 downwards.
ACACACATTGGCGCGTTCGCGAGTCCAAGCATCAATGTAGCTCTTCGAGCTTCATTCAATCCTGCGCCGTATTTAGTAGAGCTACTGTAAAGTCTTCCCTTGTAGCCATTCCGAACTCGAACTGACGACAAGCAGAGAGACCGCCGCAGACGAGAACGCGACCGCATACTACCCGATCCTCGACCGCGTATCAGAGGGCTACTTTGACGGCAAGGCCACAGAGCAGGAGCTGTACACCGCATTTGTAGAACTATTACATAACGACGGACACATCACCGAACCTGAAGCCCTCGCATCCTTCGAATTCGCGCTTTCAGTCCGATCGGCTGCGCCACGGATAGAAGCACACTACCAGTTCTACAAGACATCAGTGGAGCCCTCTCTGGTTGCGGAGCAAACGGAGACATGTCAGATATGGGTCTCATTTCATGGAAAGCAATATTGCTCGCCGCGCATGGATGAGCCATTTGGCGGTATTGAGAGTGAACGGTGCGCAGAACTGTGGAATTGTGTGAACTGGGATGCTAACACGAGGACAGTACATATGAATTGCCGTTCGATCGTATACTCGGAAACAGCTCGGCTTTACCTGCGATCATATATGCCGACATTACCGCCCCTCAGTTTAAGGAGTGGCACAGGACTTTGACCGGGACGGCCAAAGAAGGGAAGACGTCGTATAGGGTCCGACACAAACCTTCCTTGAACGCACCAGACTCGCCACTTGTTGTGAATGGATACGGCGTGGAACTTCAACTGAAACGAACGGATTACATCGTCATTGATGACAGGCAGGCAGAAGAGGGTGCGAAGAGTATTGATCAGAAGCCTCTAGGCACTGGTCTAAATGACGATGACGAGGAGGTCGCGGACCTCAAGCCCTTGTCTAAGGATGAGGTCTCTGATCTCGGCCTTAAAGCTGCCAGCTTTGTGATGAAGAGTGAGGAACCAATGGACACACTTCTCAAGCTGGTACAGGACTTTCCAAAGTATTCGTCAATCATTGCCGCCCATACCGCGTCCGAAGAGTTCCTCAATGAACATACCAAAAACCGTGAACAACTTCTACCGACGGGATACAACGTCATGTGGATCAACGGCGTTCAGATTCCCGCGCGTGACGTCAATCCGTACTCTCTACTAGCACATTTACGGCGCGAAAGGAAGTTGATCAATGGTATTCGAGAACAGGGTCTTTCTGGTGCTGATACCATTTCTCTGTTATCGCATCCCGCTATCGCAGAAACCCAGACAGAAGATGAGCCCCAACGCTACGACTTCAGAGACGCCACCGAGGGCGGTAATGTCATTGTTTGGATGAACAACATCGAGAAAGACTCGAGGTACGAAAGCTGGCCTACTGAGCTTAGAGCTGTAAGTGCAAACCCTTTCCTCAGCGATCATCTGTTAACAACGCGCATAGCTCTTGCAAAGAACATTTCCAGGTCAACTGCCATCTGTTCGACGGGACATCCACAATGCTATTGTCTCCATCGATTTCAGTTCCGCTGAAGACGTTCTGACTGTTATTGAGACCGTCCTCAGTCTCGTCAAGCGCGGGATCCCACTACGATGGGGTCTTGCGCCTCAAACCTCCACAGCAGGTGCTGCAGAGCAAGCTGCGGTCATATATCATCTTCAAGATACCTATGGCCTCTCTGCCGTGGTCAAGTACCTGCAAGCAGTAAGTTCATCCAAACTCATATGGGCCGCTTTACTAATTCAATCATCGTAGTTGGTCGACAATAAGAATTTTGCTCATCCGGATAAAGCTATCTTCGACTCGACTGTCAAAGGTGCCAAAATCCGCAACGAGCGCGAAGCGCTTGCACTCGCAGACATTCTAAAATCTGAGGACATCGAAAAGCGTATCGGAGGGGCCAAACTTTATCTGAGACGCTTAGCTGCAGATGGCCCTAATGCACCAATATTCGTCAACGGTGTTCCCATCGCGCCAACCGAAGAATGGCTCTCCACAGTTAGTCAACGAATTGGTTTGGACCTTCGCCAAATTCAGAAAGGCGTTTTCGAGGGTGTCTTCAATGACGACAGTTGGGTACCGCAATACTTCTTGTTTCAGGCTGCCGCCAAGAGAAATCCCCTAATCATACCGGAGAACGAGAAGAATATAACCCTTGTCAACATGGCGGAGTTCGAAGAGACGCATGGGCAAGTCTTCAGAACCATGCCGCGGATCGAGGCCTCAGACACAGCAAGCAAAAGTGATTGGATCCATCTTACGGTCATTGGAGACTTTGACTCCGAAAGTGGACTCGCTCTGCTGAAGTCGGTGGCTGATACCCGCAAGGCCCACCCGAACATCGAGGTGGTTTTCATTCACAACCCCCAAACTGGTGCAGATCAATCCAATGCGTCGGAAGACCTTCTTGAAACCTACGTAAAGTCTGGTCACCAGCTCACGAGCGATGCTCTATCGACGATACTAGCCCAGGAGCCAAGCTTTGGGCCTACTCTAGCGAACTCCACGCTCTTTTGGAAGACCGCGGAACCGATTTACGAGGCACTTGCTCTGACACCGGGCCGGCATGGACTTCTCGTCAATGGCCGTTATGTCGGTCCGATTCCGGACGACACGGTATTTTCACAGGAAGATATCGAAGCTTTATTAGCATATGAGACCAACAAGCGCATCCAGCCTCTCAGCAAAGCTCTCGCCGACATGGAACTCACAGAAAAGATTGCGTCGCCATTTGATGTTGCCAAGATCCAGTCCCTTGTTGCGCTCTCGACCATCTCTGATGTCCCCGAAGGCATCTTTGAGTCAGCTTCGACGTTGAGAATTAGCACATTCGACAATTGGACTAAAGAGCACACCGCTATCGTCAAAGGTGACCACGACAAGGCTATCTTCCAGATTGTAGCTTCTGTGGACCCAGCTACGGAACTAGCGCAGAAGTGGGTTCCAATCCTGAAGACTCTGAGTGATATGGATGGTGTTCATCTGAAGCTCTTCTTGAATCCCACACAGATGCTACAGGAGTTGCCTGTGAAACGATTTTACAGGTATATCCTTGACTCTCGACCACACTTCAACTCAGACGGATCTGTGGGCATACTGGAGGCACACTTCTCAGGCATTCCCAAGGAGGCTCTGCTCAACTTGGGCATGGACGTCCCACCCTCGTGGCTCGTTGCGCCGGAAGAGTCAATTCACGATCTCGACAACATCAAATTAAGCTCGCTGCCTGCGGCAGCCAACATTGATGCTATTTATGGATTGGAAAGTATCCTCATCGAAGGACACTCGCGCGACACAACTAACGGCGGTCAACCACCGCGCGGCGCTGAAGTTGTCCTGGCCACCGAGAAGGATCCTCACTTTGCCGATACCATCATTATGGCCAATCTAGGCTACTTCCAATTCAAAGCCAATCCTGGTTTTTATAATATCCAACTGAAGGCTGGGCGCTCACAAGAGGTCTTCACGCTTGATAGCGCAGGACCCATAAGTTGGGCACCACAGCCAGGAGACGAGACGACGGAGATTGCTCTCATGAGTTTCCAAGGAGCCACAATCTTCCCTCGCCTTTCCCGCAAATCAGGTCAGGAGACCACGGATGTCCTTGCAGCTGAAGAATCTCTCGCCTCTGAGCTCGTAGGCAAAGGCACTCAGCAGGTCAATAAGCTTCTTGGCAAGATCGGCTTGAACTTCAATAGCGAGAAGGTGCTTCAAAAGGGCGCCGAATTGCTCGCTGGCAAGACTGCTAAGAAGGGCACACAAGCGGACATCAACATCTTCTCGGTCGCATCGGGCCATCTCTACGAGCGCATGCTTAACATTATGATGCTTTCTGTTATGAAGCACACCGACCACACCGTCAAATTTTGGTTCATCGAGCAATTCCTCTCGCCTAGTTTCAAGTCCTTCCTCCCAACCATGGCGCAAGAGTACGGCTTTGAGTTCGAAATGGTAACGTACAAATGGCCACATTGGCTTCGCGGACAAAAGGAGAAGCAGCGCGAAATTTGGGGCTACAAAATCTTGTTCCTCGACGTCTTGTTTCCCTTGGATCTCGAAAAAGTCATCTTCGTAGACGCAGATCAAATCGTCCGAACAGACATGTACGAGCTTGTCCAGCACGACCTCGAAGGCGCGCCATACGGCTTCACGCCCATGGGCGACTCTCGCACCGAAATGGAAGGCTTCCGCTTCTGGAAAACAGGGTACTGGGCTAACTTTCTGCGCGGCCGACCATACCACATCTCCGCACTTTACGTCGTCGACCTGCTCAAGTTCCGCCAACTCGCTGCCGGTGACCGGCTACGTCAGCAATACCACAGCCTCTCTGCCGATCCCAACTCCCTGTCCAATCTCGATCAGGATCTTCCCAATAACATGCAGTTTAACCTGCCAATCCATAGCTTACCGCAGGAATGGCTATGGTGTGAGACGTGGTGCAGCGACGAGGACCTTGCAAAGGCAAAGACGATTGATTTGTGCAATAACCCGCAGACGAAAGAGCCGAAGCTGGATCGTGCGAGGAGACAGGTTCCTGAGTGGAATGTATATGATGAGGAGATTGCGGCGTTGGCGAAGAGGGCCAAGGGGGAAAAGAGCAAGATTGAGGAGGTGATTGATGTTCAGGCAGAGGAGCAGATTAGAGAGAAGAGGGAGAAGGATGCGGAGAGGAAGAGGGATGAATTGTGAGTGTGGTGGTGGTGTAAGATAGCGGGGAGATAGTGGTCCAAGCATTGTAGGAGTTCGCTTCGATTTTAGAAATTATATGTTTCGAAGATGACATGTTCGATCACTCGAATTTGAATGTGAGACGCTATCTGACATTACTCATATCGATGGATGTCGTCAGCAAATCATTCCACGACTGGAGACCAGCTCAACACGACTGTAATATCACTCCTCTCACGGCGTCCTCGCCCTCTCCCCCTCAGTACACCTCCCTACCAACTCTACCAAATACCTCCCCACCTCATTCCCCCCTCCTCCACGTCACGAAACGCGCTCCCCTCCCACCACCTCAAACCTCTTCTCCGCACTCCCAAACAACCCAACCTCTTCCCTCGCAACCTCCACACTACACACCTCGTCCTTCTCCCCATGCAGCCACAACACCGGACACTTGACCTCCCCCAACCGCCCACACAGATCCTCCCGATCCCGCAAATTAATACACGCCCTGCGCGCGCGCTGCCGTCCACTCTCCCCACTCCAGTTCTGGCGCACAGTCACGGACCAGAAGTCGCGGTCGCGCTGGGACACAGCGCTGCCGAAGCCGCGGGTGATGATGTGTGCGTGGATGAAGGAGCTGGAGGGCTCAAAGAGGCGGAATATGCTTGGGTGGGCCCATTCGTCGTCGATGTAGGGCGTGAGTGCTGTTGCGTGTGCGTCCCGGCTGCTGCTACCTTGTAGATTTCTTGAGTGAGGGGGGTTGGTTGCTGTTGTTGATGAGAATAGGGAAGTGCCCATGGGGATTAGACCTGCTACGCGCGAAGGTGCTAGGAGCGCCAGCAGGACGGCTAGATAGCCTCCGTGCCCGAGACCTGCTACGAAGAGGTTACCACCGGTGATGTGCAGGGCGTCTAGGGTAGCGAGACACACGGCTGCTGAGTCCCGGTTTGTCCAGTCTGAGCGTTGTGTGCGTGTTTTGCCGTGCCCTAGGGGTTCGACAGCGATTAAGTTCATGCTGTTTGATAGTGTGTGGTTTGTGAGTTGGTGGCGGAAGATCTCGGGGGTTGTTGCGAGGTCGGGTATCATGAGGAGGGTGGGACGGGATGGGTTTGGTGGGCATGGCGTTTGGTGGTAGGATACTGTTGTACCTTCTAGGATGTCGAGGTTAATTGTTTGCATGGGTAAGTTGTACATTTCGAGCGAGTCGTCTATCAGTTTTCCTCCGTCATCTTCTTGGTAGGTGTTGTGGTCCATCTCTTCTAGGGGTGTGTGGAAGTATCGCTCTTGTTTGAAATATTTCGGCTCCTTGATATTCAACTGAGCTGGTGTGTGCAGTCAAGATCTCGTTTATTGAAGGAAGAATTTATACATGGGTCGAATAACACGATAGATATATATCTTGCGTCTACGTGCCCAAGGTCCATACTAGTGGAAAAATCTAGGACACTAGTTAGAAGACCCATTGTTGGTAGCTACGTCATGTCTCCATAAGTACAGTGAACCTCCTGCTCCCTATGCTTAGGGCCTAGCATTAAGCGTGAGATGGTAGGACATTTGTCAAGCAGGGAAGCGTTGAGGGCTGGGCTTTTCAGGTGGTCGGCAATGGCCTTCGAGTACTTCGCCACGTGCGTCCATCGTTCGCATCTCGCAGTGCATGCATGGCTCTTACTGTCTCGCGATAATGCTCGTCCTAAACCAGACATATCTAACACTGGCGAAGCTTGTCCGCGGTGACCCATGGTGTGATACCTCCACGAATACTTTCGTAGTTGTTGCTAGAGATACCACCGTTCCAAAGAAAATTCAGTCCCCAGCCCAAACGTCTTATCCTGTATTGCTATTGTAGTCAGTTCAGTCGTCGAAACCGAGGAATATGAGGCAGTGGAGTTAAGGCCGCACAACTAGAGTGGCCGAAGTAACTTCTGAGATGTGTAATCAAAGACCATGCCGAAAGAAGGGGAAATGACGTCATCTCCTTCACTCCAATCTCCTCCATTTCCGGAACAATCTTGCTCCTAACAAACCAACATCATCAAAGATTATCAAACTCCAGAACCACATTCAATCCTAGTTTAAGGAAAATTCTACACAGACTTAGCTATGGCGACTACATCCGAAATCCCTATCCTCCACTCCAAAGCCGAGTACCTCAAAGCGGTCATGTACGAGGGTGTGACCATCCTCGAAGGCACAGCAAAGTGGTGTTCAAAATGCCAGGTCGTTGCGCCCGAAGTTCAGAAAATGGTGACCGAGTATCCAAACGTCAAGTTCTACATGTATGATGTAGAAGAATGTGAGGACATAGCGCAGGAGTTGGGTGTTAGTCAGATGCCAACGTTCAGTATCTTTAAAGATGGGGATATTCAAGAGGGTATTACTGGTGCCAGGCCAAAAGAGGTTAGGAAGGCTATTGAGGGGTGTTTGTGAGGTGAGGAGGGCAACAGGATGGTGGGTGAACGAAGGAGGAGATACCAGTCAATTCTTTAGCCCGTACGAGGAAGTTTGTATATGGTATTACGCCACTCTCACAAAACGTTATCTCGCGATGAAATGAGCAAGCACGCTTTCGTTCTTCCAGCCCTACGGACTTCTCCCGACAGGTATAGAATGCAGTCGGCTGCCACCGGCAGCCTCCAAGTACAAGCAAAGCTTCAAGAGAGCCACATGCAGCTTTAAAACTACCGGTTAAATTGACAGTAGCTCCGGAGTCAAACAACGCCTTGCGGAAATTGCGATCGTAATAGTTTTCAAGAGGTGGAGATTATATGTCATTGGACAGATTGGCGAAGTCCGGAACCAACGCCCTAACTTGCAAGCTCTCGCTACCATACATAGAAAATTCACTAGGCGCAAACTATCTACCATACTAAAGAGAGAAAATTATATACGCGTACAAGGGTCATGCTTCGATGGATATGTGGGCAGTCCATTGCGTGCCACTATGTGGGGTCTATCTTGAAATCAAGCATACGATCAATTCCTCGAGCAATAAAATCCTGAGCCAAGGACGCAGGTACTATACAGTCGCTGTTACGGCCTAACTAACGCGTGTATTTCAGGCCAAGTCTCGTTAAATGCGTATCTAAATTAAGCTTTCCTTCGTATACTGCAGCCACAATCTCCCAGGATTTTCCAAACTTCTAAGCGATTGAACCCATGATTACAACTGAATCCAATTATCATATCGGACATCCGTTTTCGGCGGCGAGATAGTCGACTCTAAGCGAGTGGAGCATTGAATAGTGTCTTCACCATGCAACAGATACGATCCAACCACATAACGTAAATGCTACAGGCATTCTAGTAGAGTGAGGCTCACTGCTCTGGCGTACGCCAATTCTCGGCATCTCTCCCGTTCCTGGTTATGCATCTAGCCTAGCCTCGATTCTTAAGGTTAACCGGTATATCGATTAACGGACTCAGTCCTTGTTCCTCCTCCCCGTCCAGTAATGGTCCAACAAAAAGACGTGAAGTTAGCGAATCTTCAGCTGACTGTTGAGCAAAACCTGGGTTGCGGACCTAGAAAATGCACTAGGCCGTACGTCGGCGTCCACATGGCAGCGCCGTACGTGCCAGTTTACGATCTGAAAGCGTACATCGGTACGACTAATGCAAGCCCTTCTAGCGAAGCTGCTCGTACATAGGCCTCCATACTTGTTCTGATCATCAAATCTCCGTCGTACTTCTCGACTATGTGGACATCGCACTCGTGTCCACTAAAGACGATATCAAGAGGAATGACTGAATGCACGGAGATGGATGCAACCCACAACTTGGCACTTCGACACGCGGACTCAGCCCAGGAATAGACACATGAACTCTCCCTAGGCTCATACGATGCTGTAACTGATGCATCTTGGTCAATACCTCACAAGTATAAGAAGGTCTGCTGTGTTCTGTCTTATGTTTCCAAAACAGCATTCGGGCAACGCTCGCAACCAGTTGATCTCTGTCATTCTCTTCTCGTCTGTCTTTACAACTTGACGCTCCCTACTGCTCTCGTGGCAAACAATCATGAAGTCTCTCTTTACTTTAGGAGCAGTCCTTCTTGGACTCTCCAACTCACTGGCCAACGCGGCCGCTATTCCCTCGGAAAACGTTGAGCTCGCTCAAATTACGCCGAAACGAGACGTTCTCGAGGAACGACAGTCAACCGCCTCTTGTTCAGGTATCTCCAATTCGGCGACCCGTAGGGACTGTTGGACACCTGGGTTCAGTAAGTCTAGAGCCTGGATTACCACAGAGACATGCCCTAACGAGAATAGCTTCTTCTACCGATATGTACACTTCTTGGCCCAATACTGGAGTTGTTCGCTCCTGTAAGTAGATTTCCTGTACGAAGTCCATGCGAGGCATACACTGACTTCCTATCAACCTCAAGATAACCTTCGGCTCGAGAACACCACCTGTAACCCAGATGGAGCTGGCTCTAGAGTTTGCATGACGATCAATGGTTAGCTATTAGCTGGCAACAAGTATTAACTTAGCTAACATATCATAGGTCGAACTCCTGGCCCAACGATCGTTGCCAACTGGGGAGGTTTGTCATATATGCACACAACTTTTTGATGTGTAACTAACACACTGCTATAGACACTATCCGTGTTACCGTTCGCAATCTGCTCCAACACAATGGCACTTCCATCCATTGGCATGGTTTCCGCCAGCTCAACTCGAATATTCAGGATGGTGTCAACGGGATTACTGAGTGTGCTCTAGCTCCAGGTGACGTCAAAACCTACCAATTCCAAGCCACCGAGTACGGTACTAGCTGGTACCATAGCCACTTCTCGGCTCAATATGGGGACGGAGTCGTCGGAACGGTTCAAGTCAACGGCCCTGCTACTGCTAACTACGATGAGGACCTTGGAACGATGCCCATGACAGATTGGTATTACATTACGGCATTCCAAGCGGCTGCGCAAGCGTTTCAAAATGGACAAGCCGGTCTCGGTCCTCCAGTTGCCGACAACATCTTGATCAATGGCACATCTAAAAACGCAGCCGGGGGCGGTTCGTACAACAAAGTCACCATTCAATCCGGAAAGAAGTATCGTCTACGCTTGATCAACACCTCGGTCGACTCCAACCTTCTTGTCAACCTTGACGGCCATCCTTTCTCTGTAATCGCCACTGACTTTGTCCCTGTCGTCCCGTACACGACCAACTACATCCAGATCGGGATTGGTGCGTTTTTCTAAGACCCTGGAGCCTACATATACTCACTGACGTGATTCTTGCAGGCCAACGATACGACGTAGTCTTCACGGCTAACCAGACTGCCGGTAACTATTGGTTCCGTGCTGTAGCTGATGCCAGTTGCCAGTCACGAAATGCTCTCCAGGGCCGCGCAGTCTTCACATACAAGGGGCAAACTGTCGCAGATCCCACTACGAACGCGCCTGCTTCTCCACCTACGACGTGTCTTGATCCGGTCACTACACCTAAGATCGCAAAGAATGTACCCAGCACCACATTTGCCGCTCAGGCCAAGAGTCTTCCTGTCGCGTTCGGCCCCGTCGCTGTCCAGGGTAATACCGTGCTTTGGACTATTAACGGTACCTCTATGGACATTGACCCCGGAAACCCCACCATCAAATATGTCGCTTCAAAGAACAACAATTTCCCTCAGTCTTATAATGTCGTCCAAGTTCCCTCGACTTCTGCATCGACGGTATGTACGGCGATATTCTTGTTGAATTTATACTGACTACAATTAGTGGACCTATTGGGTGATCCAGCAGGCAGCTGGAGCGCCTCCCATTGCTCATCCTATCCATCTTCATGGACACGACAGTTACATCTTGGGTGCAGGCACAGGAACATTCAGCGTAGCGAGCAACTTCAATCAACTGCGCTTTACCAATCCGCCGCGTCGCGACGTTGCCTTCCTTCAGGGCGGAGGCTGGCTAGTTATTGGATATCCTACCGACAACCCGGGAGCATGGTTGATGCACTGCCACATCGCTTTCCATGTAGGAATGGGCCTGAGTATCCAATTCCTGGAGCGTAAAGACCAGATTACGCTTCCAGCGACTGGCTCGGAATGGTACGGCAATTGCAATAACTGGGCCACCGTAAGTAACAGACTTCAAGTGTAATACTTACGGGGACACAAACTAACTTCATCGACAGTACAAAGCCGGCACTACAGACATCTACCCACAAGACGACTCCGGTCTGAAGAAGCGCTGGCCTCCTCTTGAAAATGAGTACTCGTACTTCGAATTGGAGTAAATTATGGAGCTACGACAGGAAGCATGCGCGAAAGCACACTGGATCGCAGGATGACATCATTCTGTCAATCTTCGGCCTCCATGCAAGCAGGAGACTTTAACATTTTCTACAGTCATTTCATATTCTTACTCTCGTTTACTTCCTTTTCGATTCACTTCACTAAGTATATACTTGCATTGTCTTTGGATATTCTTACCATGTCTCTTTCATCTTCGAATTTAGGTATGTCTTTCACTCTTCATTACATTTCAACTGTATATATTGGAGATCAACTGGTCAGCAACCTCAAAATCATCAACGGGGTATGTTCGTACGAATCGAGCGTCCCACATGGAATAGCGTGTAAGCAAATTGTGGTGGTGATTGATCTTGTGATCCAACAGTCGGGCACCGTGTGCATGCGGGGCCAACCAATCAGTATGCACTCCTTATTTGCCGGCAGTCAGTCCACAACCACCAGCTGCAGAAGCTTACATGCAAACCAGAGAATGCTAATGGTCCCTCAGGCGAAGTGGCTTCAATATTCTCTTCAGCAGTATAGCCGACCAGTAAGACGCAGACATCGCGACGAAGTCCGACAAATAGCATGCTGGGACTGGAGCCCGGAGTCCTACAGTGCATTGACCGGGTTGGGGGAAGCATCGCCCAGGTACCCTAGGAGTTCTTGTGGATGTCTCCAAGGTGTGGGGAAGTGCTGCGCTTGGAGTTTTTAAACTCTGACCGCTCCTCAGTCTGGAGTAAGTCGTCTGGTATCCCTTTTGACATCGTAGCAAGGATGGCAACATCGATAGATCATACCCAATCGACCGTGAACGGCACTGCATCCGAATCCGATAGGATCGAGAAGCATCCGCAGCTTACGCATACTAGCACAAACATCTCATTGAGCCCGGAACTCTTCGAGAAGCTATACTTGGCTCCCAAGGTTCCACACGCGGCGGATAATGTTGGTCGATATGCGAACGCGACTCCACTAGGGTTCCTCGGGTAGACTCTACATCGAAAACCAAACAAGCAATATACTGACAGGTTAATAGCTTCGTGATTTCCACCTTCACTTTCTCCATGGTTCTGATGGGATGGGGTGGTGCAAGTGGGTTGCCCGCTGTTGCCGGTATATTCTTCTTTACAGGACCCGTGCTTCTCCTTCTATCGACCATTTTCCTTTGGATCCAAGCGCAATTTTTCCCCATGATGGTCTGTGGCTTGTTCTGCGTGTTTTGGCTATCCTTTGGCCTTCTTCAACTACCCACACTCGGGCTCGCTGCCGCGTACTCGCCCACTGGCGATGCGGCGGCCGGCGCTGTTTCGAAAGAGATGAATGCTGTCATCGCATTATATCTATTGGTCTGGGGCTTCGCTTTAGGCACGTTCTTCCTGTTCACGATCCGGATCAATGCGGTGTTTGCGGGTATCTTTGGGTTCGTGACGATCGGGGCTTGGGTTCTGAGCGGCGCTTACTGGGCGTTGAGTGATGGGAAATTCGAGAAGGCGTTGCGATTGCAGAAGGTAGCGTATGCCTAGCGCACCAGGCTGACGGGTCGCTGACAATACACAGGCTGGCGGAGCTCTGTTATTCATCGTGGCGATACTGGGTTGGTACATGCTTTTTGTCATCATGGCTGCAGAAATGAGGTGGTCTGTTAACCTTCCGGTGTGGGATTTGAGCCACTATTGGCACAAGACAGATGTCGAACTCGCGGCGATGGAGAATGAAAAGAAGGAGTAGGCCTCTACAGTCTCGCGTACACAACTACCCGACCACAGGGGTGGAAACAGCCTGAAAGCCTTATGCGCAGCAAGGATGTTTCCAGAGGACATTACCATCGTGTTAGTGCATTGTGGCGCCGCAACAGAGGGTCGCTCCAACATGTGCCTCATTAGTAACCAAGCTTCTTCGTTTGGAAACCTATCTCCGTCAGTCTAACGTTCTCCGCAATACGCCATGAGCGCCTTTGGTCGCTAGTAATTCCAGCTGAGGCGTTACTGACTCATTGGTCGATGCTTATTTAAAAATTAGCTCCAAGCCGACACAACCAAACAAGCTCGACACTTTCTTTGCTTTGGGGTCATAAGTCAACCCATGATGAAAATACGCTGCCTTCCAGCCGCACAAGACCACGATTCTACAACTTCTGGGCGACGTCTATCGGTATTGCTGATCCGCTCCGTCAATCACTATCACCCTTCATTTGTCCAACCACCATATCTGCCTTGCGGTGCTCTTATTCCGGTGATTGAGTCTACCTATTAAGCACTGTGGCTTCTCCAGACCAGGTCTCCGGGTCTCCGGGCGAACCGAGAGTCTGGGGAAATCATAGTGAAGGAGCTTGTGCCCCGTGATGCCTCAGAATATGACAATCCCTTTGCGAAGCCTGCAACACAACAATACTACATGATTATCTTAGACAACTTCTAGCGAATTACTCCTTGAATTGGGAAGAGTAAACGAAAAGAGTTCATGAACGACAGCCCTATATAGTATCGTGATGTTACTGTATGCTGTGCAAAGGTTTTTTCGACGCTGAGACATCGATGAAATCGAGCTCCCCTCATTTTTATTGATACCAATTGTATGCGGTATCCAGCGGTGTGTCTTATCATCTGTGTAACGTTAGGAACGTGCGGAGTATCGGGTGTCAGCGTAACGTTTTCCGGTTGTAGTCCAATAACGATAAACGCCACGCAACCTAACCGCCCGCCTTCTCCAGGTTCTGTGGGGGAGCCCGGGGTAGCCGCCCCAGCGGGCACTTTTCAAAAGCGCGTTGGGCTGGGTATTTAGAGGCATACAGATCCTTGGCTTCGAATTTAATTTAGGAACCGTCAGTCCGTAGTGGTGGACCTTACCGTTCTTCTCTTCGATTACCATGGCTACCACCTATCACGACGACAAGCCGTCCGTGGCACACGTCGATGCTGTCGAGAGCGATGCGCACCATGATGGGCATCACAATCATCACGACGAGTTCTCTGCTAATGAGGAAATTGTTCGTCACCTGCAGAACACGGGTGACGAGGTTGGATTGTAGGCACTTTATTTCCACTCAAACGATAATTGCTAAGAGCGATCAGAACCTTCCGAACAATTATGGCCGCGATATCCATGGCAATGTGCTACAATGCCTACCTGTTCACCTTGCTTATTCCTCCGGCCATCCTTGCGTATATCAATGCAGATCTGGGCCCCGATCCTCGCTATACATGGATTACCATCTCATGGAATCTTGGTGGCGCGATGTTTGTGACTGTTGGTGGACGTTTGTCGGATCTCTTTGGTCGCCGATGGTACGTACGAACATATACAGACCGCACAAGACCAGTACTGACTTTGAGACTCAATATACAGGTTTTTCATTGTTGGCGCATGTATTATCATCCTTGGAAGCATTGTTTCTGCGACCGGACAGAGCATCAATCAAATGATTGCAGGAGGCGCTCTATTTGGATGCGGCTCGGGATTTCTCGAGATGGCTTTTGGCGCTGTCCAGGTATGTTAAGGTGTCTTTTTCTTTTATATTGTCAGGATTTTCTTTATGAACAACGCCACTGACGTTGATAGGAAATCGTGCCCAGCAAATATCGACATGTCACTATTGGACTCTTCGATGGGGCTTCTATCATTGCTCAGATAATGCCCCTTGTCGCTTGGTGAGTCCTTGCGAAGAATTCTAACGCTTACTAGCTTACCATGAGAAGGGCCATCATCAAACACACGGGAAATTGGCGTATTTGCTACTATATCATGATAGGATTTCAAGTCATCAACCTTACCTTACTCGTCATCTTCTACAACCCTCCCACATTCAAGGAGAAGAAGATCGAGCATGGAAAGTCTGCGGGTCAGCTCTTGCGTGAATTCGACTGGCTTGGCATGTTTCTTTTCATCGCTGGCGGCACCCTTTTCATCTTTGGGGTCAGCTGGGGTGGCTCCTTGGCACCTTGGATCTCGGCCGTTGTGCTTGCTCCTATCATTATCGGTCTGTTGACATTGATTGCGCTGGGCTTCTACGAAGCCTATGTTCCGTTGGCGATGCCATTGTTTCCCCCGCGTCTGTTCCGAGCTCTGCGACAGTAAGTCCGACTTGAATTATCCCTAGAAATTACAACTAATGAATGTAGCTTTACTGTTCCAATCCTGGTCATGTCAATCGGCAGTATGCAATACTACTCTAATGCTACGCTTTGGCCTCGCCTCTCGCAGCTCATCTACGCTACAGATGAGATCTCAAAAGGCCTTTACTCAGAAGCACTTCCCCTAGGGACGATCATTGGTGGTATCATCGTAGCTTTCAGCAGGTACATTGGCCACCAACGCTGGGTGGTTATGTTTGCTGTCGCTTTGCAGTAAGTGTGATAGAAGACAAGGAAGAACCTTAGATAGTCTAACAATCACAGGAGTGCTTGCGTTGGTGCAATGTCGACGGCGTCCATGGACAATCCAGTCAAATCGATCATTCTCACGGTCATCATCTCAACTTGTACATCCGTCAACTTGTTGAATGGTATGGTCCTAGTTGGATTCGGCATTGTCTACCAGGAGGATATTGGCACTGCCGCTGGTCTTGCCGGAACATCACGTCTCCTTGCTGGCGCAATTGCTACCGCTATCTTCAGCAACGTTACAAATGGAAAATACGCGACTTCTCTACCTACTGCCGTCCGCGCCAATCTGGCACCGTTTAACCTCTCACCAGCTGTTGTCACCAAGCTCATCGCAGCCGCCAAAGCCAACACTGCCGCTGGTTATGCTGCTATCCCTGGCATCACACCTGCGATCAAGGCCGCAGCCAGTCTAGGCAACAAGCAAGCATATCTCGAGGGTGCTCACCTCTCGTATCTAGTCGCTCTGGCGTTTGGGCTCGTGGGAGTGATTGCGGCCTTTTTCATTCCATCTGTGGATAAGAGGAAGTACACAGAGAAGACTGTCGCTTTACAGAAACTGGACAGAAGGGCGCTAGAGGAGAAAAAATTGGCAAATGTGTCTGGCGCGTAGAGTAGCACGGTTATGGAGAAATTTCTGAGAATGAATTAAGAAGCAATCGTACAAGAGTACTCTGGTATAATTGGTTAGTGAGTGACTGGTGACTTACTGACTTCTTCATATGACTTTCAACGGTCAAAATTAACCCCTAAGTAGATAACTAAAATGTTAGGCTGCCATGATATATCGACAACTTATCGGCTGTATCCCCAAACGACTAGTCGCGTGTACATCCGAGACTCGTACGAAGTACTTAGCTAACGTAGTGAGGAGTCTGTGTGCCTATGCCTCGGCTTCCCCTATCAGGACTACCCCGCATATCAACATCGGCTACCCCACCGCCATCTCGCTCCCCTGATCGCACCTTCCATTATCAAGCAGTGGATCCTCTTGAGCAGGGTCTTGAATCCTGCGTATTCCTGATGCCGCAGTATGCTACAAAACCGCTCTTAATCAGCTTTGTCTGTAGAAAAATGAGGTTTGTGGCGCGAGTGAACATGGAAGCTTTAGCCCCAGCTAGTTGTTAGTAAACTTGGACTTTGCGAAACCTAACTATATGTCAAGTTTCACGAGACTATGAACCGAACAGGCAACTCGACTCAATGTATGATCATGGTAAGCCCTAGTCGAGTCGACGAGGTTTAGTCCTCGGCAGTCTTGCGCCTATTTTCTCGTTGCTCTACCCTTCCTTCTCTATTCCCTTCAGTCATACACCTACCTATTTTCCAAATTCCTACTTGTCACAAACGAGGTATACATTCAGAAGTACAAAATATCATGGCATCCGTACCCGTAGATCTCAGCAAAGCAAATGGAACGACGACAAACGGCCATGCCACCACGGAAGCAGAATACGATGTCATCATTGTAGGAGCAGGATTTTCCGGTATCAGCGCTCTACATCGATTGAGAAAAGACGGCCTAAAAACGCACATATTCGAAGCTGGTACATGGTCCTTTTCCTACCCAAGATCCCCTGCCTCCGTCTACTAACTTCTGTGATCGACAGGCTCCGACTTCGGTGGCGTCTGGT
Source organism: Neocucurbitaria cava (assembly GCA_027946455.1). NCBI lineage: Eukaryota > Fungi > Ascomycota > Dothideomycetes > Pleosporales > Cucurbitariaceae > Neocucurbitaria > Neocucurbitaria cava. The sequence continues at coordinate 1,865,417 of JAPEUY010000003.1, read as the reverse complement.
TCTGGAACCGCTATCCTGGCGCTCGCGTAGACAGTGAAACGCCCTTCTACCAGCTCAACATCCCCGAAGTATATAATACCTGGACTTTCTCGCAGCGTTTCCCCGATCACAGTGAGCTTCGCAGGTACATAGCACATATCGACAAGACGCTAGATCTACGTAAGGACGTCTCGTTCAATACGAAGGTCAACGGATGCACATGGGACAAAGAAGCTGCACAATGGACTGTTAAAACTGAAAACGGTGGCAAAGCACGAGCGAAGTTTCTGATCCTAGCGACCGGATTGCTACATAGAACCCATCTGCCTCAATGGCCTGGCCAAGAGAAATATAAAGGCATTATCCACCACTCCGGCGCATGGCCAGAGGAGACGAGCGTCAAGGGAAAGAAAGTAGCCGTGATAGGAGCCGGCGCGACATCCGTCCAAATCGTCCAAGAACTAGCCAAAGAAGCCTCGCATCTGACCGTGCTCATGCGCCGCCCATCCTACTGCCTCCCCATGGGCCAGCGCACCTGGACCGAAGAAGAACAAATAGCCTGGCGAGCATATTACCCCGCGCTCTTCGCTGCCGGCCGAAACAGCGGAGTAGGCTTCCCATCCAAGCGGCTCGACCAACGTGCGCAAGACGTCTCCGCCGCAGAACGCGAGGCGTACTTTGAACGCCTATGGAAATCAGGAGGATTTCAGTTCCTGCTGCGAAACTACAATAACATAGTCCTAGACAAGGAGGCCAATAAAATAGTCTACGACTTCTGGAAGACGAAGGTTAGAGAGCGGTTGACGGACCCGAAGAAACAAGCGTTGATGGCGCCGGACGAAATGCCGTATTACTTCGGCACCAAGCGGACGCCTCTCGAACACGACTACTACGACGTGTTGAACCAGGACAACGTCGATGTCGTCGACATCAACGCCCACCCCATTCAATCCTTCACAGATCGGGGCCTCCAACTAGCGGGCGAAAATACTGACCGCGAATACGACTACGTCGTCTGCGCAACCGGCTTCGACTCCTTCACCGGCTCACTGACGCACATGGGTCTCACGTCCAAAGACGGGGTTGATATCAAAGACGTCTGGGCCGACGGCGTGCGCACGTATCTAGGCATGACGATGCATGGTTTTCCCAATGCCTTTATGGTGTACTCGCCGCAAGCACCGACTGCATTGTCAAATGGCCCGACGATAATCGAGTGTCAGTGTGATTTCGCGTGCGATACTATTAAGGCGCTGAGAGCGCAGGGCGCGAAGACGATTGAGGCCACGAGCGGGGCGGAAGATGAGTGGTAAGGGAAATCCTTTACTCCTTACGCCTCTAATACGTGGAGCATTTTACTGACTCTACGGTTGTGTTTAGGAAATCGACCATGAACGCAATGGTAGAACATACACTATACCCCTATACGAACTCATGGTGGAACACATCGAACATCCCCGGTAAGAAGGCGGAGAACCAGTCGTATATCCTCGGACTGGATAACTACGAGAAGCAGTGTAGGGGTACGATGGCTGAGTGGAAAGGGTTTGATGTGGTGGGAGGAGGAGCGAAGGCGGTGCAGGTGTAGAATCCTCCAGTATCACAACGTCCTTGGCGAATTCATTGAGTTTTAGCCCTTTTCACGGAACGGGAGTGAGGTAATTGGATCTTTATCCCCACGAACACGACGTGATGGTGGTTAAAATGAGTGGCTCTGAATACATACAGATACTTTTGAAGTATCTAGCAACACTATCATAAGTAGTCCTGGTGGATACGACACGCTTGAAACCCCAACACAGTATTGTTATGTGGAGACTCAGAGGGAGACAATAACTCAGTGTATATGAGCAAGCTCCTTCGCAGGCTAGCGAAGTAGGCAAGTTCATGTGCTTCATTAGCGTTTTCTAGGTTTCCCTACAGCTAGTGTATTCTGAAAAATAAGTAAGCGTGCACTGCTTGCGGAAGGCGATGAATTCATGGCATCACTAGAGGGGGCTGTCAGCTATGATATGATCGACCAAGGAGATCATCCGATTCGCTACTTGATTGCTAGGGTATTTGCTTTTTGGAATAGAAAGATGCCTCCATCAGGGGCATGATACCGACCCCGAAAGCCGCCATAAATTCCCGATCGATGCTCCATGATGCAGTGGAATCCAGAACCCGTTCGCAAAAAGCAAAAGTCGTGCCTGGTTTCCTAAAAAGAGAGACCATAAAGTGACAATTCAGTGCCGCTAAATCCAGGGAAGAGACAAAACGCCTAAACCATGATCAATAGCTCAAGAGGCTTTTGTGCCTACTCCTCCAGGTCATCCTCATCCTCGTCCTCGCTCTCAGCCTTCTTCTTGCCCTTCTTCGTGCCCTTCTTCGCGTTCTTGGCATTCCTACGCTCAACTTGACCTGCGATGCGGTCGCGCTCAGCCGTGCCTTCTTCCTGCAATTTGGCCTCTAGCTCTCTAAACTCGTCAGACTCCACATCCATGCCAACGAGATTCTCGAGCACCTTGATCTCACGAGCCCAGATGCCCTTGTCCTCGCTCGTCTTCCCGTCTTCGCCGATGACATTGATCGGAGTCTCGAGAACCATGGGAAGACCGTGGAAGCGCTTGTCGTTCATGAGGTTGTGGAAGGCACGGAGACCGAGATAGCCGGTTCCGATGCGTGCGTGCAGATCTCGATAACTGGAGAGTGGAGCCTTGCTGTCGTTGATGTGGAAGGCCTTGAGGTATTCGAGACCAATCTCGTTGTCGAACTTCTCCATCGTCGTAGCGTATGCCTCAGGTGAGCGGAGATCGTATCCGGCGGCGAAGATGTGACAGGTGTCGAGGCAGACCCCGACACGGCTCTTATCCTCAACAAGCTCGATGATCTCAGCGATATCTGCGAATGTGCCGCCTATCGTGTTACCCAAGGACGCCATGGTCTCGAGCAGAGCGATGACTTTGCCGGACGTAGGATCTTGGTGAGCTTGGTTGATATTCTCGGCGATGAGCTTGATGCCCTCCTCTCGAGTGGTCGCGTTAGAATTGCCAGGATGGAAGTTGTATAGCCTTACGCCAAGCCTGTGGCAGCGCGACAAGTCATTGAGGAACGAATCGTACGCCTGCTTCTTTCGGTCAGGATCTGGATGCGCAAGGTTGACGAGGTATGAGCCGTGGGGTACGCAACAGTCGGCAGCGCTGATGCCATGCTCCTCGCACCCATTGATGAAGAGTTGCGCAGCCTCAGGTTCAAGATCTTTGCTTTCCCATTTCTTTTGGTTCTTCAAGAACAGGGCGAACGCGTTGGCACTAATTAGTGTTAGCGATATGCTGTGGCAGTGAAGTAAGCTGCACGTACCCGATGTATATGAGATTAGGGATAGCATTGTGCACACCTAGACGTCGATTGACCAGTACATGTTAGTCCATGTTCTAAATGCACGGTGCCACTGAGTGGGGGGAAGACTTACCACCTGCACTACTAACGTGCGCACCGATACGCAACTTCGTATCCTGGGTACGCTGTGCGATCGGTTCAGGGTTCTTGACAGTCTTGGTCCTACGTCTGATTGTCTTCATGACCTTGGACTTATCATCGTTGTCTGCAACCTCAGTCTTCTTCTTGCGCGCTGACGTCTTCTTGACCTCAATTCCATCATCACTCACTTCTTCCTTGACAATAGCCTTTTTCGTCACACGTCTGTTAGGTCGGGGTGTAATTTCAGCACCTGCAACAATGTCATCGTCGAGCGCGGGCTCTTCCTTGATGCGCTTGGTGGCTTTGACGGTAGACTCGGCCTTGCGCTTCTTGCCCTTCGCTATGGTTTGAACGGTGACTTCCTTGGTAACAGACTCGAAGTTGTCTGGCAGAGGTGAGAGGGACGACTCTGAGGTCGTGTCCGGGAGCTTCTTCGCCATCTTGCCAGTGTCTTGAACCGTATTTCGTTGTGAGGAACGGAACGAGGTGGGAATAGGAAGTTTGGTGTAATATTGATCGAGGGAAGTGCGAGGAAGTGCGCCTTTATCGGCTAAGGGGCCAAGGTGAAAGTGCGAAGTGCTCGATTTGAGGTGAGAGAGAATGCTCAAGCACGTGACGTGGGTTCCCGCAGCAACCTTGACAAACGGAGGTCGCGGCGATGAATTAGAAAAGCGCAATTGACCAAGTTTCGTGCTAGGTATTGAGTTCGAAAGGGCGACACTATGTAATGTTGCCCGTCGGGTACATGCGCGTTTACTAGAGGAAGTGTCTACAACCAGACAGTGACGAGATGCAATATCGCGAAAAGAGTGACAGCGCAGGGAAGAGACGGACTTGCGGAAGAAATGATTCGATAGGGGGTGTATCATGCGGAGTACTGCTAAAACAGGATTTAGCTGTCAATTGTAGCTGAAGTGCATCCCGAGACGAAAGAGCATCGACGCGTCAAGCTTCGGCGCCAAGTCACGTGCACGGTCGCCTTATCGATAGCTAACCCCAGAGCCAAAAATTGTTCCCGTCCCGCATCAACACCCGCTCAGCCTGCAAGAACAAGAAAGTCGACGCCCACACCATACTGCATCTTCACAATGCCCAAAGACAAGCGAAAACGCGCAAACGGCGCCGCCGATGCCTCGCCCTACTCGAAGCCCTCGGCCAAAGCCTCAGCCGCCCACTCCATCTTCAAGATGGACAAGGACCTAGGCCAGCACATCCTGAAGAACCCCGGCGTAGCCAGCGCCATTGTGCAAAAAGCGCACCTCAAGCAATCCGACCACGTCCTCGAAGTGGGACCCGGAACCGGCAATCTGACCGTGTTAATACTGAAAGCTGCGAAAGCCGTGACGGCGGTGGAAATGGATCCGCGAATGGCGGCCGAACTGACAAAGCGCGTGCAAGGCACGCCCGAGGGCAAAAGATTAAAAGTCATGCTAGGCGATGTGATTAAGACGGAGCTGCCGCACTTCGACGTGTGTATATCGAATACCCCGTATCAGATCTCGAGTCCGCTGGTGTTCAAGCTGCTCTCGCTGCCCAACCCGCCGCGTTCGTGTATCCTCATGTTCCAGCGCGAATTCGCGATGCGGCTGTTTGCCAAACCGGGCGAGAAGCTATATAGCAGGCTATCCGTGAATGTGCAGATGTGGGCCAAAGTCAGCCATATCATGAAAGTGGGACGCAACAATTTCAACCCTCCCCCGCAGGTGGAGAGCAACGTGGTGCGGATCGAGCCCAAGTTTCCCCGGCCGCAGATTGCGTATGAGGAGTGGGATGGGCTGCTGAGGATTGCGTTCGTCAGGAAGAACAGGACGTTACGGGCTGGATTTCTGGGTACGAGTGCGGTGGTGGAGTTGCTGGCGAGTAATTACCGCTTGTACTGTGCGCAGCATGATATCCCGGTTGATGACTCGCCGCTTGATCCAAATCAAAGCACCACTGCGGACGCAGAGACGGAGACCATGGATATCGACGGGGCCGCCGACGATGAGTTCAAAGGATTCTCCGACCCGGATGACCCCGATGACGAACTACCAGACTTCTTCAAGGAAATGCAAGCCGCCAAGAAAGTCAACGGTGCAAATAGAAAGAAGAAGGGCAGGGTCAGTGAGCTTGTGAGGGAAAAAGTAAGGAAAGTCCTTGAAGATGACACCAAGCTTGCAGATAAGCGAGCTAGGTTGTGCGACGAGGGCGACTTCTTGAAGTTGTTGTATGCTTTCAATCAGGAGGGCATACATTTTAGCTAGGTGGCTGTTCCCAGTCATGTGGCAGAATTCGGAATGGAAAGCATGCATAGCACGGCGTTGGGAAAGTCATTGAAGCATCACGGGCGTAAGGATTATACCAAAAAGCATGGCGTTGGTGTTGGTTGTTGCAAGTCAGGATATCTAGTCATCTACGGGCGGGTTTTATGAGCCCTTCAGATATATGTGACAGTTGCAATCCGTCATATGTCGTCCTCGAAAGGCCTCAAAATTTGGCCTTTTTCTTGCAAGTAATCCTTGACCTGCTTGACCGTGTACTCTCCCCTGTGAAACTGCTTCGAGTCAGTAACCCAACCCTCCCATAATATGAATGAATGAAGCAGGGAAGTAAGTGACTTACCATTCCAGCCCCCCAGCGCAGCATCCGTCCTCGTCTGCGCAAACACCTCCTCAAAATGCCCCGGATGACCCGCTCCACTACTCGCAATGACCGGAATCTTAATCGCATCCTTCACATCATTGATGAGCTCGAGATCGAACCCGCTGTTGCTGCCGTCCTTGTCTATGCAGTTGAGCAAGATCTCACCAGCGCCCATGGCTTCCACCGCAGTGACAAGTTGCCGGACATCGAAGTCGCGGCCTTCGCGCCCGCCCTTGATGGTGCACTGATACCAACAATATTCTTCACCCTTGGGTCCTGCGGTCTTGGTCTTGATAGTGTGGTGGGGTGTGTCGTCTGGCGAGGACGTACACGCGCTTCGGGTCGACGCTGATGACGACTGCTTGGTTGCCGTATGCAGCAGAGATTGTCTCTATTGCAGTTTTCCCTCCTAGTTTGCTGCCTCTCGCATAGTACTCCTCTGCTGCGGTGACAGCATCAGACCCTATGCTCACTTTGTCGGCGCCGGATTTGAAGTACATTGTGGCAATGTCGAGGGCTGAGATCTTTGTCCCGTCTGTGTCTACTGTGTCGCGTATGCCTCCGCCGATGGTCAGTGGCACGAAAACGGTCTCGCTGGTCCGTCGCAGGATCTCGAGCATCGGTGTGTCGGCCACGGGGCAGTTGCGGAACGATGTGATGTTGAGAAACGTAACTTCGTCGGCGCCTTGTTCATAGTACTTCTTCGCCATGTCCACAGGCTTGCCAAGATTGCGTACAGCACTACCTGCTCCATCCTTCTCTCGAACATCGTATTGGTCGCCTTTGGTCACCACAAGATCTCCCGCATCGTTGGTCCGTACATCTAGGCAAGCAATGACGCGCCTGGTCAAGCCCTCTTTGGTCTCGGCTACGCTGGGCGTCTCGGGTAGCTTCTGGGATCTCTTCTGATTGCAGAAAGCCTTGATGACGCGCAGACCAGCAGCTCCGCTCTTCTCGGGGTGAAACTGTGTCGCGAAGATGTTATCCTTGGCTACTGCGCCCACGAATTCCTCATTGCCATAACGTGCTGTTGCGACTGCCCATCCATCCTTCTCCAATTTGCCTTCTTCGTAAGGTGCCGCGTATGAGTGAACGTAGTAGTATTTGGATGTCGGCCGTAGGCCGTATAGCGACTCGTCGGTAGTCTGATCCGTCGGTGAAGTGTTTGCGCTGTTCCATCCGATATGCGGCACACTCTTGTTCTTGTCGTCGAATCTTCGGAGACGTGATGGGATGATACCAAGGCCTTTGACCTGTGGGTCTTCTTCCGATCCCTCGAACAGCGCCTGCAGGCCGACACATATGCCCATGAACGGTTTTCCCGCCTTGATGTGTTCGCGAATTGGCTCGGTGTAGCCTGCTTTCTCTAGTTGGGCGAGACAGTGACCAAAGTGGCCGACGCCAGGAATAATCAGTTTCTATGGGGACATCTACATCAGCGCATGTCAATTGGTGTGCAAGCGCCGAGGGTGAAAGCATAATACCTCTGCAGAGGGAACGTCGGCGGGCGACTTGACCCAGTCCACCGTGTAGCCGACCTTTTCGATGGCATTGACAAGGGAGCGGACGTTGCCGGCGACGTAGTCGAGCAGGTGAACGGTCGGCATGGCGAAGCGTGCCAGAAAGAAAGATGAGGGAGTCGAGAAAGTGAAGATGGAGGTATGGCACCTTGAGTCAGTGAATGGAAATTTGGATGCGGACCCCCACCCGCCGTCATTGGAGGGGCAGGTTGCAGCGGCGACCGCGCCAGCACCAACGCTAACTAGCGCGCCCGCCGGGGAAAATGTTCGGAGCCTCGACTTTTTGATGCTGCAACCACCGGCCTGGCAAATACGTCTACTCTGCAAGACGCCCCTCTGTCGCCAATATGGTGCGAAAACTCAAGCACCATGAGCAGAAGCTGCTCAAGAAGGTACACATCACTCTGTCCCCATCGGTGCCAATTATTACTGGCATACTGACTGCTTAGGTCGACTTCAACACATACAAATCCGACAATGACCACCGAGAAGCAGCCGTCATGCGGCGATATGCCATACAAGGCCGCGACGACTATCGCAAGTACAATGTGCTCTGTGGCTCCATGCGCCAACTCGCCCACAAACTCGCCAACCTCGATCCTGCAGACCCCTTTCGCCGCAAGCACGAGGACCTGATGCTGGAGAAGTTGTACGATATGGGCGTACTAGGCACTGGAGGCGGCGGCAGGGGCAAGCTCAGCGACATTGAACACAAGCTCACAGTATCGGCCTTTGCGCGGAGACGTCTGCCCGTTGTCATGACTAGGCTACGCATGGCCGACCACGTCCAGGCGGCTGTTACCATGATCGAGCAAGGCCACGTGCGAGTCGGGACGGATGTCGTAACAGATCCTGCATACCTCGTCACCCGGTGAGTAATGATTCGATTCGTGTCTATCATGATCATGGCTGACTGTTACCAGGAACATGGAAGACTTTGTAACGTGGGTCGATTCCTCCAAGATCAAGCGGAACATCATGAAGTACCGTGACAAGCTAGACGACTTCGAACTCGAGGCGTTATAGGCGAAAAAGTACCATCAAGCATTGGACGGCGTTCATGTTCACAGCATTCGAAGGCGTTTCATCTAATACAACTTTACGATATCTGAATAACGAGGCCGCGCTACGGTTACAATGCTAGGACCAACATCATGCGGGTGCTTTCAGGCCTTGAACGGCACAGTGCTCTACGACCCCGAAACCTTGCCCCCAGCACAGATCCTTGTTTCCATGTATTAGGCATGCTACGCCCCGAGAACGTGCATTCTCTCTGGGCACCGATACATCTCAAGAAGCTCGTTTTCCAAGTTAACCAGTTTTACTGTGCTAGAGCACCGCCATATCACCGCGACAAGAAACGATTTTGTTCGTCCATCGCCACTTGGTTGGAGCAAAACAAGACCTGCACAGAAGAACGTTGGCAGAGTCCTTCACCTTCTCCTGGATTTTGAAGAGCAATGGCCGTCTATTCGGGAACGAACAACGAACAATCCCATGTGTCAAATTACGGGCCGTTTCCGTTCGCTGTGTGTTCGTGCTTCAATGGGTCTAGATACGTTTAGAGCCATCGAGATTGCACACAGCACGGAAATAAACTGTGTCTTAGCCTTTAAGGCTGTGGGAAGTGGGGTTCCTGAAGTTAAATTTAGGCGTAGTCAGTGCACAGTCTGCCGTCTGCCGTTGTGGAGTAGGGGGTTAGCAAGGCAGGTATCGAGATTTGGCGAACAGACATGTGGGCGGGTCATGAGCATTTGCTGAATTGGGCAGACTAGGTTTTCGTTTGTCGCATTAGCATGGATTGTATCGAGAACGGCTTTACAGACTGGTTATAGAAGGGAAATTGATCGGCTCAATTGGTTACGTTGAGACGCTTTGCAGCCGCCGTCATGAACACACACACCTACCTATGCAAGGCTACAAATGATTTCGTCTCCAGTAAACATACAGTTGGGTTCGCCACTCGCCTATGCCCGAGCGATCGGCAGGTCAGAGTACCATTCGCCTTCCAAAATATGAAGTGATGCTGCGCCTTGAGGCTGGTAGGCGATCTTGTGCGGTGAAAAGAGTTGCATGCAATCCGAGTCTCCTTTCCATGACCTCGACAGGCAGTGGAAGATATCACATAGGAGTAGCCATGCTGATTTGCATAGAAATATGGTGAGGCTTTCAGGAGTCCATGGCAGGGACGGGCACGACGGGCTACCAGGTCGAAAGAACAGTGGTTTGGACCGAGATGGGTACCCGCGGACGCTGGCACGTTCACTAGCGCCTTGGCGGAAGCGCCTGCCGAAGGGACATTCCCATATACGCATGCATTGTGACGCCATAAATAGTAAGGTTCTGGCATGTCTCTCACTCTGTAGCCGCCTCATACTCTTGTCTAATCTCAACCTCGCGTCGAATTGCAGCAAATGAGCTCCAAATCAGAGCCCCTGTTCTTCCCCAGTATTCCATGACTAACCGGATGAGGATGCATCCTGCGAGCACGTGAACCTAAGACATGAGGCCTTCCTAGGTGGTATGTACCCGCGAACACCGTCCACCGCCAGTCCGGGAGGCTAGGAACCGAGCTCGTGGGGCCCAAGTATCCAAGCCTTGTCCACTCCCAGGATCTAGCATCTCGGCCGGGAAGCGTAACTAAAACGTAATCCCCCTACTTCACGTACACATCGCTGTTCGAGAAACACATGGCTCCTTAACGCATCGATGACTGGGGCTTTTACACGAAGTCTTCATCCCCTTCATTCTAATTCATAGCGTTTTGGTCATCGTTGTATAACAATTTTCCTTCACTTGCCGCCTCGCAGAGAGGCCTGCTCTATCAAGCATGGTTGGCGTACCGAAAAGTACAGGATGCTTCATTTGTCGAAAACGGAAAATTAGTGAGTGTAGCTATTGAAGCTGTCAATGACAATTCAACTAACTAGCAACAGAATGCGGTAGGGCCCGGCTCGCTAGACTCCGTGTTTTGGAACACAATGAACTAACTATGGACAAGACGAAACATGGCCGAATTGTATAAATTGCCAGAAGAACGGAAAATGCTGTCCAGGTCCTCCTGCGCGCCACACATTCAAAGATCTCGGGCCTGGATTGAACCTTGGTGCTACTGCTGTCTTAGAAGAGAATACCATTACGCCACTGGGTAAGCGAGGGCTCATTTGGAGAAATCAATAATTGACACTAGCAACAGATCAACGCTGCAGACGTCTCACGCAGCTCAATGAAAAGTTCGCAGAGAATGGCTCAGTTCTGCACAAGTTCAGGATATCACACAGGGGCGCTAAAGCCTCGAAGAAGGCTTTACGGCAATCTAGTTCGCCCCGGCTAAGTCCACCAAAGTCCCCCTTCCTCAGACAACCTTCGCCTTTCCAGCATCATGAACTCGCCCGGGCTTTGATAGTGGCAACCACCACAGGTAGCGCTGGACATCGCATGTCTGTATTTGGCCCATTCATTCGAGAGGTACCCTCGAGGATAGGGCACAATGCGGCACTCGACGCAGCCGTAGCTGTCCTTGTCAATGCGCATACTTCGCTCATCCACAAGAAAATGTCAAACGAGATTGTGTCTCCAGAGTTGTATATCCGAGCGATTAAGACGTTACAGACAAGCCTTGAAGATCCGCAACAAGGCCTATCCACAAACACTCTCTGCGCATCGGTACTCCTGGGCTTGGTCGAGGCACTGGCAGGGCCAAGAGAGGGGAACCGCTACTTAGCTCACGTTGGTGGTGCAGGCCGTTTGATGGAACTACAGGGTCCGGAACAGTATCAAGACCCCTTCGCCAAGGAGATATTACGGTTCAATAGGGGCGGGATCATCGTGACCTCTATATACGAGCGAAAACCCTGCTTTCTCCTCTCACCTGAATGGCGGAATATAGCATTTGACAAGACTGGATTGAGTTTCGACGACTGCCTGCATACCGACCTGATGCAATACATGGCCGAGCTCCCAGAGATCTTCCACAAAATGAAGGAATTGAGCAATCGATTCGACTTTGCCCTTCCATCCATAGACGACGCTCTCGGCACCAGCCTCGGCGAGCTGAACAGTGACCTCTCAGACACTTGTCCGTCACTAGATTTCTCGCCCAACAGCTTCGACAGCCTCGACTTCTTCAACAGCTTACAACCCGTAGACACACCACCTTCCATCAGCGCAGCAGAAGCATGTCCGCAAGCATCCGCTCGCTTGGTCCTCCTCCACAAAGTCCAAGACCTCAAAGACGCACTCTGCGCCCTAGGAACACACATGGACGCAAAGCTCGCCCAAGGCACCACCGTCTGCGAACTACCCACAATCGAAGAAAACAGCCCCATCCACTCAAGCTACCACTTCAACAACTGGCGCGACATGACGGCCTACAACTGCTTCTGGGCCGTCCTAATCCTCACCAACAAGATCCTAATGCGCCTCCTCCCACCCTTTGATCCCGCAATCTACGACCTGCAATCCGAATGCCGCTCCATCGCCCTGCAAATCTGCCGGACCTGGGAGGACGCGTGGGCCACCAAGCCCATCGGTGCGTTCCACACGGGCCTGAGCTTCGTCGTGGCGTATGAGTATTGCGCGCCAGACGTGCAAGACTGGATCATCCGCGGCTTGAATTCGCTGCTGGATTACCAAATGGTGGATGCGTTTCGGTGGTCCGAAGATGTCGTTGCTATGATGTCGTCGAAGCTTGCGGGCGAGGGACCCGATTTGGTGTTTTCGAATGTGTGAATGTCGCGAGAAAGATGCCGTGCAGTGATGGATTGGAATGCCTGCTAGCGCTACTACCTAGCGATGCGGAAGACTTTACATGGTTTGGTTCGTCGAAGTGCGGGCAGGTTCTTAGTGCTGATGGGCTGGCTGGCCAACACATTCAATCAGACATTTGAGGACGGATGTCCGGGGTCACAACACAAATCTCACCCGCATAGGAGCTAGGACCTAGCTATTGCATGCGAGGGTCCGTGCTTTCTGTACATGAGGGTGAGATGTCTAACTGCTAGCTTGTAGGGCATCGATGCTGACGCTTTTCTACAGGTTGACGACTCACGTACATACATACAGTACAGTTACCAAGCGCTTAGGGCTAGGGTTGACGAGCCGATTCAACGATCTCGATGTGTACGCTATCTATTGGTCGCAAGCAACTTCAAGGACCAATATTGGGAATTGAGGCTGATACCTAGATGAACGAAAAGAAAGCAACTTTCCTTGGCTTCAACTAAATAATGTCGACTGTGCGCTGAGTGGTGAGTGGCTCTTGTTTTCGACTGTGCAGAGTGAGACGACAGACAACAGCGTCCATGTCCTCATCGCTCCACACATTGGTTGAAACCCAAAGGACACGAAAGATAGCAACTAACTACTCTTGCCACGCATACATATAAACCAATTTTTTAACTTTGTGCATCTCATCTCCTCTTGCTGCTATCAAACTACCACTTTTAGGCACAACAACAATAACCCAATTTTCTGTTCAAAACAAAGTTCTGACCTAAAACTGCATAAACACCATAAACAACATGAAAAAAAATCCAAACAATAAACCAGCTGTTCAATCAATTCTTTCTACTACAGCCGTACTGTCTCACTTCTCTACTCCTTTCCATGCACAATCCCACACCTCTGCTGACACTCCATGCTCCCAATAATCGCACCGGTGCCCACCTCGGGAATATACTTGCCCAGATCCTCCGCATTGATAGACGCGTCGCCGAATCCAGCGCGGATGATGTCCTGCGGTACGCTCCAGAGGCTGGGCAGGATGTTGAGCGTGCCGCTGTCGTCGCTGTTGAGTGCGCTGATGAGGAGCGCGGGTTCGCAGTCTGAGTGATCGTGGATGTTAGATGGCTAGCTGGGACGAAGGAATAGACAGGACTGACTGACTCCCTCTGGGGATATCACGCCGTATGTGTGGTGGTGGAGATGGGGAGTTGGGAGTTGGGAGAGTGAAGAAAGAAGGGAGCGATGATATTCATGAGGGAGGGGGAAGGGGAAGGGGAAGGAACGTACCATTATTCTGCATAACATGCAAACTACCCCTAGGAAAAATCGTCACACGCAGCGGCGTCAAGTCCACCCTAACAGTCTTAACCCCATTCTCGCCAATCATCCAAGTCGTCGTATTCCCCGTAATCGCCGTGACCAAGTTCGTAGCCCGCGGGTGCAAGTGCGGCGGCAACATGCCGCAGGGCGCCAGCTTCAGCAGCGCGATGCTGATGCCGAGATTGGTCAGGGCTGGGAACGAGGCAGCATCGGCGGTGATGACAGCACCCACGGCGCTGTTGTAGTTGGGGTGCTGCTCGAAGTCGTAGTACCAGTCGCTGTCTTGGGGGAGGAGGGCTTGGCGGTCGAAGTTTGTGGCGGCGGTTTTGAGGCGCGCGTTTAGGTCTGGGTTGGTGGTGTGGGATTTGGCTTGGTCGGCGTGGACGGGGAAGAGGGGGAGGAGGAACGTGAGGAAGAAGAGTGGGGAAAACATCTTGGGGATGTGTTGTTGGGTGTGATGTTGGCGACGATAGAGACACTTGATATAACCTTTCAGGCTCTCAGTGGGTGACTGTATAGCCTACGTTGACAGTAGCGTAGTGCGATATAGTGTGTGGGGCGAGATCTAAGACAAGTGATCGTAGTGCTGAAAGAGATACGAGGCGTCCCTTCTTTGAAGAACTGGATAGGGCGAGCAAGTGGTGGATGGCTTCTATCCACGATAGCATCAGCTTATATACGCCCGGGGCCAAAACAAGGCTGTCGTCAAGAAGACAGGAGGACGTTGTGGAAAGATGGCTGCTGACCGCTCCCTTCCTTTCGTCGTAGGCTTCCAAGCCACTGTTACTCTGGCCAGGAGAAGGTGTCTTTGGAATTGCCTCCGATCATTAAGCGTTCCCCGGGGACGATCTAGTATGCACCGGCTTCACCGAATTGATGTCGATACTTTTCGCTCGAACTTCTTCGATCGCAGCAAGGTGAAAGACGTCAGTTAAAGATGATATTTGTAATGTGGGTATAAGGTGAGCATTGTAGTAGGTTCAAACCCTACATCTATTGCTGCGAGGTACGTAGATACTCGATACTGCTTGACTATCTGCAAACCTGGTTCGCGGATTTTCGTCACGGTTGAGACCATGTGCCCGGCCCGACATAGACTCGAGGATTTGGCCATCGCAGGAATTAGATAGCGTCACGGATTAAACTGCCGATTGGGCGTTACTATATTATTCGTGGTAGGTGCTTGTAGGCTTGGAAGTTCGTGTAAATGTGAATGTAACGAGGCGGGGTCGCAAGCGCGTGATTGAAGCAGAAGAAAGATCACCTGCCTGATGTTAGTGCGAAAGACTCGGTGGAGTGAAAAATCCGTCTTTAGGTAACCAAGGCGGAATTCATGAGCATAGACTCGAGTCTCGGGGTGATTATGGAGTCGTCTAGAACACGAGCAATGATATGACTTCGAGGACGAGTTGGTGGCTTTGTACGCCCCACGGGTCCTAAACGTGTCTTCCTGCACATTGACATGCAGGCGGTACCAACAGACGCCTCACGTCTTGCCTAAGGCGCCTCTCGAGAATGAAAGGCTAAGGGTCGCCATAGTTGTACAGCAAAGAGGCCAAAGTCTGCGGCTTATTGGTGGTTCTCTGTGGTGGCTCAGGTAAGGCACGGCACTAGGAGCTTGCGCAGTTTGGGGGCGCAAACGTTGGACCACAACTAACGACCGCCAACGTTGTGCTTGCATCGCAAGAAGCAAGGCATCCACTTGTCACATTGTGGCTTTTCAGTGCGAGTCTGCGCTCTCGGCTTGAAGGAATAATCAGTTGTTATTATAAACTCTCCAAGAGGGCGAAAGAGGGCGAAAGAACGTGCAGAAGCCAAGAGACTGGATCATTGTGCGTAGTCTGGTGTACCTGTCACACATCTTTAGTGTAATTTTGAGTTCACTGCTCGGGGTGCGGCCGAAGTAAAACTTGAATGTTGATGGTCAGCCATTACATGAATACCAATGCTTTGAAGAGTTATCTAAATTGGAGGTCTTTTGGTAGCCATGAAAGAGTGCCGCTTCGATCCAGTGTATTCCAAGACTTGCGATCGCAGATAGAAAATTCTGATGATGATTGCTGACATGAGGTAGAGGCGTTTTTGTCATGATCAGTGGACGACTGGGTATAGTTGCTAAAGATCGTCCGCAAGTAAATCTAGTACCAAGTCCATTCGTGCATACGAAATAATGGTTGGGGATCTGAGTCGCGCATCGCATTGATGGGCATCTTGGTGGACCTTGCACTCAAGCATCTTTCATGGTAGTGTCTTGGTGGCTGTCGTCTGCCCCACGCATCAGATAGGACATGACGCCCCAGATGCCTCTCATCGCTTCGGTACGGTCCTTGATGTCGAACAGATCAAACCATCGAGTTCTTTGTAACTTGGGTGAGCACCAATCAGGATCCGACGGCGGTCCTCCTGGAAGTTTTCCTTCAGTGATATACTGCAGGTACGCTGGATGCACACGCAGCATCAATAAGCTAATGTGGTGGTTCAGTGACGAAACCATGAAAACCTACACTTGAAGTTAGCGGATCAAAATCTCTCTCAACCTTTTTTGTACGAGGACGTACGTCGTCCCACTCAACGCTTCTATTTGTACCAATGGCTTCATATGCGACTTTTGGATCCCAAAGTGGATTACCGGGTTTGAGAATC
Organism: Neocucurbitaria cava; assembly: GCA_027946455.1. NCBI lineage: Eukaryota > Fungi > Ascomycota > Dothideomycetes > Pleosporales > Cucurbitariaceae > Neocucurbitaria > Neocucurbitaria cava. The sequence continues at coordinate 1,849,146 of JAPEUY010000003.1, read as the reverse complement.
TTCCAGACTTCTGCAGGTGTTGGCTTCCGGCGGACTTTTGAGCCATCTCGATTTCGTTGAGTGATTTTCTCTTCTACTTTAGGAAGTGCATCTTGCACAGGCGCATCGTTGGCTCCCGAGGCCTCACCAATTTCACCGCCAGGACCGCCACCCCAGCGTTCTTTCGTTGTCCACCATGCGCCTTCCCCAGCTCGTTTCTCTACGGAGCCTTCTCTTGCCCTCTCTTGTGCTAGTAGTAGTAACCCTCCAAGCTCTCGAACAGCATCGAGTACCGATTCTGCGTCTAATTTTCCAGTGGCACCAAAATTAACGTCTGCTCTGCACTGAACACCTAAAACAGGACCTTCCGTCCATCCTTGTCGTGCCTTGACTCGATCTTGTGGCCCTCGCCAAGCTACAGAGCTCATGCGGACAGGAAATCGGACAGGTCCTATTGTAAGCACAGGTGGACGGCGATGAGGCGAAAGTGTAACACCGAATGCCCAAGCGATCGGCTCAAGAAAAGCTCTTACGCAATCAATCCGATACTGATCAGGCATCTCCGCACCATTTCCGATTCGGTAGCCTCGGTAAGCGCCATTTGATAGATCAACTGGCTTGCTTTGAGGTCCCATGTTTGTCGCCCAAGGGACCTTCGGCGGCATAGTCCTAGCTGGTAAAGCTCGAGTTGGAGTGATAGGCAGTGTATGGGCAGCAGCGGATGCACTACTAGACGATGTAGATTTAATAGGTTGGGTGGATGCCTCATCGCTCATAGCCTCGGTTTTGGCTTTCTTCCTTGGCTCCTCTTCTCCAGCAGATCCTACTGCCGCCTCCGTCCTCGCCCTGTCTGGTTTGGGATCATTTGTTGCATTCCTGATATCTGTATCTGCACTACCTAGCGCGTTGGCTGGGGTAGGCTCGCTACCGTGATCAGTAGCTTCTGCTGCTGACGGGAGATATTCATCTAGGGAAGTATCCCAATAGTAAGCCAAGTTATCTAGACCTTCCCAGAACTTTCGGAAGTGGGCCAGCCTCAGCGGTGCTTGGCCTCCATTGCTCTTTCGCGTGAGCGTCGAAAAAGCATCCCCGTTCGAGAAGAACAACTCTCTAGCACGAATATGGAAGTCCCTTTGTTCTGGTGCTTTTCTGCCGTTACTAAGAAGTGTGACTGCAGACTCGGGCTTGTCCAAGGGATCGTTGTTGCCTGGCGAATCAAGCCAGGATTTTGGAGGTAAATACGATTGTGCGTTGTTTGACAAAGACGATAGCAACGTTTCGAAATCACAATCAGATTGAAACGTGACGTTGAGCAACGACAACGTCTCTTTTGTGACATCAGATGGCTTTCTTAGGCTTAGAAAGTGCGCTGGTATTCCAGTTTGTTTCTTTTCCCAGGCCACTGGCGGGGTCGATACTGATGGCTCAGGCGGCTGCAGGTAAGGAAACGTGACGGGAATCGGCTTTGATGGAGGGGGTCTCTCTTTCTGCGTGTCATGTTGCCCCGCAAGTAGGTTACCTACAGGCAACGAGCCCTATATCAGCGGTCATATTGCACGCGTACAGCCTAGTCCAGACGAAACATGTATGACCTGTTTGAATGGAACAGAAAGGGCAGGAGCGAAACAAGCAGCCTCTGCGAAACGCAGAACAGCAAACGAACAGAGAGCGGAAACCGTAAGGAGAAGATAAGACTCAGTTAAACTTCGATAGTGTCATTGAGGGGCTTTGTTTGATGGCTACCGGTAACCCCGGGGGTTGTTGATATGAGACGTATGTGGATAGTGATGACGTGCGGCGCGCCGGGGAAGGGATGAGCAGCACGCTCGTGAGACTCACCGCTGAAGCTGAACATGGTAGCGATTTCGCAGTGATATGCTCCGAACCATTAGTGATGCGGAAGTGTAGTGGTGGGTGGAAAAGCTGAGGTGGAGGGTCGTCGTGTGCTGAGCCTGCGAATCCTGGGAAAGTGCAGTCTGCAGTCGGCTCAACCAGCCTGGCATCTCTGTGCGCATGCAGCATCAGTCTCCACCTCGCCACGGCGTTAACCGGAGCGCCCATACAGCATCTACCTAATGGCGGTGCATGAAGCTTGCCCTGAGGACAGTTCGATTTGGAAACCATCGACAGATGTCACGCTCAGCACACCCTCGTTTGGCGGCCGAGATGCTCACGAGCCTCTTCATGCGGTAGCCCAGTATTAACTACAAACTGGATCACTGCGGGACTACGTCGGTCACGAATCGCAGAATAACTGCGAACAGATCTTGTCGCGACTATGTACGAGGAACGACAAATAAGGTCGTAGCTGAAGTGGTGCTCCAGTCACGTGCTTTGTCTGGGCACGTCGTTGTTTGTCCCGCCACTAGACGGCCCCTCAACACCTCGCGTCCATGACCATTCGCGTCACCACAAGCCTGCGATGGCCTCGCACATGGCCGCCAGCATATGCAAACCAGCACTATTTCTCTCGGCTGAGACGGCCATGGCGCCGCCGTTCAGAAGGGCGAAGCCTACCGCGCTTCATGTGTGTTGTAGTCGCTGCTCGAAGCGGCACATGAAGCTGCCCGCGTTTCAGAACGATACAAGCGCACTACCTGGTGCCAACGGTTGACAACCATCCGGTCGCTTTTCGAACGACTGCTAGAATCTCTTTGTTAATCCATAATCCAGCATCAACGTAGCGAACAACTTCAATCTCCCAGGTTAATATGCTCGAAGCGCCCGCGGCGCTTGGAGTCCCTTCTCTTCGTTTCTTCTTTTGAGCCTTGTTGGCGTCTCTTTCTTTGAACTGTCGCCTGCATGGCCACTCCGCAAGAGTCGATCACAACGGTGAGTGGGAGACGATGCACTCGCTCCCGGGCCCGAACAGCGGCCACATCGACCTCTACCACAGAGGAACCGTCGGTCGTCACTCCTACTGAGCTCAACACCTCCACAACCGTGGATCAAGCACCGCAGATACAAACGAGCGCAGCCGAACCCCCTCCGTCTTCACCTCCACCTTCTTCGACTGCGCCAGCAGATCAGCCAGCCGTTGCGCCCACGACAGACGCAGTAGTGTCTTCCGCGACAGGTACGAGTAGTCCGGTTCCTATATCATCTGTGCGGATCAGCGTGCTTGCAGAGCTTGCCCCATCAGCATCAGCAGCTGTAGGCCAAGCGCAACCGGCAGAGCAATCTCCCAGCGCAGCCGCGGTGCCTTCGCAAGCTGCTGAAGTCTCTTCAGCTCTTCCTCCCAGCCTAGCCGCAACAGGCTCTGACACCGTGGCTCTAGCTGTACCTACATCGTCTCCCGTTGCATCCTCGATCACACCGCCGTCTTTGGCAGCTCCAGCTGCATCAGCCACCCAGTCGACTGCCGACGCAGTTCCCGAGCAGGCCAGTCAGACTGGTGGAGATCCGGTTCCATCCTCGATAAATACAATAGTCGCAGGACTACCGCAGCAGACGGCTTCTGCTGCAGCTCCTCTTTCTTCTGGAGATTCAGCCGGCCTAATTTCACCCGATAGCTCTGATGATCCTCTCACTTTACCCCACAATGGCCAGTCGAACATTGGTGGCATCGTTGGAGGTGTCGTTGGCGGCGTCGTATGTCTCGCTGTAATTAGTGGCTTGTTGTTTTACTGTTTGAGGAAGCGGAAAACAAGAGCATCGAGATGGAACGAAAAGAGGGTGCAAGACCTAGCTTTCGTGGAGAAACTGAAGGCTATACCAGCTGCACTCGCTGTCTTCTTCGCAAAGATAAAAGGAAAAAAATCCGGACCATTGGGGAATTCTTATCAGCGACATACGGCACAGTCTAGTGTGAGTTCGATATACTCGACCCACTCGAACGGCCGCGTTCGATCAACTAGTGAGCCCCAGGGAATCTTTGGAGTTCAACGTGGGAACTCTGTTAGAAGCACGTCAAGCAAGAAAAGCGAAAGGAACCTACTTCGAAAGAAGCCAAGCAGCGTTTCATCTAACTATCGCTTCCCTGGCATCATGGAAGATGCTGCCTCACAAAATAAAGCTGATATAAATCCTTTCGCGGACCCGGAACCACCGAGGAATCTACACCTACTCAATCCTGACCCCGCTAGTGGTCCGATCACCCCTCTTCCCGCGGCTACAACAAATCGCATGTCCAGAGATCCCTTCGCATCGCTTCTCGACCAAATGGAGGATGCCCCAGCTTGGTTAGCAGAACCGTCCCCCGCGCCAAGCCATAGGCGCTCTCAAAGTTCTGCCCCAGCACTGCGCTCATATGCAGCCTCATCTGTATATCCCACATTGGACACTCCTTTTATCGACTCTTCCGCCCCGCCCATGCCTACCCAAGCTATCCTGTCAAACCAAAAGCGTCGGTCTTCCATGGCATATCCCGCATTCAATGCAACCTCCACCGCAGCATCTCGTGACTCCCAATTTACCTTCTTCGGCGAGCCAGGACCGAGTCGCCCAGGAACCAACATGTTCACTCCCGGGCTCCCTACCGGTCGAACAGTACGGCAGTCCGATCCTTTCGACCTTGACCGCCCCGAGGTCCTGGGATTTGGCAACGTAATGGGCCGTAGGGAAGTGCGAGCAAGTGTCACGAGGCAGGCTACGCGCAGCAAGCGCACGAGCAGCGTTGGCAACTGGGTCAACGTAGCAGATGGACCATACGGTCCGTACGAAAGAGAGAGCGCGAAGCCGGGGCCATTGTGGAGTAGTAGCAATGGCAATGGCAGGAGGTGACAACAACGATGATTTCCTAACGTTCAATCTTTACGACCAAACTCGCAAAAATTTCCTTCGTGCAAGTTGCTGCCGCTACAGAGCGCACAAGTCGCGATTATGAGATGTTTGCATGCGCAAGACGCAATGCTTAATGACTAGCAATACGGCGTTTAATGATTTCAAACACACCATGGTGGCGGGTAGCATATTCTGGCGGGCCATGATCACAGCGGCGTACAGGAGGGAGGGGGGAGCATCTTTGACTGGTTTACACTTGCTGCCGGCCATCTCGAGAGCAAGCAAGCAAGCAAGCATTCTGTAGCATACACAACTTTCCATCATCACCATCATCATTTTACTAGCGTTAGAATACCCCCTCGATCAATCAGGCGAATGTTCTCGCACAATCAATACATACAACCTACTACTACCAAGTATCTATCGATCTACCACATTTGAATTCCACCCCACCCAATTTCATGTGCGTTGCGAGAGACAAGATGCAGAGTGTGTGGTGTCAACCATGAGCATAACGTGTAACCAAGTGAAACGCAACGCATGGTCTCGAGCATTTGTCAAGCTGCATCTGCACCCCAGATTCCCACCCATGCGAAGTTAAACGGAACGTCAAGTTTCCATGAGCCGACGGCATTGCGTAATCTCGGCTACCTGCATAGTAGTAGTAGGTGGGAATGAATGAATGCTGACGCGAAGAGGAGGAGGAGGAAGAGGAGGAGGAGGAAGAGGAGGAAGAGGAGGAAGAGGAGGAAGAGGAGGAGAAGATGTGACGCTACGTGATGTGATGTGAGGTGCCAAGTGAGACAGCCAGATTGACTCCGCATGCAGAGCACCGAGGTCATGCGCAGAAGAGAAGAAGAAGAAGGACGAGGAGAATTCAGTGCCATATCTAACACTCGAACTGATTAGTCTGTCTATAATCGACATAGCAGGTAGCCACCTCCTTCCCACCTATCAAGAAGCAGCTACTATAACCACCGATCCATCGCCCCAAAAGGCGGATACCTTAATCCAAGCCCACTTCCACTTCCCCTCCCTTCTTCCTCCTCCTCACCGTCGACCCCCTTTTTCCCCCTCCCCCACTCCTCTCACTCCCCACGGTACTACTAACACACTCCCAATTCCACGGCACATCCCGCCCCAACACCTCGTACCCCGCTACCCTCCTCAACCGCTGCTGGCCCCTCGGCCTACTCTCCCTCTCCCTCTCCTCGGACTGCTGCTGCACGCTGCTACGTAGTGCTACGCGCGTTGTCTCGCGCACTTGGGCTGGTTCTACGATTTGCGTGCGGTAGATGGGTTCTGATGATGGTGATGAGGGGAAGGAGGGTAGGGACGACGGGTTCTTGACGGATTGCGTGATGGTGGGGTGGAGAGGGTGGTAGTACTGGGGACAGCGTTTTCTGCCGGGGCCGCCGAGTCGTAGGGAGGGGAGGTCGTGATGGTGGTTGTGGTTGTGGAGGTGGTGGAGGCCGTGGAGGGGATTCAAGTGCAGGGGATGGAGGTGGGGGTGCTTGTGGTGGTGATGGAGTAGATGTGGATGTAAATGTGGGTGTAAATGAGGAGGTAGATGGTGGTGGTGGTGATCCTCGAGATCTACCGTGATGCTGCTGGGTACTTTGACTTTGACGTCGGTGAAGCGCGGGCTAGGGCTTCGATGCACGCGGACGAGTTCCTCGACACAGGAAGATTCGGCTGAATGGTGACTGTGACTGCTGTGACGGTGCTTCTTCTTCCCTCCTTTGGTGGGCGTGAGGGTGAACCAGCACATGGCGGTTCCCTTGGTTCTGTCGACTGGTCCTGTTGGCCGGCGGAGGAAGATGGGAGAGGTCGATACCAGAGTCGAAGCGCGTGGGCAGAGGACGAAGGCGCGCTGGTGGCGCCAGACGATGATAGTTTGAGGAAGAGAAGGTGGGTATGTAGACAGAGGGTGGTCTTGGAGGGCGCTGATATGAATATGGGTAGGATTCGTAAGGGGGCATTCAGAAAAGCAGAGGTCAAGACGTTTAGAGATGACAGCCAATATTTACGCTTCTCAAATGACTGGAAACTTGTACTTAGCTCGGCCATGATGGCGTCTTACCGTGTATATACACTACCTGGGTATCATTCGCTACCATCACGCTGCACATGTAGGTACTGCACGCGGCCCGCACCGTCTCTATGTAGTGAAGAGCAATGAGACAGGGTGGGCGGGTTTGGTGCCTGCATGATTGTTGACGGTGCCTGCATGTAGGCGATGCAAACATGTGTGGTGGCCTTCTGAGCAAGTGACTGAGGCTGGTGAGGTGACCATGGGCGCGTGGATTGTGACCTCAGGTTTCATGGGGAGCATGTGACGGTTTCGACGCAGCGCCGACATGAACCTGCTGCGGTATCTCCATCGTATGGGGCTTGAAACATTTCTTCCTGAATCATGTGCTGGCCCTTTTATGGTTGAGGCGGTGACTAAGGTAGGATGCGAGACCAGACGACTGGGTGAAGGGTGAAGGCAGCAATCGGACGCGGCGTCCATGCTTGGCATCGCCGACAGCTCGTCGGAGCTCTGAGCATCTCAACGTCAACCTCACGACCCGCCACGACCACCATCACGCCTTTTACGTCCCCTGTCCCTCCGCCACACACCCACATACACAGGGTTGCAGCCATGGATTCATTAGTGGCCCAGTACAGCCGGCCCGCCCACGCAGATGAGGGACAGACGCAGGACGAGCAGCTGGAGCTCCACAGCGGCACCCCGGAGCTGTCTCTCAAGTTTGCCCTTCCACCAGTAGCGCAGGTACGTGTCTATTCCTACACAGTCTGATTCTGGTAGATAGCATACTGACAAGCCATCTCGTGCCAGTCGGCCTCATGGCTGCGCGCAATGACAGACGACTACTCGAACCCAAACTGCCCCATCAAAATCGCACACGGCACCACGACGCTCGCCTTCCGCTTCAAGGGCGGCATCATCGTCGCCACGGACTCGCGAGCTACGGCGGGCAACTGGATAGCCAGTCAGACGGTCAAGAAGGTCATCGAGATCAACAACTGCTTGCTGGGAACCATGGCTGGCGGCGCTGCTGTACGTTGGACGGTCGCACGAGGCTGCTAATATGCTTGCTGACGACGTCGTGTAGGACTGCCAGTACTGGCTCGCATATCTCGGCATGCAATGTCGTCTCCACGAACTCCGCCACAAGCGCCGCATCTCCGTCGCTGCGGCATCCAAGATACTGGCGAACTTGGTGTACTCATACAAGGGCATGGGCTTGAGCATGGTGAGACACCCTCCCACCCTTCCATCCCTCCATACAGCCAGCCAGCCAGCCAGCCAGACCCATCCGCTAACAGCTAGCTACCTAACAGGGCACAATGTGCGCCGGCGTAACGCCGCAGGAAGGCCCCGCGCTCTACTACATCGACAGCGACGGCACGCGCCTCGCAGGCAACCTCTTCTGCGTCGGCTCCGGCCAGACATTCGCCTACGGCGTGCTCGACGCAAACTACAAGTACGATCTCGAAGACGACGAGGCGCTGGAGCTGGGCCGGAGGAGTATCCTCGCTGCCACGCACAGGGACGCGTACTCGGGTGGTTTCATCAACTTGTACCATGTCAAGGAGGACGGATGGGTCAAGCATGGCTTCAACGATACGAATCCCATCTTCTGGGAGACCAAGTTGAAGAAGGGCGAGTTCTCGAATGTTACGAGTGAGTTGGAATAGATTGGGCGGATGAGAGGTGTGTGAAGCATGATGACTAGCCTTGTTCGTCCTCGGGCGTAGCCTGGGGGCCATCAGCTCTGAACAAGGGCGATAGCATGAGGATTGCGCAAGAGCGGGTAATGAGCACCCGGTCCTATTGCAGCTCACGTAGCTGCACTGTATCAGCTAAATACCATATCTCAGCCACAAGACAGATATGTTACCATCAAACGACTGAAAAGTCACATCACACCTGCAGAGCTGGACATGGAACACCGATATGAAGTTTGCTTCTCAATTCCCAATTCATGTGACTAATACATCCTGTCTGCCTTGCATCCATCATGCAGTACCGAAAAAATCTCAATACTAAGTAACTAACGCAGTCATGTCCATGCTGGCTATGGCTATATCAATGGAAAACGCCCTCGGCCCTGGAAAAAAATAAATGGGAAATAAAAAGAAAGAAAAGAAAGGTAGGTTGCAATATACACTAGCGGTCCCCAGTGATGTTAGTTAGCAATGTGGGTATAAGCAAAAAAAAACTAAAAACAAACAAACTCTGCGAGGACAATCCGAATATGGGAGTATAACGCCGTATACCCACCCCCATCCTCTCGTTTGCTAATAAATGGTGTTGTAACGCCAGATATGGAGGGAAAAAAGAAATGTTGTGTGGACCTCAGCGAAAGAATGACGAAAGGTGATATATCCCCATCCCCATCGAGCAAGCAAGCAGTGGGGGGAGGTGCCCTTAGCGACTCCGCCGCCTCAACCCCAGATCCTCCTGCTGCAGCTGCTTGATGAGATCGATACTGGCTTGATCGAGATTCGGATCGATCATGTTCATGCCCCCCAGGCTCATGTCCATGTCCATGCCCATACCTACAGCATGCTGCTCGAGCTTGATACCATCCTGACCGTCTCTCCTCCTCCCGCCAGGAGTAGACTTGGGCGTCTTGCTGTTCCGGCCCGCACGGGACGGCGTGTGGCTGTGGGTCGCCTTACGACCTGAGGAGTGCGGCTGTGGTAGTGGGCGGTTCTTGGTGGTTGCCGAGGGCGTCATGGGTGGAGGTGGGAAGTCGGAGTTCGTTGTGAAGCTGTTGTAGTTGTTTGCGGTAGTGGGCGAGATGTTGTATTGGTTGTAGTCGAGATTTGCATTTGTGTTTGGGTTTGCTGGGGGGGAGGCCATGGTGGTGGAGATGTGGCCGGGTGAGACGGGCGACGAAGGGTGACGCACAGCGTTTGAGCGACTGGTTTCGTGGCTCGGGGCTGGCTTGGACGCGAAGCCGTTGGTCTGGATGCGCATCGTGGTGTTTGAATGGGGAGGCGGGCCTGGGGTAAGTGGCTCGACGCTGGGGCCGTGCAGCTCGCTGTTGCCTTCTGTGAATTCGAGGCCGTCCATGGGTACAGGATGGCCGGCTTGATATTCGATCGATGACATGATGTTCTCGCCGTTTTGGTGGTAAGAAGGCGCCATGTCCATGTCTTGGTAGTTGTCGTTCGCGTAGGCTTGCAGTGCTGGGTCGACTGGCACTAGATCACCGTCTGGACTGTGATCAAGCGCCTGCTGCGCCGAATACGCGAGGTCTTGAAGGAACGAGGAGCCGCCTGTGAATTGATTTGGCAGTGAGTGGCGCGCATGCATGTCTCCGTTGATGTATTCATCGTCATATGAAGACTCGTGCTTCATCCTCTTGGCCGTCGATGTCGAGTCTTCATCGCTCACGCGTCGCTTCTTGGATGCAGAACCACGAGGAATCGGGACCTCGTTTGCTTTGACAGGATCGACGTTACCGTACTCGTCGTGGATACAACGACGCTGTGACTGTTAGCTTTCTCTTGATTGTTAGAATATATGATCTTTACCTTGCTCTTGCGACAGTCGGCACAGGCCTTGACTCTGCCTGACTTGAGCGCATATGGATCTCCATTTACGTCTGCCATGATAGGACCCCCGTTCACAGGACCATTCACAGTGCTCGACTGGCCGTCTGCTATCGAATGATCGCTGAGACGGCGCTTAACAGAAATGCCGTAGGAGCCTGAGAGATCGATCGTGTGCATACCCGGCTTGGATGTGTCGATAAGCTCGTCTTTATGTTTGCACCGTATTCGCCGCTTTCTGCAGGCATCGCAAGCAACTCGTTTTGGTCCAAGTTGAGACGTCTTCGGTGTGGTGATGTGCGGGTTATTCGCTGACGGGCGCAGGAAGCCGGTCAAAGGGCCAGTGGTAGGGAGGTTCTCAAAATGCTGGAAGGCTTCTAGATCGTTGAGATCGTTGACAGGCGAAGATTCCACAATTTGGTCGGGGCCAGGCTCGGAGGCTCGAATCCGAGCTGATGACCGCTCTGCAGTTGCACGCAGAGCCTCATTCAGCGTCTCTCGCTCCAACTTCTTAACCTGAGCTGCACTAAGCTTCTTCTCGCCGGACTCATATACTTCGGGTAGGCTAGCATCTGGGAAGGCCCATGATGGAATTGTCTCATTGCCGCGCTTCCAAGCGATCCACATCGCGAGGCGTCGTGCTAGAACAAGCGGATCACCATGACCTTTCGGTATGGACTTGTTAACAGCGCTTCGAGTCTTCTGTGGCACATCGATCTTGTCTAATGTGATCAGGACCGTCCTCCAGATGTAACTGAGCAGATCTGATAGGCCTTCGAGCTCGTGTTTTGAGTAGTATCTCCTGTTGTAATTTGCTGCCCCAAGATGAGAGTTATGGCCAAATCGGTCGGGCTCGCAGTAGATTGGAATGGATCGTGTGAATTGGTTGCCACTCTGCAGATGCTGCTGAACTGCTTCCGGGATAGGATCTTCCTCGAGATATTTGATAGCGGTTAACCACATGATCTTCTGGAAGAACGGATAGCGGAACTGCAAAGCCACCTTGGTGTTTTTCTCGATCTCCAGGATCTTGATTTGCATGCCATAGTGGATTCGGGTAAGGAAATTGCCTCCGATGACGAGGCTGTCCTCCGGAGTCCAAACAGCGTGTATCCATCCAGAGGGAATCAACATCGTATCTCCCGGGTATAAATCCACTCTGTAACAATCTTTGACTTGCTTACCAAGCCAGTCATGTCCTTGATTGGGGGAGAGGCACCAGTCTTCGTATTTCTTAAGGTTCTGCTTCGTGGGTGGGATGAAGAAGAAGACTTTTCTGCCCTTTACAATATGATAGTACACAGAGGACCCGCCGAAGTCGATGTGGAAGTCGGTAAAGCAGTCCGCGACGGACATCAGGCAGTAAAACTGCACAGGCGGAGGGGCGATCTTGTCATCTTCCCGCCAGACTGAATCTTGTAGGTCCATGTCTCGCACAGCTTTCGGCCGACGAATTAGTTTGCCCAATCTACTTCGTGAGACTTCGAGGCTAATGACGTTGCGCACAGGCTTCTCGCCCTGCTGCTCGTAGTAGTCCGCCCACTTGCCCATGGTCCACTTCTTCCCTTCGCCTTCTTGAGCCTTGACATCGATGACAGGTACTGGTTCGTTCGACCCATAGAGTTCAGCGACGCGGCGGACTGTGAGGCCTCTGGGAATGACCATGTCAAGTGCATCTTGGCCATCGTCGGTGATTGTTTCATATTCAAAGTATGCATCCGGTTCGTCTGCATCATGTTCGGCATCCTCGGTGGGCTGGGCGAGAGCGTTGTCTTCTGCAGGCCGTGCAGGGCGGGGGTTTAACGAGCCGGGAACCAGGATCGGCTCCTTGAAACCATTCGATTTCTCGAGAAAGTCGCCCGTTATCAACTCAGGTGGCATACGCGCGAATGTTTCTGGCGTGAATTCGATGTCTCCATTCTTGAATGCAGCAATGTAGTGGTGCTCGGGGTTGTCGTCGGAAGTCTTGAGTACACCTTCATTCAGGCCGGCGTAGTCAACAGTTGTGTGGGCTCTGACGGATTTACGAACCTCTGGACCAGATTAGAACTGTAACCCCAATGTGCGTCGGTAGACCTACTTGTTGTTTCACCAAACTTGGGTCTACACGGCTCGCAGTAAAACTTGTTCACGTCCCGTACCTCCCGCTCGCTGTTGAAACCGGCGCAAGCGTAGTGGTACCACTCTTTGCACCCATCACATCCAATCCACTGCTCGCCATCGCCGACTCTGACTTCTGACTCAGACGATTTGCAAGCGGCACATATCAGGTCAGGCTGTTCCACAAGGCCTTTCTGGGCGGGGGGAGGTAATGTATCTACCGGGGTAGGTAGGGTATGCTGGCCGCCAAGCGGGAGAGACTGAGCGCGTAGGTAGGCAGACGGGGCATCGTCATTCGATAATGGCTGTGCGTGGGTTGAAAATGAGTGGCGACGAGCATGCGAAGTAAAGTTCTGTGCTGGTGCGGCTGGCTGTGATTGACGGGACGCGTGCTCCGTCGAAGTAGCAGCAGGCTGCTCTGCCGGAAGGCTTTGCGGCGATTGTAGCTGATCGGCAGCTCCAGACGTGCTCGCAGACGATGCGCTCTTTGGTTTTGGCGTTGACCTTTTTCGCTTGCTCGCAGACGGGGTATTCCGCGGACCGCGTGGCTTGCCCTTCGGCCAGCCCTGGTGCTTCTTTGGCTTGGTCTCTTCAGCGGGGCCGACGGCGTGCATTGCAGGCTGTGCTGCTGCACTGATTGTTTCTTCAGGCGGTGTGTGTGTTTGGGCGGTTGACGCGGATTCGGCTACGTCAGAGGCATGAAAGGGAGGCTCTGGCGGCTGTTTGATGTGTGTGCGTCCTTGCGTTGGCTGCGAGTATTGACTGAGAGGTTGCGATACAGCCAACGACGGACTTGTTAGCTCCTGCGGATGCTGCATTGGCTGTGGAAGTTGCTCAGATGGGGCTGGATAAGAGACACTCGATCGCTTTGCCGTTGAGGGCGGTGTTTGTGCCGTGTGGGCAGAGACATTGAAGAAGTCCAGCAGCAGTTGAGCGTCAGAGATCCTATCGCTGCCGCGCACGCTCTGGCCTGGTGCAGCTGCGGCAGTGTCCTGGTACATGCGCATCCCGCTGTCGACCATCTGCTCGACATTGTATGCCCAGCCTGGAATGTGGCTAGTGGCTGGCCGCGACTGGGGCTGCCCATACGGTGGGGAGCCATAGAACTCGGAGCGCGCTCGCTTCGCTGGTCGCTCATGATACGAGTAGGGGACGTCTCGCCCGTAGACGTGTTTTGGCGCGCGTTCGCCAGCGGGCTGGGGGAGGGTAGCGGGTGAGGTAGCGGCGTGGGAGGCGCGGCGCGAAGGCTCGACATAGGCTTGCCTCGTCTGCTGCGAGGTCACAGCAGCATCGGCGAGGGCTTCAATGGGCGATGCCAGCGGCAGAGAGTGTTGCTGCCGTGGCTGCGGGAGCGGAGCGGAGCGCGAGGGCTGCTCATATGTCACCGCGGGCGGGCTCAGCGGCACTGGGGCGCGACTGCCCTCTCTCGGCGCGGTCGGAGCCCTGTCAGCGCCATTGGTGTGTCTGCTGCGGTATACAGTCGCGGTCGGGATGCTGCCCGCGGGGTGTTGTGCAAAGGGCGCGGACGGCGGCAGGACGGGCGACAGCGGCTCGTAGGGCGGCGGTGGAGGAGTCGAGGCGCGCGCCGGAGCTTGTCTGTACTGCGCCTTGAAGGACGAGATCGCCCTCATGGTGCTGGGGCGCGCCGGAGGCGGTCGTGGTGGTCTCGGGAGTGTCCTCGGCCCTAGCGTCTCAGAGTGTGTAGCTATGGAGCAACAGCGCTATGCGAGTGTGCGGAGCAGGCGAACGCGGGCATATCCTGTATCGAAGCGGCGGGCGCGCGGGCGACTGCGGGACTGTGAGCGAAGGTAGGGTGCTGCCGCGGGCGGTGGTGAGGGTCGTGGGCGAGAATGTCGCGGAGGTTTTGGTGTGGGGAGTCGGATTGGGGATTGGAACTGGGAATGTCAACGTCCAGCCAGGACCGTCGCCGTGCACGAGAGATGCGACGCGGCGAGACCAGTCACACAGCAGGGCGCGGGATAGAGAGAGAAGAGTGCGATGGGTTGAAACAGAGCCCGCAATGCAGCGCTGGTGGAGAGGCCAAGGGAAGAGCACCGAGTACCCTTGGGGGAGACCGCACGCCGTTCCATTCGCTGCAGCAAGCGTCTCCGACTGGTCACTGGTGCTTCTCGACTATGTTGATATTGCACCGCAGCAGGACCAATGCTACAGTCGCGAAGCCCTCTCTACCTCCTTTACCTACTCCTATGTGTAACTTTACTTTGACCTGCCATCGCTCTTACTGCACTGCACTCGACATGCTTCATCCTGCGCGCAGCTTCGCCGAGTTAGGCATCACGTGATCTACGCCAAGTCCGGCGTCGAACTTGGGCCACTTTCGCCATCCCGCATCTTCACTCACTTATTACTCGTTCACCACCCGCCGTCCCTTCTGATCGCCTACCCGGAAGCCAGTCCTTTATCGTCCACCACAGTCGCCAAAGTATGAGTAGAGGCGGCAAGCTTGCTCCAGAGGTCAATCGGTCAGTCAGCCCGTCTCCGCATTCCCTGCATGACCATGAGGCTGCTGTGCGGCCAACTCACACGACCTCCGCTAACACGTCTACACCCGATAGAGCTCTCTTCGTAAAGAACTTGAGGTCAGTGCACGTCTATCAACGTATACATGTCAACTCTAACTCTCCGCCAGCTTCAACGTTACTCCAGAGGAACTGTTCGATCTCTTTGGCAAGTTCGGCCCGGTGCGGTACGTCGATCCTACCGTGCGCTATTGCGTGCGCGTCTCCGTATCATGTTCGCAGTGCTAATGTGTTTCAGCCAAATCCGCCAGGGTATCGCCAACAACACCAAGGGCACCGCTTTCGTCGTCTACGAGGATGTCATGGACGCAAAGTCGGCCTGCGATAAGCTGAACGGCTTCAACTTCCAGAACCGATACCTCGTCGGTACGCTATCACGCTCCCCCGCTTTGCACGTCCAAAAACTGACAATTGCAGTGTTATATCACCAGCCAGATAAGATGCTCAAGGCAGCGAACGATCTCGCCGAGCGCCAGGAGAACTTAGAAAAGCTTAAACAGCAGCATGGCATTGATTAGGGTTGCGCGAGGCCCCAGGAAATGGTGATATCACACGAGCAAAGTAACAATAAGACTCTTGTGGGCCTCAAAACCGATAGCGTAATCTCGACACGCTCTTCGAGCCGCGGCGCCAACACGCGCACTTCGACGGCCTCGACCACAACGGAAAAATCCGACGCTCCTGGTAGAGAAACCTTGACCACCGCCTGCCGCAATAGTGACTGGCGCACCGTCAAGCAATCTTTGAAGGGGCTGTGGAAATCGGTACATGGATCGGCGTTAAAGAGGTCATGACACGTTTACGAACCATGACGGGTTGCTGCATTTTATTGATTTGAGTCTTGATAACTGAGATAGTTATGGACGCTTGGGCGGATTGATCGAAATACGCCGATGGTTTGGCGTTCAATGCTTCAGAGATTGAATAGTCAGCGAAAGCGTCAAGCGGCCGGCTCACAGAATTCATGGAGTTCATGTTTCATACCTCATTGGTACTTTGCTGTGGTGTAACTCTGCGGACTGTCCTGACCGCCCTTTACAGCTATTTATACGGGGACAATATTACATTGAACTAACTGTTATTGAAGGCTAATCATCTCGCAGTCCAAGGAGCACAAGGCCGTTAAACTTCATCTTGTCGATTCATGCCAGCATCGCGCCTTCCGTAAACGAATCCATCAACCAAATGACGTGTCGCGCCTTCCTGGGCTTGCTCTACGGCACCAATACACCCATCTGCCCTACCTCAGTGTTACCGCTCACCCACTCGAAGCCTCTTTCAAAGTCCTCGAAATTGAACTCCTTAACCGGGTCGAAACCTCTCTTCTTCCCAAGTTTCAGCACGCCAGCCTCAGCCATCCTGATCAACTCCCTCACATCCTCACCCCAATACATTGCGTGGCCGTGGACCGTTATGCCCCTGAAAGTCAGCTCCATTACTGGTATCTCGACATGCTTCGTTGCGCCAGCTCCCATGCCCATGATGCACGCTCGACCGTACTGCTTGAGAGCGCTAAACGCTACCCTAACGTGGTTGCTACCGTCGGCGCCCATGGGTGTCATTTCAAGAAATGCGTCGATCGTGCCGTGTTGCTGGAGGGCTGCTTTGTCGGCTTCGAGATCTCCAGTGCGTACGACGGTCTCAACTTGGTCTGCATGTGCGGCTTTGAGCTTCGAGAGGGCGCCCTGGTGACGGCCGGTGGCGATTACGGTTGCGCCCATTGCGACTGCGACTCCGACTGCTGCGCCTGAAAACATTCCTGTCGCTGGAGTGACAACGAGTCTTTCGCCAGGCTTCATATTGATGCCTTTTAGACCACTGTACGGGACGGCATCAACGACCAGTTGCAAAAGGTCAGTGACGGCATATCCAAGCTCTTTGCATAACCGATTCTCATTCAGTGCCCAGGTCACCTCAAGAGGCGCCTTAGCATACTCTGCCCAGGTGGCATATCGCCAGTTCTCAGCAAAGAGCTTCTTTGACGCCGCGCTCGTTCCGTCCATGGCACCCCACATGATCCAGACATCAGGATTATCGCGAGCTCGTATGAATGGTTCGATCAGCACAAGCTGTCCAACATCGAGGGAGGTTGTGTCCGGTCCCGTGGCAGCCACTCTTCCAATTGAACGCCCACCCGGGATGAAAGGCGTTGGGTACGTGAAGCCAGTCTGACCATTAAGAATCTTAGGTGCTTGGACGTGGAGCATACATGCAATGATGCTGACGACCACAGAACCTGGACCTGGTTCAGGAGTTGGGATCTCCTTCAGGACCAAAGGTGCATTCTTTTCTTCCTGAACGAGTGCTCTCATTGTCTTTGGAAGGGGAGGGTAAGTCATCGTGAGTCGTATAATCGGTATGAACTCAATTCAGTTTGCTTTACACGCTATCGGAAGCTTCGAATCAGAGATGATACTTCTACAGAATTTGGCGGACATCGAGGTTATATAAAGACTTCTTAGAAGATCGAGCAACATCATGAGCTGTCATGATATCCTCAGTATACGAGCAGGGAATTAGCGCTGGATTTTATGCCGGATTAACTCCGCAAGCCATTTCAAAGTCCAGGACAACAGTATCTCATGACGTTCTCGATCTCCATAATCTGGCCCTATTTCGCATCACAGAATGAAGTTTGATGCTCGACCGACGTAGACAACTCCCCACCAATCAACATTGAGTTACTACAAGATACGAACGCGGGTTAGACTGGACCTTTAGCGTGACCCTAGCGTCTGATATCCGTCCAGGCGTTCGCCTCAACGGTCTTTGACCTAGTCGGTCGGTGATGGATCGCCTAACTCCGTTTGCGATTCCATAAAACCCCAAAAAGGCCGCCTGCCGGCTGTGTTGGAATACGACGATGGGTTAGATCTTGTTGCCTCCTACCTTACACACCTTACTTAGATCCGATCGTACGCTAGTTGTAATACCCTTGCATGCCACGGATGACCATCACTATGCCAGCGGTCGTATCAAAGGCCCAAACTCCGACAAGCAGAAAACGGCGGGTTCATGCAAAGTCCAGAAGCGGATGTGGAAACTGCAAGTTGCGGCGCGTGAAGGTGGGTTGTGTGCCTTGTACCATTGAACTAGACTATGCTGATAGGCTCAGTGCGACGAGCATCGTCCGAACTGCAAGAAGTGCAAATCATATGGCGTATCCTGCGACTATAGCGGCTCGAAAACCTCACTAGATATCTCAGCGCAGGGGTCGTTTCAATTCGAGTTCGCGCCCGCTGCGCCTAGGGAGCAGGTCATGCATCTCAGTCTCATCAATGCCTTAGGAAACGCATCTATCGATGTCAACGATGTCCCAGCTCAACATTCCAACACCAAGTGTATTGAAGCAGCCCCAGACTTCTGGAACAATATCAACTTGCAAGCCTTGTCGCCAGTCTCCATCAATTCGACAATTGCAGTAATGATCGATGATTCTCTTCAGCCTCTATTGTCAAGTCCAGGGTCCACGCAGAGCTCAGGAACAGCATCGTCGCCCTGGTGTCCAACTCCATTCTGGCATTTCACAGAAGCTCACCTTGACATTATGGCAAGATTCGTGAATAGAACGTCACTGTCGATCGGGAACAAGCAAATTGCTCCTGCGTATCGAGATGTCGTATGCAAGCTCGCGTTCACTGTACGTCTACATCACCTGATGCCACCCATGTGTTGCAGCTAGCATATGCAACTAAGCAAGGCGTCTCTAACTATAAACAGCACGCTTTTCTTATGCATATGCTTCTCGGCTTAACTCTAATGCACGATGCCGAGTTATCAATCTCGCAGTCACCAGCACTGGCGGAAAAGCAGAAGCATGCGTCTCTTCAGCACTGGAATACGGCGACAGAGCTGTTCAATCGTATCTTAGCTAGGCCGATAATCCCGTCCTATCGCGATGCCAGGTATGACCCACAATGAACCGTACTAAGATGTTGTACTAACAGTGTGGTAGTAAGTTGGATTTTATGAGTTCAAATTCACCTTGGTGGTGACTCACTACAACACACATCCAAACCCCAAGAGCAGCCAAGTCCTCCATCAAAAACTATCGTGCTGCCAACTAACACTGTTACTTCATAGTCTGGGCCACAGGTGTATTCCTCGGCGCCGCGTCCTTCTGGTACGTCGAATCCCCGGACGTCAACGAAGTCTGGCCGCTCAAGCCCTCGGACCCATCCGACCTAACCTGGATGAAACTCGGCGAAGGGAAAAAAACACTGTGGCGCGTCGCCGACCCCACAAGACCAGAATCCCTCTTCAGCACAATCATCAGAGAAAAGCCTTGCTCTACATTACCAGACTGGATGGAAACATCAAACACGTCGCGCATCTCGCCGCGTGTAAAACAGGCCCTGGACATCTCACCCGCCTCGACGGTCGAGAATAATGTGTACCATTTACCCGCGATTATGCTGTCGCGAATACAGGATTTGAGGCTCACGCAGGAGAATGCGCTCAAGTTTTTGTATATCACGGCGTTTGTTACGCCGGAGTTTTTGGCGCTGCTGGAGTCGAAGGATAAGAGGAGTGTATTTATTCTTGGCTGGTGGTTCAAGATGATGCGGGATGGGGAGTTGTGGTGGATGGCGAGGCGGGCGAAAGTAGAGGGGGAGGCGATACGAGTTTGGTTGCAGAGGGAGGAGCCTGCATTGGCGGAGTTGCTTGATTCTCTGGGTCGCAGGAAGTTTGTTGAGGGTGATGGAATGGCGCCGCAGTCGCCTGGGCCGAGTCACAACGCTGTGTGGGGTAGTGCTGGGTTGTCTGCGATTGAGGCACAGTGAGGATAGGGAGTCAAGCACACGCAGTGAAAGAGATGAACTCTACCATTGTCACATATTCCGTTCATCATTCTGCGTAACTATGCGAGAAATGGACACTACTCTGTATGTCTACATAATACCTCTAATTATCCTAAGACACTCCAATAACTAGTTATGGTGACTACAAAGCGCCCAGCCTATTGACATCAAACACTATCGTAGCAGCGAGAAAGGAGCTAGTCGTTATCCAAAAGACACACACAAGCTCCTTCGTAATAACCACAATAACACTCAAACTACTCTTCACAATTACGATACTTAGTTATACCTCACTTCACTTCACACATCCCGCTGCACCACCCCCACCCCCACAGCACCAACGAAAAAACACACCCAAGCCACCAAGTCCACAGAACACATCCGAACCCGATGATAACCAACCCACTCTTTCATCTCTTCAACTGCGCTCTTCTCCTCACCCCTACCCCATCACCTTTCTCACCCTTCTCCCCTCCTTCACACCACCCTCCTTCACACCACCCTCCTTCACACCACCCTCCTTCACACCACCCTCCTTCACACCACCCTCCTTCACACCACCCTCCTTCTCACCGCCCCTCTCCTTCCCCTTCTCCTGCGACTGCGCAGCACACATCCTAAGTAGAGCCTCCACACTCGGCGCAATCAGCGGCACAAACGCATAATGCGCCAGCGCCGCTGCTAAACCCCCTGCATAATAATACCGCTTCTTCCCCAGCAGTCCCTCGGGAAAAAGGAACACATTCGCGCCTGCAGAAAGGAGCGTTATGCTGTTGAGTCCGATGACGCTCCACACCGCGCGGGTGAAGAAGGAGGTGAACCAAGGGGGTAGGACTAGTTGTTTCGCTTCCTCAAGCTCGAGTTCTCCTTCGTTGATGCCACCCGTTGAGGTCGTGGGGGAGGTCGTGGGCGTGCTGGATGATGTTGTCGGCGCGGGGGCAAGGAATGAACTTGTTGTTATGTATTCCATGTAGGCGTGTGTTAGGGAGGCGGTGGAGCTTATGAGGGGGGTGAGGCGGAGGATGGAGAGCGTGGTTGGTGTTAGGGTTAGGGATAGGCCTAGGATTGATGCTGTTAGAGGAGGTGGTGGCATTTTGATTCGATGACGGGCTGATAGTATTTTGGATGAGGAAAATTGCGGGTTGGTTGGGTACTAGATTTGTATCGGACTATAGTGTTGCTTATGGTGTTGGGTTGGTAGCGTGGGGTAAGATGAGCGGCGTTGCAACGCAGAGGTGGCAGGATAATGTTCGGAGCTAACAAGTATGGTAGTTATTCAAGTAGCGGTATTCTCATCTATTCGCACCCAAACCATGACTGAAGTGGAGCTTTAATACGTTTGGTGGTCTGACGCTGCGGATTGGGTCGGAGGTCATCGGTGGGGGCCCTGGTGGCCTGAAAGCATCGGAGGTGCGATCAGTCCGACCACAAACCATGCAGTATGGAAAGAACAAGATTGTGTAAGAAGTCGCAAAACTTGATAGGTATCATCCTAACTGTCTCTATATAAATTTAAAGACCAAAACATAGTGAACGCCATAGCCGATGCATGCTTTTCTTAATCAGACGCCAAAATTGCATACACCTCAACGATCATCTACCTCCCTCACCAACCTCTCCTCTTCCCCCTGTTCTCAAGCCCCCTCTCTTTCCTCTTGACCCTCTTGACATCGTTCCTCCGCCTCTTCTCCTTGCCAAACTTCTCCGGATCCACTATAGCCTCGACTTTCCTCTTCCTTCTTCTCTCCTCCCTCCGCTCTCGGACCTCCTTCTGCACACCACTCATCACTTTCAAATACTCCTGCGTACCCATGCGCTTCTGCAGCATATTCATGGTCTCTCGCGCTTTGTCAATGAGAGACTTGTACGCATCGTTGGGCTCATTCAGCGTCGCGGCTTGAGTGAAGGAGCGTGGGACCGTGGTCGCTGGGTCAACGAGGGTGTTGAGTGTGGTAAGGAAATGTGGGAGGGATGAGGCAAGTGGTTCCAGTGGGAACTTGGCGGCGATTGTTTCGAGGAGGGATAGTGTTGCGGTTTTGGCGGTCAAGGTGCTAGTGTCACGGCGGACTATGCCTGAGAGACGGACCATGAGGCGATGAATCGCTGCCGGGGGTGTAGTGGTGGTCTTCTTGGGGTTGCTGACCTCAGGTGGAGGTGAGAAACCGCCAAACTCTTCGTCCGAGGAAGGAAGGTCACCGTTGGTGGCGCCGTTTGGTTCTTCGACGTCGTCCTCTTCCTCATCGTCGACTCTCTGCCATTGCCATTTGGCTCCGTTGACTGCCAGACATCGCGCAAGGAATGCAATGTTTTTGACGCTTTGCATGCAGAGCTTCTCCGACACATCTGCATTGAGCAAATTTCTGAGGAAGGCGTCCGACAGTTGAATCATGTTTTGCTCCGCTAGTTGCAGACCACCAGAGCCTTCCAAGGGCAGGGTGTCGAGGCCACTATCTTTGTTCGAGATCCCTAGATGAGCGAAATATGTCCCTAGCAGTTCTGCAGCTTTGAGCTTGACCCACATGTGTGGGTATGTTGCGCTAGCTTGGACCGCAGTCCAGAGGCCATCTTTGCTGGAAGAGAACATGATGTCCGCATACTTTTGGCACACCTTTGAAAGCAGCGTGAGGGAATAGTAGAGCAGTTCCCAATCATCTTCATCGCGCCGTGAAAGACACTCGTCGATCGTCGCATCAAGTCGCTCCAGAACATGAGATAACTCCTTTGGCGCTTCATCGTCTTCCGAAGCTTCAAAGAAAAAGCCCCAGCACTGGATACCAAGTCGCTTCAACCCCACATTCTCGTCTTGTTCTATCCAAGTCTTGAGATCGCCCACAAAGTTCTGCAAGCGCTTGTCGCTTGCATGTTGAAATAGCCTCTTAATAAGCAGGCTAGCCATCTCGCGACACTTGCTTGAATCATCGTTCGCAAGGGTGTTAACTAGTGGGAGGAACATCATGCCGTGGTATTCGTACTGCGCTTTCTCTGGGAACCTTGGAAGGGCCTTGGTCACGATAAGATCAAGGGCTTCCATGACTGACTGTCTGCCCTCTACATGCTCGTACCGCAAATTCTTTAACAGGAACTCCATCTGCTTCTTGAAGCGCTTCTCGCTCTGCGTGTACGAAGTGAGGAATTGGAAGTAGTGGCTTCGGGCGATATCTCGCGCGGACCTTGTTTGATTGGTGATCATCATCTCCGCCACCTTGTCCATGGTTTCATACATCTCAGGGACATCGAAGCGGCGGTTCATGACGGCTTTGAGGAAGCCGAAAGTGACACCTGAGCGGTCAGGTTCGTCTAGGTCTGGTATTATGCGTTTGAGAAGGTGTCCCACATCTCGTTCTTTGACCTCAACGTTCGGTCTTTCGCGCAGCACTGCTGATACCAGCTTCAAAGAAGCCTGGGCGAGCTCAGTGTTCGAGGATACTGCGCCTTTGATGGCACGCATCGCCTCATCGATGTATACTGGGCAGTTGTTGTCGAGCTCGATCATAGGCACTTTGATGATTGTTGTAAGTAGGCGAACAGCCGACACCTGAACTTCTTCATGTCCTTGCACCATGGCGTCGCCTATAATCGGCAGAAAGCCAGCTAGATTCTGAGGAGTTTGAAGTTCGTCATGCTTTCGTAGGACCGTCCGCAGAATGTCTAGACCAAATCGAATCATCTTGTATAAATACGACGACGTGGAAAGCCGAGCGCCAGATTTGGCTGCACCTCTGTTGTTGATGAGGTATCGCTTGTTCTTGGGGTCAATCTTGACACCTCTGTTAGTAGCCACGCTTGTGCTGTAGACCTCTTGGATCAATTCGTAGCAGAAGACGAGTATATCTCGGTTGTTGACGGTCGGGTTTTGAAGGACGCCTAGTCCGATGCGGCGAAGCAGCTCGTCGATCTTCTGCACCATCCTCGCATTAAGCTTCTCGACAAGGAGAGATCTTATGGGTAGGACGAGCTTGATGATGTGTGCTGGAGTAGCTGATCGTGCTACAATGTCCATTGAATCGAAGCTCTTACTGCTTTTCACCTCTTTCATCTTACTGATGTACTCTTCCGCGTCCTTTTCTTGTCCAGTAACACCGAAAGTGTCGTCCATTATGACATCAACGATCTCGGCTAGACAATAGTCAAGATCCCCGGGCTTCATTTGATCGGCCAGTTTGACTAGGATGTGATGGAGTGTGAATGAGAGGACGTGCAGTTGATAGCCACGTTGTAGGGCGGTCCGCAATGCTTTGAGAATGAAGCCCAAATAGCCTGGCCCCATAAGTGTGGCAATGTCACTGAGAGTGTTCCTTGACATATCTCGACTCTCCTGCGCACGGCTCTTCAAGATGTAGCAGATGTCTAAAAGGACTGCAGGTAGTCGTGTCTCAATCTCGCGTGGCGGAAGGACAAGGAGAACCTTCGCGACGGCAATTGCGATTGGCACTCGAAGACTTACAGTTGCTTCATCTTTCTTGTGTAAGAACTCAATCAAGTTAGGCAAGAAGCTGTCGACGAGGTCTTTTGTTAGCTTCTCTTGCTGTGGAAGCGTCTTGGCAAGTGTTGACAAGGGCAGGTCGACGTCCATAGTGACCGCGTCGTCTGTAATTTCGGAGGCAGGGAGGTCGTTGTGCCCAGGGTGCAACGCGGTGACATAGCCCTTCGCGCGTCCTGACAGATTCAGTCCATCCATCAGTCCCGCAATGAGTTTGATGATGGCTTTTTGCAAATCCTCTTTGCTGGTGAGATAGCCGATGTATCTTTTAAGCAAAGACCGGAACTGCGGCCACTCCAACCCCTCAGTCAAAGCAGTAAGAGTTTTGATCGTCTCGCCTAGAAGGCTATCCGCACCCTCGTCATCAGCTTTGTTGAAGACAAAGTGTTCAAGGAGCGGAATCATTATGTGGTAAATATTCACACCTCGAAGATGGGAAGCATTGGCGGCTAGGCGGCGAAGAGCCCTCAATCGACGATGACCCTGGATATGTAGAACATTGCTGAAGAAGGAGGCCTCCTCATCTTCCGAAAGTAGGATATGTAGATCGGCTACCGGGGCCCAATCATGATGCGTCTTCACCAAGTGCTCGAGTACAGCCAAAAATTCAATTCGGACAAGCTCTGATGGTTCGCGCACGCCGTGCTGAATCCCAGGTATGATTGCTGCTGAAACGAATTCTTTGAATTCGTCGCTCGTTGAAACTTCGATGAAGCGACGAAGTGATAAAGAAGCACTGACCCGGATGCTCAGCTCTTCGTTATCTTTGACAAGATACAACATATTGTGTACTAGCGGCTTCCATTGCATGATACTGTACGAACGGTACCCTTCTTCGTTGATCGAGTTAAAGGCGCGCGAGCGACGCTCAAAATCAGGTTCGTCCAGTCGCCCCGTCGCGAACGAGTTCAGGTCGTGACAAAGGCCTGCAACTACTGCGAGCTCCTCTTTGGTGTCCGCGAGGTCTTGGATGATATCGCAGAGCAGTGACCTAGCTGTTCGATCTTGTACGAAAGCGAACATGGGGCAGACGGCATCGTAGATAGTTGCGAAAAGTGTGTTCATGTTCTCGCTGTCGCAACGCTGAATAAATTCATGCAGTATCTTGAGCAAACCCATCTTCGTCCGGGGATTTACACGCTTGGAGGGCTGGCGGAGAAGGAAAGTAGCAATCTCAATCATACGGCGAGATTCAACCGAGCCAACAACATGTGGAGACAAATCTGCGACCGTTTGGACCCCCGACTCGAGAACTTCTTTGCTTGGACTTCTTTGGAGGAGGCTGCCAACACGACTGAGGATTGCATTAGAGTATGGCTGAATGATGTCTGTTTGAATCCGGCTTCTTCTCAGTCTGATTTCGATCGATGTGATGTCATCCTCGTCAGTGACAAGGGCGATGAAGCTTCTAAGGACATCATCCAGCACATATCGTAGGACCTCGTCCTTCGCTGATGGCACTTCCAAGCAGTCAATGGCTTTGGTCAGGATGTCGCGGTTGTACTCGACCAAGAACGAAACCGTGAGTGGGGACTTTGACCATGCTGCAAACAACCGGAGAAGACCGGACACAGACTGTGCGGTCTCGATGGGAAATTGGTCAATTCTGGGCTCAACCAGCTCCTTGACTATGGATGCTGTGTATGGCTGCCAAGAAAACTCCGGGCAGCTTTCGAAAAGCCTGGCTAAGATTTGTAGAGATCGCTGACGAACGACTTTTAGCAAGGACATTTTTGGCGTTCGATCTTGATCAGTGTCGCCCTCACTAGGTGTTGCTAAGGCCCGCGAAGCTTTGATGGCACAGTAGAGGATAGGGTCCACAACCGCCCCAGTGAATGGTGTGAAGGTGGCTTGGAAAGTGCTGAGCAGGTCTTCCAACATGTTCAACATACCAAGCTGCTTTCGGGCATCCACTAAATCCTGCTGCAGCAGCTCCTCATCAAGAGAGGCGTCTTTCAGAACAGATATGCCCCCCAAAGGTCCAAATGCGATACTCAGGAACTGTTGTATGGCCCCATCACCGAACCTGTTCTTCAGACCAACAAAAACAGCCTTCCTCTTGGATTCAAGCCCCCTCTTACCAGCGATAACTTTACCATACAACAATCGAAGGACGACAGGGAGGACTTTATCAGAGTCCGCATCTGGAAGCTGGTCACCACTGAGAAATACTGGGAGTTCATCGCGGAATCGAGCATCGTCTAATAGGTTGAGCAGATCTTCGCGACATGCTGCAATGGCCGGCTCTTTCCAAGTGAAGAGTGCTTGTAGTGCTGCCTTTTGAATCTCGATATCGCCATTGCTCAGTAGCGTAAGAAGAGCCTCGTGAACTTCGTCAGATCGATAGAGGACCTTGGGGTTGGTGAACTTGGCGAAGAGAGACAACATGGCTTTTTGGTCTTTCCGGGCCCAACGATTATGTGAAGCGGCCTCTTCTGCAAGCATGTCGTCACCCTGGGGCTCCGGTATGCGCTCATCCAAGGCCCAGTCCAGGAGCACTGGGACAAGAAGCCGCGAGCGCTTTTCCGCAAGGTGTGGTAAAGAATTGAGTAATCGCAGCGCTTGTGTCCTGCTGAAAGCATTGGAGAATGGCACTTTAACATGTCTTTCATCAAAGATAGCGCTCAGTTGGTCTTCGACATCGTCTGCCTTGCTTTGGACATGGACAATCTGCTCTTGTAACTGCACGATATTGGTGCACTCGAACTCGGTCACATATCGTCGCGGCGTAGAAGCCTGCGTGGGCGCACCGCTTGTAGCATAGTCTGAATCTTCAGGTGTTTTTAGCCACTCGAAGGCAATCCGGACAACAACTGCCTCTCCTTCCGCTGTGCTACACATTGCTTTCAAGGCCGTGCATGTGTCGTCCCAAACGGAGGCTAGTCGAACATAAAGAAGTCCGAAACAGAACGTAGGTATTGCCTCACCAATCCATTCGTCCGTGCACAGCGGGGGGTACAATTTGGCGAGTTGCCCTACACGCATTGCAATGGATCGTTGATTCCCAAGGTCTAACGGAGTCTGCTCAATCAACATGGCCACAGAGATGATGTTTCGTAGCTCTTCACTTCGGCCTGCAATGAGTTCCAAAATGTAAATTGCTGTAAGCCTTAGGTCGTGCGATGGTGATTGGACACATTGCAAGAGTGCTCGTTTGAATGGCTCCATGTGTGGCCCTTCCAGAGGCAAACCGGCCTTTTCTCGTCCTAGCAAGGTACGCATTGCACGCCAGAAAGATAACGCATGCCCATAAATGCCTGACGCTTGGCAGAGCGAAGGCCAAAGACTGATAGCGAGACTGGGGTCGATATTTTTCTCGATGAGGAAGTGGAGGCCGTTGCCTGTCGCGAAAATGTCCACTCTACCAATGGATTTCGCATGGTGGGCATTGATTGTTCGTTTTACCAATTCTCCTAGAACATCCCATATGCCATGAATCTTCTCTTGTGGGATGCCGAGAACATCTATTGCGTCTAACAGCGCGTTGCAGTAGGAAATAGTATGGACAAGCTCGGCTTCATTACCTGAAGGTTGAAGGAGGCGTTTGAAGGGCTCGTTCAAATTTGCTTGCCAACGCTCGGAAGGTTGTAAGGAGCTTGTTGACACTACGCCGCTCTGGCACAGCTGAGGCAGGATTACGCAGACCTCCTGACCATATTCGTGCGCCTTTTGCGCAATGAATCTAGGAGATATTAGCATATACTTTATATAAAGAGAGACTCATAGCCTCTCACCTTTTGAAATATGGCAGGAGCAATGTCCTAAACCTCTCTGCACCAAGGTCGGCGAATAGGTTGCAGAAGGAGAGAAAGAACCCTTCCCACTGACCCCTGCATAGCCCTTCGAGAATTTTCTCGTGAGGAATTGCAGCGTCTAATGCACAATATTGAAATACTACAGCCACTGCCGACAGAAGCTCCCATGCATCGGTGGAGTCGAGCTCGACCAGGTCCTTCAACGCATTAAGTAGTGAGCTGAGAATGCTTAGCACGGTCGTCCAGTCGGCCACCCGTGTGCCATTTCGTACACCACAAGCCACAAACAAAATACGGGAGGATAGTCCCAAGTAACGTCGATCTGACGAGCAAGAACGTATCTGCGCGAGGATCACATCGAGTAACGGCTTGAAGTTCTCAGCATCTGAGTGATGTATGCTGGCGGTAATCACACCGATTAGTACCGGTTCCAGAGGTGGGATCCGGAGATCGACATAAGTAGCGTTGTATGTCTCTGCCAGTAGCTCCTGCAGTATTACCGTGGCGCTCGAATGGAAGCCCCGATTGACACCCTTGAGTGAGTCTGTGAAGAGATACATGAGGCCTTGCTGGAACTCATGGTCCATGTCGGATTCTTGCAAATCCTTCAGCTGCTGCGAGATGTGTCGGATGATTAGTTGCAACGGCGCCTTGTCTCTGTGGTATCCGGCGCCAGCCTTGCGGACAAGGAAGCTGAGTGATTCGGCAGCGAAGCGCGCCACGAAGGCCTTCTGGTGTTCCCGTCCCAGCAGCGGTGAGATGAGATCGAAGACTGGCCTCAGATCCGGTACCAACAGCCGCGAAAGGTATTTGAATAGCCAGGCCAGGCATCCAAAGCTCCACTCTATGACTTCGACGTCGGCATGTGTGGCTGCCAATTTTGATACCGTCCTGACGGCCGTTTCGAAGTACTTCTCAAACTTCTCCCCTAGATCGTGCGCCAGATGTGCCATGAGGCTAAGTAACGGCTCCTCACTGAATTTTTCTCCCTTATGAATGTATTCCACGAGCAGTTCGAGGATGCGATCGCTGTGGTGAAGCACCTGCGGGAGGCTGTCGCAAAGAGGCGCTACCTTGCGCGCGAACATGGTGAAGCCTTCGGACATGTTGAGCTCTCTCCATTCCAGGAAAGAGTCTCTGAAGTAGGAGAAGGTGGATTCAAGCTCGGCATCGTCGAGTATCGTGCTGCGGCCGCGGCGAACGGGTTCGATCTTGAGTTGGGCGATGCGCTGGGAGAAGCCCTTGAAGACATGGTTTCGAGTCGATTCGGTGCCGCCTTTTACTCGTTTTGGGGCCCGTAGCTTCGACTTTGATTTCGAGGCTGGCTTTGCAGCTGCTGGCATGGTCGGGCCTCGCGACATGGCTGCCATGGTGTATTGCGTCGAAGCCTGCGGTGGCTGCGGTATCTTCATCGTTCTCCACTAAATTTTTGGATGCCAAGATTTCGCGCCTGCCGCACTGATCCTCCGAGGCTCGCCGCGCCAATCACTAAAAGTCAACACCAACAGCGCATCACCAACGTTCACCAACTTACTATGGCTTCGAAGATGTGAGAATACACTAAATTATGACTCGACACGTACTGACGCGGGCAGAGTCGTCGTTGGTCACGTGGATGGCCAGTTCCAGGCCGTCTTCCAGAAGCTGAGCTCGTTACATGCGAAGAATAACTTTGCGTTTGCGATTATTGTCGGAAATCTATTTGCAGGCTCTTGGGAGGCCGATGGAGCAGATCAAACGAACATCCAGTCGCTCGTCGATGGCAAAATTGAAGTACCACTGCCGACCTACTTCGCTCTTGGCAACCATCCCCTACCACCCCCAGCGGTCGAGAAGTTGGAGTCAAATAGTGATGAGCTTTGTCACAATCTCTTTTTCCTTGGCAAGCGAACGACTATGAAAACCTCAGAAGGTATCCGCATTGTTGCTCTAGGTGGGCAGCTAGACCCGAACATCATTGCTGGACAGTCGAAAGACAAATACCCGCCATTCTACGGGGAGTCAGACGCGAAAGTTTTACGTGGAGCCACGACAGCCGACATACTCATCACCAGCGACTGGCCAGAAGGCATCCAAAAGCGCTCAAAGGTGCCATTCAACCCCGAAGGCCAGCCGTCGGCTCAACAATGCATTGCAGATTTGGACGCTGTGCTCAAGCCACGATACCACTTTTCAGCGTCTGGTGGTGCGTTCTACGAGCGAGAGCCTTTCTTCCATGCTCCAAGCGAAGAGACGAACGGCCTTTACCCGATCACACGTTTCATCAGCCTGGCACCATATGGAAACCCTAACAAGGAAAAGTGGATATATGCGTTCTCTCTGGAGCCTTCCGCAAGCCACCCTGTCTCGCCGCCCTCTGGATCCACTGCTTGTCCTCTGACATTGTCGGAGAAGAAGCGAGCTGCACCGGAACACCGCGAACAGACTCTTGTCTACGATGACGGAAGCCGTGGACGAAGATCGCACAAACGGCGCAAAGGCGAGACTCGCGGGCCCATTTCAGCCTCAGAATGCTTCTTTTGCCTGGCAAACGAGAATATTGCAACACACCTAGTGACGTCGATTGGGGAAAATTCTTATTTAACCACAGCTAAAGGACCTTTATCAACATCGCAAACCTTCCCCAAGTTAGGGTTTCCATGCCATATGCTCATCATACCATTTGTCCACCAGCCGACCATTGGCTCTATGGAAGAAGAGGAACGCCGCGCCACATATTCGGAAATGCAAAGATACCGCGTTGCGATGAACAGCATGCTCAAGACTGTATCTGGAGCAGAGTACGGTTCTGTCACGTGGGAGGTCAGCAAATCCAGCTTGCCTCACACACATTGGCAATTTTTGCCCGTACTCGCCGACCTCATCCAAAAGGGACTGGTAGCTGCAGCTTTCAAGGCGTTAGCGGAGAACCTTCACTGGCCAAATTTCAAGAAGGAAGACGTCGGCGATGGAGTGGAAGAGACGAGTGACTTCTTCAGGGTCTTGGTGTGGGATCCCAACGACGAACCAGGGAAGCAGACAAGCTATATCATGCGATTTGACGAGAAAATACGGTTCCATAATCAATTCGGGCGAGAAGTGCTAGCGAAGTTATTGCGACTGGATCAGCGGATTGACTGGCGCGATTGTGGGCAGACACAAGCGGAAGAAGAGCAAGATGTGGAGAAATTTAAGGCTGCCTTCAAGAATCACGATTTTGCAGAATGATACCCGCCGGTCAGGGCGCGCATACGAAGCTTTGGTATTGTATAATTAGTTTTTCCCTGTATCAACAATGGCGCTCGCCGGTGCGTCATGAGTATATTCGCTGGTACACTCCTCGCCCAGGGCTAGCCCGTCCATCCACCATCGTTTTCACCGCTTTTCACACTGCTACATTAACCAAACCATTTTTCAGCATCAGCAGCCAAGCCCTTGGACCCTGATGTCGCCGCGGCCATACTGAAATCGGAATGTTGGTCGGAAAGGCATTGAACACAGCACTAAAGGGTTGGCACACTAAGCGTCCGATCTAGCCGGGCCTCCAGAATGCTTATATCTGGTAGCAGGGTAGCTTCGAGGGTTCTCAGCGTTTTCCTCGACAACGTCCAGTATCTCAAAGAACCGAGTATAGCGATGCTTTTGAGGGCACAAACGTTAAACGTTCAACAAGTTTACGCCATCAACGCCAGTTCACCAGATGTGTCTTGGCGCTTCCTTTTGAGGCTAAGGGCCTTCTCCTTTTGGCCAAGACATTTCCTTGGCTTCCAATGTTTTCTCGTGTATCATGAGGTGGGGTAGCGACCAGTCAGGTGTTCATTCATCGTAAAGAGAGAAACATGATCTCCAGACTGTGTCCGCGCTTCAAGGCGCTTCTGTACAACCGTCCAGCGCATTCATCCTCACGTTCTCTATCTCATATCATTCATTCGCTCCGACTTCATCCACTAAGACTGCCGAAGATCCTCGCCCCGAACCGCAGAAGCGCCGTACTGTTAATACCGGCAGCTTTCATGCTGGACCAATCAGCGTGGCAATCTACCCCCTTCAAACTTACTAGCGGCCTATCACAAGCCGCGATAAGAACACCTGCGCTCACCTTCCACAACTTCCCTAACCATGCACCTTTACCTGCAACAACAACAATCTTCCGTACAGCCACTCATTGTACCGAGACATGCAGGTAGGTCGGCTCCGGATCCGAAGAGGGAAGTTGGACCACTCGTTACCGGCAAAAGACATGTAAACACGGGCGATCAGGTACGCATCGCTTAGTTCCACCGAAGGGAGTATAAGATGTACAAGGCACGAGTACTTGGCTGCTACCTTGACCTGCCTGATCTGGGGTAGGAAACTCTATGGTGCATCTGCTGGGTTAGTGATACATATGTAAGGGCTGTTACTGTAAGAGCGCGTGGTGCTTATCATTGGACTTCGTGATAGCTAGTTGTTCGTCTTGCGGGAGAGGCCGACTACGACAACTACAACTTCAAGAGCTCCGAAAACGGCTGTGGATAGTGAGGGCTATATAAGTGTGGCGGGTATCGTCTGAAAGTAAGACAAGAGCATCGCCAGATCCGCCTTCGACACCAGCTCTCCAAGAGCATCTTTTCCGACTCTTCGTATCAAACTTGACCTGCCGGTCTATCATATAACAATGAAGTCCTCCATCTTCATCGCTCTGGCCTCAGTTGCCTTCGTTTCTGCCGCCCCAGCACCACTACTCGAAGCCCGCGCGCCTCCCAACGTTCCCACCACTGCCGCCGCCAAAACTGCGCTTGCAGGTCTCACCGTCGCTGCCCAGGGCCCCCAGACTGGCTACTCTCGCGACCTGTTCCCTCATTGGATCACTCAATCTGGAACTTGCAACACGCGCGAAACCGTCCTCAAGCGCGACGGTACCAGCGTTGTTACTGACTCCGCGTGCGCGTCCACTAGCGGGTCGTGGTTCAGCCCTTATGATGGTGCTACGTGGACCGCTGCGAGCGATGTAGACATTGACCATATGGTGCCACTGAGCAATGCTTGGAAGGTGAGTCAGTAAACATTCATCGTAGGATATATGTGCTAATATTGGGAATGCAGTCTGGAGCGGCTGCCTGGACGACCGCTCAGCGACAGGCCTTTGCAAATGATTTGACCAACCCGCAACTCCTTGCTGTAACCGACAACGTCAACCAGGCCAAGGGCGATAGCGGCCCCGAGGACTGGAAGCCCGTAAGTCTGCTATGTTATTGAGCTAGCCCAAGGACTAACATTCTGGCAGCCGCTAACAAGCTACTACTGCACTTATGCGAAGGTAAGGTCACGATGTAGACTGAGTAGAGAAAATGCTAATCATGATCAGATGTGGGTCAAGGTCAAGAGCGTGTACAAGTTGACCATCACCAGTGCGGAGAAGACCGCTCTGACGAGCATGTTGAACACGTGCTAAGCAGACTTGTCTTGCAAGAGTATTTCGAGTATGAAAAGAGAAACTTTAGGATGGCAAAGGAGTACAAATAGTTAGTAACAACCATCAGAGGAATTGATGATCAATCTTGCTCCAAATCTCTTCCAGCAGACCACATTCTCTTCTCAAAAATCATGCCGGTATACTGCCCGGATCTCTTTCGTGTGACTCACAAGCACATCGTAAACACGCCTGGCGATAGCGCCGCATGCATCAGTGTGACATGACGGGGCCACTTTCATGACAGTTTTCTCGGTGAACGTGCTTCAGACGGGAATTTGACTGAACATAATAGTCGTTGTCACCCTGGAGTGTCTAGAAGCCTCGATGTGGACCCTTTCAGTGGAGGAAATCATCCTCACCCTCACCTCACTGCTCCTCTTCATTTGAGTCGAGGTGAAGGTGATTGTCGAGGTGCAATCTTGGCTGCACCCCCTCTATAAGCTCCACTTCGCCTTGCCTCCTCACTCGTCTTCTTCTTACCTCTACTCACATCTGCTCGCCACACTTTAGCATCATACTCCAACCCCTTCGCAGCTGCAGCAGCAATAGCTCGCCTCGTCTGTGCACCTTCAACAACAACATCTGCAACACCAACAACCATCAGCATGTCTGACACCGAGCAAAAGACGCCCAACAAGACGGGTGCCAGTGGTGCTGCATGGACTGAGGCCGAGAAGGTGAGTTTTCTCTAAGCACTTCTTCAGCTTCCATCAGCTCACAACATGCAGATCGTGTACCTCATCCTCCTGTGCGAGAACGAGGGCAAAGTCGAGAGCAGGATCGCCGTAAGTACCTACCACCCCCATCATCCTTGCCGGGGCCTCTCATACTAACAATACATGAACCCAGAACGCTCCCATCCCCGTTGGCCGCTCCGTCGTCTCCTGCAAGAAGCTGCTTTTCCGCCTCAAGGAGAAGTACAAGGTCGACATCGAGAACATGAAGAACGGTCTGCCTATGTCTACTGCTACTGGTACTGCCACTACCACCACTGCCGGTGCCGATGGCGAGGACAATGCTACGCCTACGAAGCCCAGGTCAACGCCGCGTAAGCGCAAGGCTAAGGTTGCTAAGGGCGAGAATGAGGGCAATGGCGAGGCTGAGGGTTCGCCCAAGAAGAAGGCTGCTGGTGGTCGCAAGAAGAAGGCCGATGCTGCCGTCAAGGAGGACGTCAAGGAAGATGTCAAGGAAGAGGTCAAGGAAGAGCAGGATGAGGATGAGATGATGGTCTAAGGCTGAGTCACGTGTAGCACGAGGATCTTGATGCTTTGTGGGTCTACAGGATGACAGGTTGAAAGACGTTGAGGATCTCTGAGAGCGGTTGAAAAGTCGTTGCTGGTATCTGGTAACGCAACGCAACTGCAGATGACGGGCTAGCTGGTGGTCATATTGTTGGCTCCGGCTCTTATTCCCTTTCCATCACTTTTTACGGGTACCTACTGCTGGGGCTACGAGATTGCTGCATTGAAGTTCAGCTTGGTGCTCGCTCACTCAGCAGTTTATCATGAAATAGGTACCATATTCAGCTTCGGCGTGGAATATCGGTAATCACTGGTTGTGATGTGGCACCAGTGCGTACATAGTCATTCATGATTGGTTGGCTATGCAGTGTTTGTCTTGGATCACAGTGAAGTGTCACCGTCGTGTACTGCAGGCTGCATGACGATGTCCATCTCGGCGAGCGGTGGAGATTGACCGGGGGGACCGCGGCGCGACGTGTGCTGCTGCAGGGCCTGTTCAGGAACGCTTAAGTCCTCGTCCCAAGTCCAATCCATTGCCGTCAGCCGCATTACCTATTAGGGTGTGTGTTGTAGATACTGTAGGATTGCAGCCAGACGGACCGTCGCTGCCCTTTGCCTTTAGTGCTCTGCACCTGTCGCGCGCCACCTGGCATGCTGCTTGGCCGAGTTCCTCTCGCCGCCTGCACAAGAAGTTTCTTTGCGACACCCTCACTGCGACGGCCCTCCCCTTCGACGTCATTCTTCACACGGCTGCTGCCTACTGGTGTCTTTGACTGCAAACGCATTCACACCCTAGACACACGCCCGATTCGGCCCCCACAGATGGACCAGAATGGCTCCACGAAGCGCAAACAACCGCCTGCCTCGCCCCCAGCCGACCGCCCCATGAAGCAGCTCAAGCCTGAGTCTGACCTCCACACCCGAAACGGCGTCCCGAAGTCGCCAGAACCCGAAATCATGAGCGACGCGCGCAGCGACTACAGCGTCGAGGAGCCACTGGACGTGGCGGCGGCGCATATTCCTGGTGCAGTGCACGACACGGCAGAATGGCAGAAGACAATCGAGAGCGTCGTTAAGAGCGTCGTCTCGATACACTTTTGCCAAACCTGCTCGTTTGACACTGATCCGGCGATAAGTTCAGAGGCGACAGGATTTGTGGTGGATGCAGAGAAAGGCTACATCCTCACCAACAGGCACGTCGTCGGTGCAGGCCCATTCATCGGCTACTGCATCTTTGACAACCACGAAGAATGCGACGTCTACCCCGTCTACCGCGATCCCGTACACGACTTCGGTATCCTCCGCTTCGACCCCAAGGCGATCAAGTACATGCCCGTTACTGCCCTGCAACTCCGCCCAGATTTCGCCAAAGTCGGTGTAGAGATACGTGTAGTCGGCAATGATGCTGGTGAGAAGCTCAGTATCTTGTCAGGAGTCATCAGTCGATTGGATCGCAACGCGCCAGAGTATGGCGAGGGCTACTCGGATTTCAACACCAACTACATTCAGGCTGCAGCTGCAGCGAGTGGAGGCAGTTCTGGCAGTCCTGTTGTCAACAGAGACGGCTTTGCGGTAGCGCTGCAGGCCGGTGGACGCGCAGACGGCGCTGCTACCGACTACTTTCTACCACTCGATCGACCGTTGCGAGCGCTGGAACTCATTCGCCAAGGCCAGCAAGTCTCTCGAGGAACTATACAGACGCAGTGGATATTGAAGCCATTCGACGAATGCAGAAGGCTTGGTCTCTCGTCCGACTCCGAGAAGGCTATCCGAACCCAATTCCCCAAAGAAACTGGCATGCTGGTCGCCGAAGTTGTCCTCCCGCAAGGGCCTGCATCAACAAAGGTTGAAGAAGGTGATATTCTGATTCGTGTCAACGGGGAGCTCATAACACAATTCGTCCGTCTCGACGCGATACTGGATGATCACGTGGGGAAGACCGTCTCTGTGACCATTCAACGCGCGGGAGAGAACATGGACGTGGAGTTAGATGTTGGCAATTTGCACGACATCACCCCTGACAAGTTCGTCTCAGTGGCAGGAGCATCTTTCCACGACCTTTCATATCAACAGGCCCGCTTATATGCTATATCACTGAAGAACTCGGGAGTCTACGTCTGCGAAGCAGCGGGCTCCTTCCGATTTGCTGATGGCTATGCGTCTGGTTGGCTGATTCAGGAGGTTGACAATCAGCCCACGCCAAATCTCGACGTGTTCATCGAAGTCATGAGGAAAATCCCCGACCGAAAGCGAGTGGTCATAGTCTACAAGCATCTTCGAGATCTGCATACTGCTAATACGAGTATTACTGCGGTAGACAGACATTGGCACGCCAAAATACGGATAGCAACGCGCAACGACAACACTGGTCTGTGGGACTTCAAGCCACTAGCTGATCCTATCCCGGCTGTGCCTCCGATCCCCCGTAAGGCGAACTTCATCAAGATGAGTTCCAACTACCCAGAAGCTGTTGATATCGTCCGCAGTTTCGTACGCGTGCATGTATCCATGCCGATCAAGCTTGATGGTTTTCCTAAGATGAACAAACAAGGCTATGGCCTTGTGGTAGATGCTGAGCAAGGCCTGGTTCTCGTTTCAAGAGCGATCTTGCCATATGACCTTTGCGACATCTCATTAATAATTGCCGACAGCATCTTCGTTGATGCAAAGGTCGTCTTTATGCACCCATTGCAGAACTATGCTATTGTCAAGTATGATCCATCGCTTGTCAACGCTGAGGTCAAAACACCAAAGTTTGCCACCGAGTTCATTAAGAAGGGTGACGAGACCATCTTCTTTGGTCTTAACCAGAATTTCCGGCCTGTGGTAGCGAAGACAGTTGTGACCGACATCACTACAGTCGCCATTCCAGCCAGTGCAATCACACCCCGTTACCGAGCGACAAACTTCGATGCCATTACTGTGGATACGAACCAAGCCTCGCATAGTGGCTCCGGCGTGCTCGTCGCGGAAGATGGCACTGTTCAGGCTCTCTGGCTCTCCTACCTGGGCGAGCGGACGTCACACAGCGGGAAAGATGTCGAATACCATCTCGGACTAGCAACACCAAACCTGCTTCCCGTTCTAAATGAGATCAAGAGCGGTAAGACACCCAAGCTGAGGATCCTCAATGTCGAGTTCCAGACCGTGCAAATGAGCCAAGCTCGCGTCATGGGCGTCTCGGAAGAATGGATAGAGAAGACCGAAACAGCAGACCCCGAACGGCATCAGCTCTTCATGGTACGGAAGGTCGACTCTGGCCATGGAGATGGCTTGAACGAAGGCGATGTTCTCCTGACGCTCAACGGCAAGCTGGTGACTCGTTCGCCTGATCTGGACGTCATGTATAACAATGAGTTCCTCGATGCAGTGGTTGTCCGGAAACGCGAGGAAAAGACGATCAAGGTCTCGACTGTTGCGACAGAGGCCCTTGAAACTGATCGCATGGTCAGCTTCTGCGGCGCCACGTTCCATCGCCCACATCAGGCTGTTCGCCAGCAGATTAGCAAGATTCACTCGGATGTATATATCTCGTCGCGCGCCCGTGGCTCGCCGGCATATATGTACGGGGTAAGTGCTTATCATCCTCCATTCAACAGTCGTAGCTTGACCTGTCGCTAACTCACTCTGCTTTGCAGCTCGCGCCAACAAACTTCGTCACCCATGTAAATAACATCCCCACGCCCGACCTCGACACCTTCCTTTTCGAAGTGAAGAAGATTGGAGACAATGAATACTTTCGCCTCAAAGTGATGACGTTCGACAACGTACCCTGGGTGGCAACGATGAAGAAGAACGAACACTACTTCCCGACAATTGAGTACGTCAAGGATGCTTCGGAGCCCTTGGGCTGGAACAAGATCATCCACGAATGTGAGGACGGCGGTGCCAGAGAAGAGATGGGTCCTGACGAGATTGAGGTCGAGGCAGCTGGCGAGGAGTGAATCAGTGAGTGTAGGGGTTGAGAGAAACTATGTAAAATAAGTGCTGCATTGGCAAAGCATCCTGGAGGCATCCCATATTCCTAAAAACGAGTGGCAAGTGTCAATGTCTGGGAATGGCTGGGTCCGCGTGTATAATAGTAGATGTTTGTTGTAGAAGGCAATGCATACAATCAAGCACTGTCCTGCTGAGTAGACCCAAAGGCCGATTTATGGGAGACAATCAAGCACATATATAGGTCGCATTGACAATTGACTGTAGTCACATTGATACGAGTCGTGCAACTTGCGTGCCACCGTGCTTACTCAGCTGGTGTTTGAAGACCAATCCGGCCTGATTCGTGCGCGTCTTGGCGGAACAGGCCTCCTTAGTCATCCATACCTCTTAGTCAGCCGCGCCTCCTTCCGTGCTCTTCCTTTAGCAACTCCTGTTGACTCTCACCCTCGACCTCCCACACAAGCACAACCTCGACCCCGCCATCTGCTACCCCACACTCACTTACACGCACACTGCAAGTATAAGCATACACTACACACACATTTCAGAAGGAGCGGCGACCGGCGACCGCTACCGCTGCCCCTCCCCTCGGTAAGGAGTGACGCTGGTTGCGTGCCTACTGTTATATAGAGCAATAAAGTTGTTGCGCCTGCACTGTCTTACCCTTACTCACCTCCATCATGTCGTCTTCTGTCTTCTACAAGTTCAAGAACTCGCGAGAGCCAGAGCGCATCGTCTTTGATGGCACCGACATCACAGTCTTTGAGTTGAAGCGCGACATAATCACAGCATCTGGCCTCGGCGACGGCACCGACTTCGATCTCCACCTCTACCCGGAGGACGACCCAAAAGCGGAATACGACGACGATACCACGACCATATCGCGATCCAGCACAGTCATCGTAGTCCGACGACCGGCCGCACGTGGCCATGGCCGCGCCGCCAGATATGTCTCCGGAAAAGCACCTGTGCGAGCTATAAAGAAGGAGACCAAGCCCACGGTACCTATTGCGGGTGCCACACTCAACGAAGCAGACGCCGAGGCTGCCTTCTTAGCCGAGTCGGCACAGGTCTGGGATGCCCAAAAGGAGACACTTGCGCACGCAAAACCCGTCTTCCACAAGAAGAAGCCCGTGAACGTGCCCACACACGAGCCGCCGCCAGGATATGTATGTTACCGCTGCCACCAAAAGGGCCATTGGATCCAAGCATGCCCCACCAATAGCGACCCCGACTTCAAGCCAACCATCCGCGCCAAGCGTACAACCGGTATACCACAGTCCTTCCTCAAGAAGGTCGAGAAGCCCGTGGACGACGAGGATGCTCGGGGTGTGATGATGAATGCCGATGGAGAGTATGTGCAGGTCATGACGGACAACAGGACATGGGAGAAGTTCCAGGAGAAGGCAAATGCATCAAAGGCACAAGCTGCGAGCGCTGATGCGGCAAGCAAGGAAGTGCGGGAGCGAGGTCTAGAGTGTCCGCTCGACAAGCGCATGTTTGTTAACCCTGTAAAGACACCATGTTGCGGCAAGACATATTGCCATGAATGCATCGACAACGCGTTAGCAGATGGAGATTTAATATGTCCGAATTGTGCAAAGGAGGACGTTCTTATGGATGATCTTGTACCCGATGAGGAAATGGTCAAATCTATCAAGGCATACGAGGCCGAGAAGGCAAAGGAGAAGCTGGACAGAGAGAAGGAGCAAGCAAAGGCAGAAGCTAAGGCGGCTGAGCAACCTGCTGCTGCTACTGCATCACCTCCCATCAAAAATGAAACTGAGAGTTCTGCTGTGCCAGTCGAGACATCATCGACGACTACTGCGTCCAACAATGACACCACTACATCTTCCTTGACAACTACAGTTGCTGCTACCACTGCTGCTGCAGCGGATCCAGCCGTCGAGGCCTCGTCTGCCACACCAGGCGCTACAGGCGGTAACGGCAACGCCTCAGACACTGAATCCACAACGTCAAAGAAGCGCAAATCACCACCCACAGAGATCAAACCGCCCACGGCCCCCAAGGCAATGCGCCAACAAAAGGAACAAGCGGCAAACCCCGCTGCCGCCATGGAGCAAGAATTCATCCAGCAAATGGAGGCCCTGAAAAACGGCGGACCTGCGATGCCACTACCAATGCTAGGTGGTGTGCCTAACATGCCCAGTATGCCGAACATGTCAAACATGGGGAATATGCCAAATATGCCAAATAACATGGGCTTTCCCGGCCAGATGCAGATGCCAGGCTTCAACAACATGAATGGTCCGATGGGGGGGTTCAACCCTATGATGAATATGAATATGAACAACATGAACATGATGAACATGAACGGCGGCCAGATGATGGGCGGCGGCCCCGGCGGCGGTATGGCTATGCACCACCAACATAACAACAATCCTCAGATGAACGGCTACGGAAACGGCATGGGCATGGGCATGAATCACCAACAACAACAGTGGCAAAACAATAATCAAAACAACGGCTACGGAGGAGGAGGTGGTGGTTTTGGTGCTGGCATGAATGGATACGGCGGTCAAGCTGGAATGGGCATGGGTGGTATGGGCATGGGCATGGGCATGGGCATGATGAATGCAGCTGGAGGAGGAGCAGGAGGAGCAGATTACAACGATGCGTATGAGCGACAACCTGTGAATCCTAGGGGTCGCCATAGGAAAGCTGCAAGGGCGCCGGATTATAGGCATGTGCAATGAGGATCCTGAACAGATTTGAGCAGCAGAATCTGGACTGGACTGGCGCATTATCGGAGTTGAGGAGTATGGAGTACGTATGGCCTTGGCCTGGTTTTTCTGTTTCCCAGGGTATGGGGTTTGGGTTTGGCTGGGTGTCATCCTCATCACGGCTTTGTATTTAGTACTTTGGCGATCGATCGATCACAACGATCACAACAAGGAATCTGATAAACAATCCACAATCATTTCATCACAGCGTGATATACATCCAAACTACCTAGTCTAATTTCCTATTCCTTCTTCAATACATGGTATAGTATCCATCAATCGTGCGACATGTTCTTCCCACTCGTACCATACCCATGAATACGCAAGACTCGCAACAGATTCCAAGTACAGTCAGTCAGTATCTTCTCACCGGTACAATCGGGGCCTCTTTCTGACTAATTATTATCTGCACTTTCGCTGCCCTGGTCTTAATCAGATGCGTAAAGTGAGTTCGGCAAAGACGCATCGCATCCGAGTATAAAGTAGCAGGCCAATAGCTCTTATTTTCCTCCCGCATCACATACATCACTTGCCCTTCCCGCCAGCACGCTCTCTAATCCTCTCTTCCTTCTCAAATTTATCCTGGAAAATCTTATAAAACAAACCAAGCCACTCCTTCTCCCGCTCGCTCATCTGCCGCGCAGGATTCTTCCAGCTACTCGCAAGGATCTCCTTGACACGGCGCCGCAGCACCTTCAGCGCAACAGCAGCCCTCCAGTCCCGCACCGCGAAGCGCAGCACGTTACCCGGTAGGCTGATGACGCCCGCGTGCAGCTTGAAGTCCATGTCTGCTGCCACCATGAGCACCATTGGCAGCGGATAGGCGACAGACGTCGAGTGTGCGTTGTAGAATTTGTTGCTGGACTGCATGATGTGGTAGTAAGAGAGGAACTTGGCGGTTGTTGATGATGAGCCTTTGTTCACGGATGTTGGGGCCAGACTGACGGTCTGGTTGTTGGAGATGTTGCGCCAGCCTTTGCCTTCGCGCGTCAGGATCTTCGGGTAGAATGCAGTGGCGATGACTGAGTTGACGAGGATGTCGTTGTCGGAATGGATGTCGAACTGCGCGGGTACTTCGACGAAGGCGCGGTGGCGCGACGCACTGCGGTAGCGGCTGAGGGCACGGCGCTCTTCTGGCGAGAGCTGGACGAAGCCTGCTTCAACGAGCGATGAGAGAAGCTGCGCCTTGAGGTCTTCGATGTTGCCTAGGTTTTGCGGACTGAGGAAGTTTTTATGACAGAATTGCATCTCGGATCGGCCAGGGGTGGTGCAAACTCCTCTCCACGCCTTGTAAGCGTTGTAAGTGGTCAGAAGGTCTGAATCGCCTTTTTTGAAGGCAAGGCGTGCTATGTCAGCGCGCTGTTTTGCTCCAAACGGGGTTAGGAATGGAGACTTGGAAGACAGGATTGCGGCTATGGTGATGGCTACATCGACACAAGCGAATGTAGTAGCTAGAAGCACTAGTTTACCTAGATGTGCGTCCAAAGGAAGCTTTGCAATCTGACGACCAAGGGGAGTAAGGTCCTCGCCAAGAGTGAGGGCGTCCACCTCAATCAGTGCGTCAATAGCTCGACGTATGTTCCTAGACGACGGAGGATCCAAAGCTTGAGCCAGGGTTGCTTCAATGTCGCCCAACTTGCATATCTTCGTGCGCATTACGAGGTCCTGGAGAGATAGTCGAAGCATTTCTGGAGTCTGCTGTTCGGACATGAGGTTGTCGTGGCGGTATTTAGTGAATAGATGAAAAGCCAATCCCTCTTGGACACGACCCGCACGACCTCGTCGTTGCTTCGCATTGGCCCTGGAGATGAATGACTGAGTCAAGCGAGATAATTGTCTACGCTCATCGAATCGCATTTCCTTGTGCTTCCCAGTATCGATGACACAGGTAATGTCAGGAATCGTCACACCAGTTTCGGCAATGTTTGTAGCAAGCACGATTTTCCGTACACCAGGTGGCGGGATGACAAACGCCGCTTGTTGGTCCTCGCTCGATATGGTGGAATGAAGGGGGTAAATGACCCAGTTTGCATTGAAGGATGGATGGCCAGCGAGAATGTCGTTAATTTGGCGAATCTCAGCGATACCTGGTAGGAATACCAGCACCGCATGACTGAAACGACTGAGCTGTGGATCATATGCCACAGACTCAATCAAGCGAACGATGAGGTCGTAGTCGATGGCGTACTCATTGTACTGGGACAAAACATCTCGGGTCGAAGGACTGTACCCAGGAAGCTTCGAAGGGATACCAGACTTGTCTGTTGTGATCTCATCGTCATCGTCATTGTCGCTAGTGTTGGCGTTTTTGGGTGCCCCGGTCGCTCCATCATAGTGCGTCAACTCGATTGCGTCTTCCAGGTATCGTGTCTGGACCGGGAATGTACGACCAGGCACATTTAGAATCGGTGCATTATTGAGGTAAGTCGAAAAGCGTGCGGCATCTACCGTTGCGCTCATGAGTATGACCTTCAGTTCAGGGCGCCTTTCCATTAAAGACCGCAGAATGATCAATAGAAAATCTGTGTCGATGCTGCGCTCGTGAACTTCATCAATAACGAGGTGGGTGACCTCTTGTAGACCTCCAGAGGATTCCAACATGCGCAAGACGACACCCACAGTCGCATATACGAGCCGGGTCTGAGAAGATGTCTTAGACTCCAATCTGATGGCATAGCCAACCAGCGAACGTGGTGTCCCTAGGTCCCTTGGAGCCTCTCCTAGCTCCTCACTGACACGTTGAGCAAGTGAAATAGCAGAAATACGTCTCGGCTCAGTACAGAAGACCTTGCACGGTTTCCCTTCCAATAGCTCGTGTTCGAGAATGAAGGATGGTATCTGCGTGCTCTTTCCGCAGCCAGTTTCACCACAAATGATGGTTACTTGGTTCTTGTCCACGGTCGACAAGATAGACTCACGAAACCCATAGACGGGAAGATTTGCTCGACCTACAAGCATGTGCTGATAGGATGGAGTGGATGCCTTCTGTGCCCATAGTTCGCGGAGACCCTCTAGCTGCCGCACTGGTGTGCTGTAACCAGAATTCGATGCGCTAGAACCCGTGGCTGCCTGGTTGCGCATCTTGAAACGACTTGTGAGCACAACGCCGTCCGACTCCTCAGTCTCAACTTGATCCTGAATGATTGAACGGTAGTGCTTGATGGCGTCTCGGTCCGCTGCATCTAAACGTGTTCTACGATGTTCCAGAAATTCTCTATAGAGTTCTCTCCAATTGGAAGGAAGTCGTAAATACACTTTCTCTTCCTTGGTGGAGGCAGCAGAGATCGAGAAGAGAGTAGCTGTTGAGATGTAGTGTTCGCTCTGCTCGATCGAGGTGGTGGCCACAGTCGTTGCCTCCAATTTGACCTGCCTG
Organism: Neocucurbitaria cava; assembly: GCA_027946455.1. NCBI lineage: Eukaryota > Fungi > Ascomycota > Dothideomycetes > Pleosporales > Cucurbitariaceae > Neocucurbitaria > Neocucurbitaria cava. The sequence continues at coordinate 1,804,463 of JAPEUY010000003.1, read as the reverse complement.
TTATGCACCGAACATGTAACACCATTTATATCCTCGTCGTAGTCAATCTCGTGATCCTTAGACCATGTGATGATCAATGAGTGTCGACAAGAATATGTAGTCGGCGATACCATCTGGTATGTCAAACGCGCACCCGAGTCCCTAGGCTTGATTAGCTACCAACGCCATCTCATCCATGTCAAAGACCGCTTACCTTGATCGCACTGCTTCTTCTAATACTTTCCGTGGAGTCATGCCGCTTACTTTTCCAAAATCCCGTAGCACGACGTTCTCAGCATCGGTTTCAGTGGGCGCAGCCTGCTTCGTTAGTTCTTGAACAGGAATGGCGGAAAACATGTCCCCCAGCAGGTCGGCATCATCATCACTTCCAAGGGCATCGGTGGAATCTGCTGCTAGAACTGGCTCAAGAGCAGCTGACACAATAGGAACATCAGGAACATCCTGCGGCTTTACAGTAGCAGATTGCTGTGTTTCTTTTTGTGATCTTTTCGCAGCTTGGCTTTGAGCAATCTGATTACGTTTAGCAGGCCACTGGACCTCAGCTTCGTATTCGTCAAATAGAGCATCTGATGAAAGCTTCTGCAGTTGAGAAAGAAGTTTTCGAACGGCTGGACTTTGATTCGGCAGCGTGGCCGGCTTCTTAGACTTAGCGCCCCTGGTCTGCTTACGTGAAGTCGCTTCGATAAGCTGCGGATCGATTTCGTACAACTTGCTCTTGATTTTTAGATATGCTGGGATAAGATCATCGAGCTCGAGATCACTGTCAAGGTCACTGACATGAACATCGCTGGTGTCCGAATCGGCAGGTGTCAGTATGCTAGACGAGGACACTTCTGATGTTGGAGTTTTAGATGCCCGTGAAACGTGGTTCTCGGAAGTGAATGCCTCCTTGGTTGTTGTTTCAGGGACAGGCGTCACTGTGGTAAGTTAGTGGCATGCGATAGGAATAGCTCAACAAGGTTTAAGTGGCGCAAATCATGAGAAACGCTAGTGAAATTACTCGTGCTTGATGAAATCCATAGTGATGGAACTGGGACAGTGAACTTACCAGGACGAGACGAATCGGGGGTATCGATTGCAGTACGCTTAGTGTTAGTCTCTTCGTACGAGAATGAATGTCCTTCGCATTGATCTAAGGCAAGCCACTCCAACGCTTCTTGTAAGCCCCAGATGCTTCCTGACGTGTCAATGCCGGCGGCATTAGCACAAAGCCATCTCAACACTGGCTGGATGTTGTCATGTGAGAAGCCAAGGTCACGCAAGGTCAGATCAAGAGTCCAGAGTTTGGAGAATGCATCTTCCTCTGTCAATGTCTTGAGGAGAGGCTGGTGTCCTTGCCTTCTGTTCGAGTCATTCGACTCAGCCTGAGCTAATGAGATGATGCTATCCAGTATTTCGCCTGGTAGCCAATCGTGAACTGTCATGGCATGAGATTGTCCACGGAGAACTCTACGATCCGTCTGGAATCTCGTAACATGTCGATGGGCTTCTCTTCGGACTTTGGGCGCGTGTTTCTCGACAAGTAATTGGAGCTCATCTCGCTCTAGCTGGGCTTCGAGCTCTTCCGGAGTTTGGACGGCCTCTTGCTGGGGGCCTTTGACCTGTTGGGGCGCTTGATTGGCAGGTTCGGGTGCGGCTGCGCTTTCCTTGGAGGATACCTGCGCAACTTCCTTCACGGGCACGTCTCCAGCGGGCTTTTCTTGCTTTGGCTTACTCGCAATTGATGTTGTTGCGAATCCTCGTGCGGGATTGCCTGCAGGCTTCTTCTTTTTTGCCATCGAATGAAATCCTTAGGACGGCGTGGTAATTTTTCAAACAATAAAAAGGAACCTCCGGAAAGAGCAGGAAGTCAGGCGGGTTTCCGTATGGAGTATATTGGGGCTTGATCCTTCGCGAGATCAAGATTTGGGAGGCTAGAGACGCTGATGGGACGCATCTAGGGCGCTATGTGCTCCAGGAATAGCGGTCAGTTGCTGAAGGGCGGTTTTGCCTGTGGGGTTGGGCAGTTGAAGGGCGCTCCACTACTAAGCTATGTCATTGGGTTCACGAAAATAAGTTAAAAGCAGACTCGGCAAAACCTTCCGCCGGCGAAAGCGCATTTTGAGCAGTTCATACCGTGCAACACCCCACCAACACCCCGCATTCGTTGTTCTCACTCATGTTGAAGAGAAGACATGGCTGTGAATGGGGACGCTAATTCGCAGGCCATAGACCGCGAAAAGCTGCGCCAAAAGCTCATAACCAGCTCCACCAAGCGCAGAAGGGCGGAGCTGTCGGGCTTGCAGCACCGCGTCGCAGATGATTGTAAGTTTTTGAGAACGGCCTAAGAGAGAGGACGGGAGAGCTAATCAGATTTCTTCGCTCAGCACTCGTCACTGCCGACCTCCAAGCACTCCTCGAATTACTCTTCGAAACCTACCCACTATATGACGATCGCGAATCTCGACGAGCGGTGGAAGAAGTCCTCAAGTCGCTTGTGAACGGCCCACATGGGGACACTGTACTGCCAGCCATCGTCAAGTTCTTGAAACAGGAATGTCTTAAGAAGGGAATCGCGCATGTCAATGCGTTCGTACTGGTGGACTGGTGTTCGGTCCTGCTGTTACAATTTGCCAGATCGCCCGAACGATGGTCAAGATACGGGCTGGACGTAGCACTTGCAAATGCCCGAGTGTTGGAGACATGCGTAGGAGCGGGGACTGATAGGCGGGCAGGCCGCATCTCGGAATCTGCCTTGGTCTCGACACGGCGGGCTTTGCGTGCCATCTTTCGCTCGGAGGAATTCGGGCAGGATGCGCTTTCCAAGCTGGTCACCACACTCACTGCGAAGGGTTCGGCATCCACAGCTGGAAATGCTGTATTTCTTGGAGTCATCGCTGGGGTCTCCTCTCGACTACCGACCATTAAGACGCATCTGGAAAAACATAAGCAAGACTTTTACACATTCTACGTACGGGAGATCGTCGGTTCAAGAAGTCAATTGCCCGACCATGTATCAAGTGCGCTGCATGACTTTTTCGACAGCTTCCCTACGCTGGAGGAGCTGCGTAAAGAGGTCATACTACCCATAGAGAAGGCATTGTTGAGAGCACCGGAAGTGGTCTTGAATGATATCGTGTCACCAATGCTGTTGGCTCTTCCGGAATCCATGGACCTATCAGAGATTTTGCTTGGGAACCTGCTCAAGCCATTGCTCTCTAATGTCAAATCCAGCAATCCCGCGATACGTGCAGGCGCTTTACGAACCTTCAAAGCATTAGCTTCACGGTCCACGAGTGACGATGCAATTGGAAAAGTCGCAGACGAGATTCTCAACCCTCTGAAACAGGGCAAAGTCTCCGGAGCTGATCAGAAAGTCCTGCATGCGCAGATGCTGTCGGTTCTACCTGAATCCTCATCCCTGTCAAAGAAAATTCCTGTCGGTATTGCTCCTGTGGCGCTCAAGGAACCGAGCGAGCCCGCTGTAGTAGCTGAGGTATCCGCAATGGCCAACCATCTTACATTCGGATTAGCCAATAAAGTACCTCTGGATAAGACCGTGTCAGATGCATTCATAAAAGGCATGGCAGACAAGCGTGTGCCTGTCAGACGGCTTTGGGCAATTCGCGCAGCAGATATATGGTGGAATCTATCCGATGCTCAGCATGCTCAACAAGATGTACTGGCATTCTGTCAAGCCACGTTGCCGAAATTGGTAGAAATCTGGCAAGAAGTCAATGCGAACCCCATTCCCGCAACACAAAGTGGCCTGGTAACCGTGGGTCACTACGTCGCCGCACTTCTCGTTGATAGGGTACGCAATTTGAAGGACGAGAAGCTCGTGTCCATCTTCAAGAAATCCGATGTACTTTCACAGTCACTCGCGACGCAACCAAAACTATCATTCATACTCAACCCGAAAGTGTACTCAAAACTCTCCACAGAGGAAGACGTTGTTATTGCACTTCGTGCCTTGTCGGCTGTAGCTCCTTTCCTCGATGAGGAATCTTCAAGAGGATCTGAGGATGCCTGGGCACAAGCATTCATCTTCTTCATTGTAGCCCAAAGCGTCTCGGCCAAAGCCAAGACGGCTGCAAAACAAGCATTAACGCAAACTTATCTTCACACGTCAATTGAGAGGATCAGTAGTGTTATGATCAAGGGCTTATGGTCTTGGTATAGGTCGAATGAACAAGAAGACAAGGACAGTGCTGCCATCGCATCGAAGACAGGCTCTAGTGAGCTCGGGGCTGTCATAGGATGTCTTTGTCTATCAGCTGATTCGTTGAAAAAGCTTGACAAAAGTGTAGACGATGAAAGTCCTCGTAGGCAAGTAGTGAGTCTTATTGTGTTAGCAAGATCAGAGATTATGCCGCGAGTGTCATGGATTGATCTATGCCTTCGTATGGGAGTAGACCCTGGCCAACTTGTACGGGATAAACTCGGAGACTTTGTGAGGACTGTCAATGAGGCTACTGAGGTAT